>OZ034974.1:37618602-38001102 GCA_964030785.1 Siderastrea siderea
ATCTTAACAAGATACTAAACGTTATTTCGGGGTTATTCATAGCTCAAAGTGTAAAGCGTATGTTGAGCAAATTTGCATAGTTGACAGCTGTAATTTCAGCCTTATAAGGAATGTAACGCAACACTTATAACATCTCGAACCGACCGAAACAGTACCGAAAAATTAACAACAACAGATATGTGACAAAGCATTCTAATAGAGACCTGTTGGATCTACTGGAAAGCGAGCTGAATTTGAACATTTTCGTACTGTTCGAAGGCAAAGCAAACGAAATTTATTCGGCTGTAGGTTGAGACTCAAAATAAACACGTGAGCTAAAAATAACTTTGTACCGTGGGAAAGTTACAAATGTAAACATACTTTGGTCGATTTGTGAAGCAAAAAGACGAAAATTTATTATAGCCGACTTGATTACAAAGCAAGCAACTTCAATTAACAGGGGAAATAAATATAGTTGCAAAACTATTTCAGTCGTGTTTATAAACGCTAGTTCAAACCGATTTCGAACGAAAATATTGTGGATACAAGAAACGCCGTTTGATGGCAGACTCCTATTTTGACAATACAATGTACTAACAACGTAAGTGGTTGACTGAAACGTCTGAAACCTTACAAATTAAACAAAGTAAAGCGAGTCGAGTGTCACGCAAATCACGCAGAGCGTCAAAACGGCACCCTTTAGAAAGTTGACCGTTTATGAGCACTGAAAAGTATTGGATATTCGCCGGTAGAAGTAAGAAATTAAAAGGTTCAACTGCAACTTGCATTTATTTCTGAAGTAAAATTGTTAACTTTCCACTGATCTTTGCCTAAATTATGTATGCAATATTTTTCGACGGTGAGTTTAAGTTTAAGTTTACTTGTTTTTGTCTGTGTTCTTTGAAGAACCGTGAAACAAAGAGCTTTCTTCAGTTTTTTTTACTCCGCGTTGTCACGGTGCTGAATCATTGCCAGGTTTTATAGTGGATAACCACAAGATCTTTTTGGTGGTGGTGGAGGGGCGGGGGGGGGGGGGGCTGAGGGGTTAGGGTGGGACTTACCGGAGGTGTAAAGTCCCATAGGTTGTCAGGATAAATTTCACCATATTGTGAAAAAAAACGTCATTGGCTCTGCGCGCATTGCGTGCCTATGTTCAAAAACTGCAATGTTCAGCCGGCTATTCTCGTTATTATAATTGACAAATACTTAGCTGTCTTGATATCGTCTTCTTTTTGTCGTAACTTTGTTCTGAAAGGTTTCAGTAAATCGTGGTATCTTTCCACCGCAAGATGAAACTGGGACTGCTAGTGACTTGCAAGCGAATTCACCACCCAGCCGTTCGGGTGACGACGTCGCGTACAGCCAGGTTTCCTAAATGGCAGTTAGTTGTTGTGTGCATCGCTTGAGTTTCATGTGCACAATTCGGATGACCAAAACATTTTCGATTACCTGTAAACCAGTGATAAAAAATGGACACTCCCTAGACTGGTGCTAATGCCTCTGTTTGCCCGTTCTTAGCAAGATAGGTCCTCAGCTTTATCGTTCAAAATATTAAATGTTTGAAGACTCAGACCTGAAACATCACCTGTTAACAAGAGTCATTTTTTTATTTAATTTACCGGCTCTGATATGTTTAGCAGCTATTCTCCTATTGACTTCCTATTCTCTCTAAAGACAGTTAGGTAGATTGGGACTTCTTATCTGTCAGTCACCAAAACAATGATAACTGTCTTCGCTGGCATGTTTCAAATTATCCGTGGAGCTGGATGTAAATATAAAGTCGAGCTTAAAAAGATTTAAAAAATAAAATTGCCGCAACCAGGATCCTACGACCAATTTTGAGTATCTCTTCTGAAATTGTTTTTCAAAAACAACAAATAAATAAATAAATAAATAAATAAATAAATAAAAGAAGGAAAATGCTTCGCACCATCGTACAAGGAAAGTTAAAATAGTCACTTTCAAAGCAGGTTGTCTCTGAACTGCTTTGCACCACTAAGAACAGTTTTGAAAACCGATTTCAGTGCATTCAGGTTGATTTACAAAGACACGATAGAAAAAATACTCTTATTTTTGATATATTCTTACTCCAGATGGAAATTAAAGGGGCATGGTCACGCTATTTTAGTTAACTTTAGAAATCAAAAATATGTCCTCACATCAATGCACGCCCACAAATAATGGTCTAGTTCTGTTTTCAAAGACTATATTACTTCACTGAGACTATTTTCTGTCGTCTGTTGTTACGGATGGCACGGATGGAAATGGATTAGAATTTGAAAAAATTAGGCTAAACTTTTCAAATTCTTTCAGCGTGTTGACATTAAATCTATTTTAAATGGTCATGGTTTGTTTTCTGTTAATGAAATTAAGTTAATATGTTCCTTTAAATGTTCAAACACAATGTTGGGCATGGATAAAGTTAGCTACCGATAATTTAAGCACAGTTTTGACCAAAAATCTGCGAAACTCTCGTGACTATGCCCCTTTAAGCACCTTCCATATTTTGTTCTTCGTGTTGTTTTTACTAGCGTTTTCCTAAATTAAAACTCATGCAGCCGTTAATACGTTGTTACAGCTGTGTTCGTTTTTCAGACATGACGCTTACTGGTAACAAACATTAAAAACGCAAGTCTGCAGGAAATAGCAGTTAGGTGTGTTAAAACTCATGTTTGGGGACAAATTCCGAATACACTCGATTGGAAAAAACGTTGTCGTATGATAAGTATAAGTCATAAAATGTGAGACCCAAGGGCTTTCTGGGAAATGTTCGTACAGTAACTGCATTGGCATAATCAGCGTGTGATTGTTTTCATACAGTACTAGAACAGCACGGTATTTTCTTATTTCCGAATAGTTTTTCAGCAATAATTGTTTCTGTCCGTGAACGGATGGAAACTTTTTGCAAATTTCGCACCTTATGTTTCTGTATAGCGCTCAAATTGGCCCTTATTCAGTCAATTTGCATTATGGCCACTTCGAAAGGCTTGCACCGCTTCCATTACCAGGTGCAACTCGCTCCAATGAACATCAGTTGTAAGAACATTGTCTTTTATTTTGAATATGCAAATGTTATTATACATCTACCTTTAAATCCATTAGGTCTCATCGTTGAGGGTTAAGACTTTTCATTTGACAACGGAACAGAAACAGAAACAGAATGCATCGAGAAGAACTTAAGTGTCTTAGATTGAAAAACTGTCCGTAAAGTAAATTTGTGTCGGTCTTTCGAAACTGTTAACCAGAGCTAAACATGTTCTGGATCAGTCATGTAGAGGATCCTGTTTGTGTGTGTGTGTGTGTGTGTGTGTGTGTGTGTGTGTGTGTGTGTATGTGTGCATGCGCGAGTTTTGTCCGAACGCCATTTTTAATTTTGTCAAAATCCATCCCCAGCAGCCCTTTTCCTTTGGAAAAATCCCAGTCTCAGTGCCTCGAATTCCATTTCCCAGTGCAAGAAATAGGAAAATCCTAGTTCCAAGTTACCCCTCCGGGACCCTCCCTACGTGGGGCATTTTTTCCCCCGGCAAATTCCGAGAAAAGAAATACACTGGAAACCTAAGTTCTTCCTTTAGTTAGTTAGGCCAAGCAAAGAAAAATATTAAAACATTCTAGGGAAAAGCAAGGAGTCCTTTCAACGTTTTTGAGGCAGGATATATCCAAGATAACGAGCAAAGGGAGTTGACTAATTTGAGTGCATCCGGTATAAGTCACTGTAAAATGAAAACTTGGAATAAAGAGAGGACACTTATCCGGGAGAAAAAAATAGGGAACATGAAAGAAACGTAAATAAATTAAACGTCTTAGCTTTTTGGTTTAATTTGTATCCTACGACCCTGGTCAGCTAGACTGGTTGGGACATTAGCATGCTTTAAACCTCTCCCCATTCAAAATTTTGAATGTCGTTCACTTTTTTACATACGCCGACGCTGTTTTTCATCATCGTCACGGTGCCGACTTAGAAAATGCCCAGGGTGAGAGTCTGTTAAGTTCAAGGTTATTGTTTGTTATATCGGAATTTTCGTAGTCAACAGGAGTCATCGGATGAAAATCACACGATTTCAAGCGAGACATTTAGTTGCTGTGATAGAAAAAGGGAGAAAGCTTGCTATCACAGTGGGTTTAATTCTCTTAGCGCTTGTTTTCCCTTTCTTGCCTGCATTCGTTACTCCGCTTGTGCTATCTGTAATGGAGTATAAAAGTAAGTCTCCCTTTAGGCCATTTTTCACCATATTTATTACACTGAATGGAATCTTAAATCCAATGATCAACTGTGGAAGAAACGAAACCATTCGAAGATCAGCGCACCGATTGTTTGATTGCAAACGACATTTAAGGCATTTTCCGAGTGCATAGGTGGCTCCTGCGGCTTGTAATGTTGGTGAAAGAACAAAGCAAAGAGAGGACAATATTTGCATGGAAACTGGGACCTGATAATGCCGTCTGTATGCGTCTACAAGAGTGCAATTTTTGTTAGCCTTGCAGTATTCACAAGTAATTGTCTTTAATTTTGAAAAAGGTCCAACTATAAACTAGATCTGATATTAAACTAAGGCATAAAGTATCATTTAAGATCAGATCGTTTTGTTTTTTTTTTTAAAGTGAAATAAAAAGTGATTTTTACCCTTTCGAGATGCTTAATTTATGGTCAGGAGGAAGGTGCCAGTTAGAAGAGAGAGGACCGCTAAGTTGTAAAAAAAAATTGTAATTACTTTTGTCTAAAAGACCACCCTTGTCGCCCATGATTTAATGTTATTCGGGAGTGAGGCATGAGCTGCTCAAACGAGGTGCCAGTCGGCGGAAAAAGTTTATGTTAAATTTACGATTGATTGATTGATTGATTGACTGAATGATTAATTCACTAACCTTTTTATTAGTTTCCAGGGACCCCATTGTTTATAAGGGTATATACATTATGACGTCATAGATAACACAACCCACCTCTCAGCTAGTGTGCCGAGAATTTATGAACAGAAAAGAAAAGTAAACAAAAGTATTAATTGAATGTCAATTTTGCGGACAGCACTCTGAGCCAAGTTGTTTTTATAGGGCAGACAACTTTATCCACTGAGTAAATTACTATCCAGCGGGTAAAATGTTCTCCAACCAGTACATTTTATCTACTTGATAGTGACTTATCCAGTGGATAATGTACCGGTCAAATCGAAGCTTCAACATCCCACCGGGCATACCCCAGGCAATTGATTGTTCATCGTGCCCGGGGAGGGGAGAATTTGGACGTTTCCTTGGAAGGTGGGGAATTTCAACCGGGTTTATCTCTTAATGTTCTCGGTGTAATACGCCCGTCAGTTTTTTCGGTTTTTGCAGGGTTGACGGATTTACAAGATAGAATTTCGCCTTAGTTAGCGAATAACTCTTTCAAAAGGGACTTTAAAGTTCCTATGATTTAAAAAATTTTTTGCACTTTTTGGTAGTTCATTATGTGTTAATTCCGAAATGGCAAGACAAATTGGATGGCAAGAAACAAAAATCCGGTTTTTTGCCGGTGAAAGTACCCAAATGACCAAAATCATGTCTCCGAAGACTGGGAACGAGTTTGGCTGAGGTAGCGGGCAGTGTGACGTCACAAATCAAGCAGCATGTTTGTCTTTGGTCGTTATCAAGTGCTTGAGCGATGAAACTTACATTTTCCTTGCTAATAGTGATAGACAAAGAAAACTACTGACGACTGAGGAAAACGCTAAGTTTCAGCTCGAAGCTATTTCGAAGATGTGCAATTTTTGGGTTTGTCGTCTGTGGATAAAACCTAAACGACTACAACAACAATCTGGCGCGAACTAAGATGCGATTGAATTGTTGGGATTGACTAACTTTCTGCTTTACTGTATTATTTCAACTGGCTCGAAGAAGAAGCTTCCAAAATTGAATGGTTAGTACTTTTATGTGTTATTAACGAGAGATTGACGCAGCCTTGACTTCACTTTTTTTTGTTCAGGGCGTCGTTGCATGTACTACTTTCCCAAACCGATACCACACAAGGAAAGATGAGGTGAGGCCTCACAAGGTGAGATGTCATGCCACGAGGTGAGACTACCATGATATCGAGAGGATTGGCATTGGAAATGTAGAATTATCCACCAGGAAGCAAAAAATACCAAAAGGAAGTATTGCAAAATATTTTGAACCCAGTCAACTTGCACCATGCTAAACCAGGATCAGAATTAAGGATGAAACTGGTGCAGGATGTTGGGACAACTGCAACAAGTAAATAGTTTTAATTTAATGTTTTAAGATATGTATTTTACTACCGGTATCTCAAGCACTTATTTTATCTTTTTTCAATGTCTTTTTAATTTAGTAACAGGAGCCCCCATTAAAGGTGCAAGTAAGATTTAAAAGGCCAATTTTAAAACCTCATTTTCTGTTTAATAGCTAACTTGTGTGATAGCTTTCTTGGGTACATGGGATGAGTCATAAGAAGAGACTGTGAGACAATTCAGTGTGTGAGGAATTTCCAATACAAAGCCTGCCACAAAATTAAATAATGCGAAATGAAGGTCACATATTTTCATTGCCCTTCAGTAATAAAAATGATTAAATAATTTATGCCATAAATTCAAAATAAACCTGTATCACCAAGACTGTGCTGCAAAGGGTCAATTATACGGTTTTATGTGTGGTATGTGAAATTTCATCTGTATGGTCCTCTTGTGAGGAAATGCAACCGAGATAACAGGAGGAGGGTCAACAAGAAGAGACGCACATTAATCTGCTTGAAATGTGTGGTGTTTTTTACTTACAAGAGGTCCACATAAATTAAATGCAGAGTGACTTGCAATCGCTGAGCTGAACTGTTTCCTTTTATTTGATGAAACATGTTGTAGGGATTTATAAATACAGTATTCCTATATATAGCTATCTCTGATTTAACTAAAACGTCTTGACTTGTCGTCGGTCAAGACCGGTTCCGTTCATTGTTATCCTTAAGAACTCTGTGGTAAACACCCAGTTTGAGAAACGCATTGCACGTGGTTTCCAGAAAAAAACGGTAATGTAAACAAAACTTGGTAGCATAGTTATGCGTTGTAGATCTTGCATGCTTTTGGGCAATAGTGGACAGATGCATATAGCAATAGTTATGTGGACAAAAGTTTGAAAACGCTTCCATAATTTCAATTCCGATGTCCCTGTTGATGTTATCAGGGTGAAGACTAGTAGTAAGCAGTCTACAATTCAAGTGACCACATCGTGAGACAAACGATTTTAATTACTCTTTATTATTATTATCGTATGTACCACGATGAACAATAACCACCTTTTCTTTACGCCAAAATTAAGTCTGTCGTACTTCCAGTTCTGAGCTTAACTTTGATTGTGATTCACAGTCTTAATTTTTTTGAAACCAGAAACCAAACGAACAGCAGTGTACTGATCAAAATTATGGCTGCATAAGTGAAGCCGTACAAGCCATGCTGTCAACGGTATCATCATTAAGGATTACTGAGCAACTACAGTATTACAAGAAACGACAAAGATGCGATATATATTTAATTCTCTATATCGCGGCGGAAATTTGTTTGTTGATTGAAAGTTTGAAGGCTGACCAAGGATCACCTGTTTTGTTGAGTCATTGATAACTGTGATGATGTCTCTACAACTTTTCTCCCTATTTGGCAACAATGCCCAATTAACTTAGGGAGTTGTCTTTAAAAAAAGCAGTTATTGTTATATGACAAACTCCAGCATGTTAAGCTGTAATTTGAATAGCAAATATAATCACGTTTCAAGTTAGCCGCGAATGTAGAATTACTTGATGTGAATATCCTGCCAAAGGGCTACTGAGCGCACACTAAGGGATTGGGATGGATCAATAATGGCTCTTTCAATGTCAAACTTTGAATAAACACACACACATAAAAAGAACAAAAACAAAACAGAACAGAACACACAAAACAAACAAACAAACAGACAAACAGAAACAAGCTCAATAGAAGTATTCGTTGTTAGAGGTTAACTTCGTATTGCAGCCTGTTAAATTCTAACTACGGTTTTATTGTCCTTCAATGCGTTGATGCTTCTTTATAGTACAATTTCCTAGTAAGAATTCGTACGCTCTTTATTTATTATCTATTATTCCAGCCTAGATAAAAGAGTGGTAACTATCAGTTACATTGTATTTTTTAGTCCCATGTTAAATATAACCGAGAAAGTTATTCAAATTGAGATCAGTTCAACTAAAAACAGGCCGAATTCTTAACATTACGGGTGAAACAGAAAGGCGATCGGCTCAACAATCACGCCAAGTGAATGTCATGCTTTTCTACGTTGGCGGTTTGCGACAGAATATGATGCGTTTAAAACCTTTTTGGAAGTTTGTACTTCTAAAAGCGTATAATATTGGGTTAAGACATAAACTACAATAAAACAAGAAATAAAACGCGATTGAAAGTTCAGAGTCTTTTAAGTCTTTTAATGTTATCGGTTCGTTTCCTCCGAGAAATATAACCGTGTGAAAAACTACAGTTGGTCCATATCCAATAATAAATCCAGTAGTTACCAGGATAAATGTGACAACAAGTTTCTTTTTCTCTGAACGTCTGTCTTCCTCGGTGTCTGTGGCGCAAATTGTATTGCTAAAGTACAGACCGTTAATCAAGGATCCATAACAATAGAAAAATACTGCCATCGTAAAATACGTACTAAATACGGAGCCTAGGATCCATAAAACCTTTCTTGCTTGAGTAGGGACAAAAGTACATTCAGAATGTGTTTCGTTCCATTCATAAAGAAAGAAAAATGGCAAACTAAAGAGAAGACTTGAGATCCAAATGAGAGCGATGGCCTTCTTGACGTTGTTTTTGTTTAACCGTAATCCTGTTCTGAAAGGTTTCAGCAAAGCATGCTATCTTTCCACAGCTAGCACTGTTAGAGTAAGCGAAGAAGCTAATATGGGGATGATAGTGAGGGCTGAAAACTTGCAAGCAAATTTATCAAGTCCATCATTTAGGTCTTCAGCTTGGTAGACAGCAGAAACGAATAAAGGCAACTGTAAAATGGAAATGACATCGCTTACAGCCAGGTTTGCTAACAGGAAATTAGTCGTTGTATGCATCTGTCGTGTTTTGTGCACAATTCTGATAACTAACGCATTTTCGATTAACCCGGTGATGAAAAATGGAATGGAAACCAAATATAGGACAAATTGCAGGCTATTGGTATCAACCATGGTGCTTAGATATCACGGTTTCTTTCTTTATCACGCCCTTGTTGATCGAAAGTGTATAGACTGACGAAGGATCACCTGTTTACCTGAGTCATCGTTAATTGTGATGATGTATCCAACAACTTTCCTCCTCTATGGTAACAATGGCTAATTTACTTTGGTAGTTTGTTGGCTCTGCTTGCATGTTGACCCACGTTGTAGCAAAACAAGCAAAGACAACAAAAGTCAAAAACAAATTTGTTAATGAAAAAAAAAAGTTCAAAAGAATACTCAGTTGTCTTTCTGGTTGAAGGCGAAAAGGTCAATTTTGGCGAAAAAAAAATTAGGCGATAAAGTTCAGGCGAAAAGTTCAAATTTGCCTCGTCGGTTCTGTTCGAACTCGGTCGGCACACCGCTTGAGTTCGCAGCTTTTCGCAGCGGTTTCGACGCCAAATATAGCAGAGCTAGTGCTTTTTTGTTTTTTCTGTCCACAACCACGGTTTTTACGGCGTTCCGAACACATTTTGCTAGGAAAAACACCAGCATTTTCATGCTGATAGGCAGCTTGTCACGAAGAAAGAAATAAGTATTAAAATTAACTTCGAAATGTGACATTAAAGGCACATGGTCTAATGGACTAATCACTGGCTTCTGACGCCGACGAGCCGGGTTCGGCTCTCAGCGAGGGTAGGAATTTTTGTCTTTTCTTTTTAATTTAACGACTTGAATGAGAGTATTTTCACAAATTAATAAGTGCCAGCAAAAAAACAAAAACAAAAACAAAACAAAAATTGGGCTCCGCTTTTAGGCTTAGCTAAATCTATATATTAGACTTATTTAAGACAACTGGGTTAAATTGAGGTATGGTTGACAAAGGAAGAGACAATTTGAAGTCGTGTGAAATATCGTGGCTCCACTAACTTGTGGAAACGGGTGGTTGTGAGATGGAGAAGAGGAACCTGGAATTTGAATTTTATTTAGTTATTTCGTTTCCTTTGAACAAAGACTTTGAACAAAGACTTAGAGTATGTCAAGTATTTATTCGATTAATGTCCCAGGCCGGTTTCATTCTGTTAATCTTAAAGTTTAAGGGACCTTGAATGCTTTCAAAGAATGTTTCAAGGTTAATTCTCTGAAATCTTTGTCCGGATATGCGCTCTTACATATACACACAATGGCTTACTTTCAGCGCGATGTTAAATACATCCAAGAAAGTTGTTGTAAATACAGTAACCTGAGATGATTGTAATGGCAAAACAGAAGTTCTTACTCGTAAAATAAAAGATAAACTGGACTGTTAATGACATAACAATTACACCTAAACTAAATCTCATTCTGTGGCGGCGGTCTGCGACAAAATATTATGCGTTTAAAACCTTCTTGGAAGTTTGTACTTCGAAAAGCGTATATTATCGGGTTAAGATATAAACTACAATAGTACAGAAAAGGAAAAATAGGTGAACGATTAAAGGTTATGTGTTCATCTCGTATAATATCGGGTTAAAACATAAACTACAATAGCACAGAAAAAGAAAAAGAGCTGCAAGATTAGAGTACAATTGAAAGGCTATGTGTTCATCTCCTCCTAAAGCTATTACTGTATAAAACAGCACTAAAGGTGCATATCCGAAAACGAAGCTTGCTGTTGCCAGGATGAATGTGACAACAAGTTTCTTTTTCTCAGAACTTCTTTCTCCATTTGTTTCTGGGCAAACTGTGTTTGTAAGGTACACTCCTTTTATCAAGGATCCATAGCAGTAAAAAAATACTGCAATTGGAATATAAGTATTAAGAACGACGCATATTATCACATAGATTTTGCTTGCTTGATTCATGCGTAAACTCCAAGAACCAACACACGTGGAATGTGCCTCACTCCATTCCTTTAAGAAGAAAAACGGCAAACAAAAGAGAACACTTGAGATCCAAATAAGAGCAATTGCCCGTTTGATGTTATCTTGTTTCAACCGTAATCCTGTACTGAAAGGTTTTAGTAACGCATGGTATCTTTCAACAGCAAGCACTGTTAAAGTAAAAGATGTAACCGTCATGGCAATGGTAATAAGAACTGTAAACTTGCAAGCAAATTTTCCAAATCCATCAGACAGATATCCAACGAGATGGGAGACATAGAATAGTGGTCCCACCAAAATGGTGATGACATCGCTAACAGCCAGGTTTGCTAAAAGGTAATTAGTAGTGGTGTGCATCTCTCGAGTTTTGTACACAATTCTGATTACCAACACATTTCCGATTCTGATCCAGCGAAACCAACTGCTGTGCCAGCCAATAAAATTACAAACTCTAAACTACTAGTATCGACCATAATACCTTATGTTTGCCTTCAACGTATTGAAAGTTTGAAGGCTTTTTTAAGATCACCTACTTTCACGGGTTACTGTTGCCCAGTTTTTAGCCAATGACGTCACGTTAGTGACGTCATATGGCTACTGTCAGAGCCTAAAAATCAACGATGGACGAGAACAGTGTCGTGTTTGTCTTACGATTTGTGAGGCTGGGGGGATATTCTGTGAGACGATGGGTGGGGGTGTGCACCGGGACACTGAAACTCTTACCTTATCAGCGGCACAAACCCATACAGCTAATGTTATGGGAGTAAGACCCCCGGGCTTTGAAGTGTTTTGCATTCGCAAGTGTGGATCTACTTCGAATGCCTGTTTTGTGTACGTGAGGTCTGGCGGGATTTTATTCGCGTTGTAGTCCTGTGTTTACTTAGCTGAAGTACAAATTTCCACAGCAGCAAATACAAGACGGACTTGCCAATTTGAGATGTTGTATGAACAGAACGTGGAAATTAACGTTACATCGATCCCTAATTAACATTGAAAGAAACAATATTTAAAGCCCAAGTTAATAGCGATAGTGAAAAGACTAGAGTAAAACAGCATAAAATTTTTCGGGATTATCTCTCGGTAACAGCGAATCTAAAATTTGCAGTGTCATTTTTGAGTGCGTGTTATAAAACATGAACCCATTTAAAACTAAATCGGAAATTGCGCGGCTTGTTGCTAGCTAAAGCGTATGTTGAGCAAATTTGCATAGTTGACAGCTGTAATTTCAGCCTTATGAGGAATGTAACGCAACACTTAAAACATCTCGAACCGACCGAAACAGTACCGAAAGATTAACAACAACAGATATGCCAATTTATGTTGTGTGAACAGAACGTGGAAATTAACGTTACATCGATCCCTAATTAACATTGAAAGAAACAATATTTAAAGCCCAAGTTTATAACGATAGTGAAAAGACTAGAGTAAAACAGCATAAAATTTTTCGGGATTATCTCTCGGTAACAGCGAATCTAAAATTTGCAGTGTCATTTTTGAGTGCGTGTTATAAAACATGAACCCATTTAAAACTAAATCGGAAATTGCGCGGCTTGTTGCTAGCTATTCTTAAAACTGAAAAGCTTGAATGAAACTAGTATTAAAATCCAAGTCACAGTGGTGATCAAGGAATTAGAGGATGGATGTAGTAAAATCTTAACAAGATACTAAACGTTATTTCGGGGTTATTCGTAGCTCAAAGTGTAAGGCGTATGTTAAGCAAATTTGCATAGTTGACAGCTGTAATTTCAGCCTTATGAGGAATGTAACGCAACACTTAAAACATCTCGAACCGACCGAAAAAGTACTAACCTGCGATCAGGCTCTATTTTCGTTTTGCTCGGTGAAACATTCCGGCGGGAAGGGCGAAACGAAAAATAGAGCCTGATACAATTCTTCTACGGAACGTCGGCCGCCCACTTTTTTGATTGATTGACACTCAACAAAACGGCCAATCAAAATTTGTTTTGCTTGCACGCTCCTCGGTATGTAAATTTCCCATATGTGTATGTAATAGCATTCGCAAAAAGTCCTCAAATGTCGGTAAAAATAAGAAAATCACAGGCTACGATAAATCTTGGCACAGCGTTCAAATTTACAACTTGAAGGTACGCGCTCCGGTATTGTACATAGTTGCTCTGTCTGAGCTGAAACTGAATGAAAATTCAGAACACGACGAGGTTGTCATGTACCAAAATATGCTGCATGTTTGAATCCTTTCTCATTTCAGGTGGTATCCGGAAATATTCTCTACGTATTTGTCACCGATTTTCTGCGTAAAATACCTTGGGAAATTAAGAGAAATACCTTCAGTTTCACTCTTTAGAAAAAAGATATCAATAAAACCGTTTATAAACAAACGAGTGTTTTGTAATTTAATTTAGTTCCAGAAGTGATAATTATTTGAGATTACCAGCGAATTTCATCTCTAAACAGCAGCGTCAGATCCTTTGATATCAATGTCAGAGATCATTAAAACGACATTATTAGCACTGAATGAATAAACTGAAAGTCTTTATTACTTAGGTAAAAATAAATACAGCATCTCGCTGAGTGCGGCTCTCACTAAACATCACCTTATCGTTAAGTTTACGGAATTATCGGTTGACTTGTTGATCACTCTTGGCGAAAGATACTTGCTGTTCGTTTTGTTTCGCAAAACGCGGAAACAACCACTACTCCGCTTATATTTTCAATACTAGCTGAAATCCTTCAAATGAAAATTTGGAGACACGATGCGATAAAACAGGATACATACTTCACTGTTGCTGTACTTCTCTGCTCCGAGTGAGAGACAGCTTGCGTCAAACTGGACGCCATTCTCAGGAGGGAAAGAAATGATGACAATTCTCCTAGAACGACGAGAATATCTTTGAGCGACACGTTTACCTCGGCAGACTTGTTCCTTGGCCATGGCGGTCGGATTGAAAATTGTGAGCAAGTCTCGTAGACAATTTACTTCCGTTGACAGCTCTATTGTTAAAGGGCCAATCAGATTGCGAGATTCCCGCGGCCAAAATTTGGCCGCCGACACGGACTCTTGTGAGAGATTGTATCAGGCCCTATTTTAGCGAGCGACCCGCGTAAGAGAATATAAGAGCGATGCTAAAATTCGGCCTGATCGCAGGTTAAAAAAGTACCGAAAGATTAACAACAACAGAGACCTGTTGGATCTACTGGAAAGCGAGCTGAATTTGAACATTTTCGTACTGTTCGAAGGCGAAGCAAACGAAATTTATTCGGCTTTAGGTTGAGACTCAAAATAAACACGTGAGCTGGATACAAGAAACGCCGTTTGATGGCAGACTCCTATTTTGACAATACGATGTACTAAGAACGTAAGTGGTTGACTGAAACGTCTGAAACCTTACAAATTAAACAACGTAAAGCGAGTCGCGTGTCACGCAAAATCACGCAGAGCGTCAAAACGGCACCCTTTAGAAAGTTGACCGTTTATGAGCACTGAAAAGTATTGGATATTCGCCGGTAGAAGTAAGAAATTAAAAGGTTCAACTGCAACTTGCATTTATTTCTGAAGTAAAATTTTAACTTTCCACTGATCGTTGCCTAAATTATGTATACAATACTTTTCGACGGTGAGTTCAAGTTTAAGTTTACTTGTTTTTGTCTGTGTTCTTTGAAGAACCGTGAAACAAAGAACTTTCTTCAGTTTTTTTGACTCCGCGTTGTCACGCTGCTGAATCATTACCAGGTCTTATAATGGATAACCACAAGATCTTTTTGGTGGTGATGGAGGGGTGGGAGGAAGGGGAGGGGGCTGAGGGGATAGGGTGGAACTTACCGGAGGTGTAAAGTCCCATAGGTTGTCAGGATAAATTTCACCATATTGTGAAAAAAAAAACGTCATTGGCTCTGGGCGCATTGCGTGCCTATGTTTAAAAACTGCAATGTTCAGCAGCTATTCTCGTTATTATAATTGACAAATACTTAGCTGTCTTGATATCGTCTTCTTTTTGTCGTAACTTTGTTCTGAAAGGTTTCAGTAAATCGTGGTATCTTTCCACCGCAAGATGAAACTGGGACTGCTAGTGACTTGCAAGCGAATTTACCACCCAGCCGTTCGGGTGACGACGTCGCGTACAGCCAGGTTTCCTAAATGGCAGTTAGTTGTTGTGTGCATCGCTTGAGTTTCATGTGCACAATTCGGATGACCAACACATTTTCGATTACCTGTAAACTAGTGATAAAAAATGGACACTCCCTAGACTGGTGCTAATGCCTCTGTTTGCCCGTTCTTAGCAAGATAGGTCCTCAGCTTTATCGTTCAAAATATTAAATGTTTGAAGACTCAGACCTGAAACATCACCTGTTAACAAGAGTCATTTTTTTATTTAATTTACCGGCTCTGATATGTTTAGCAGCTATTCTCCTATTGACTTCCTATTCTCTCTAAAGACAGTCAGGTAGATTGGGACTTCTTATCTGTCAGTCACCAAAACAATGATAACTGTCCTTGCTGGCATGTTTCAAATTATCCGTGGAGCTGGATGTAAATATAAAGCCGAGCTTAAAAAGATTAAAAAAAAAATTGCCGCAACCAGGATCCTACGACCAATTTTGAGTATCTCTTCTGAAATTGTTTTTCAACAACAGCAAATAAAGAAATAAATAAAAGAAGGAAAATGCTTCGTACCATCGTACAAGGAAATTTAAAATAGTCACTTTCAAAGCAGGTTGTCTCTGAACTGCTTTGCAACGCTAAGAACAGTTTTGAAAACCGATTTCAGTGCATTCAGGTTGATTTACAAAGACACGATAGAAAAAATTCTCTTATTTTTGATATATTCTTACTCCAGATGGAAATTAAGCACCTTCAATTTTTTGTTCTTCGTGTTGTTTTTACTAGCGTTTTCCTAAATTAAAACTCATGCAGCCGTTAATACGTTGTTACAGCTGTATTCGTTTTTCATACATGACGCTTACTGGTAACAAACATTAAAAAACGCAAGTCTGCAGGAAATAGCAGTAACAACAAAGGGATACTTGTTTGAGTCTGTTTAGGTGTGTTGAAACTCATGTTTGGAGACAAATTCCGAATACACTCGATTGGAAAAAACGTTGTCGTATGATAAATATAAGTCATAAAATATGAGACCCAAGGGCTTTCTGGGAAATGTTCGTACAGTAACTGCATTGGCATAATCAGCGTGTGATTGTTTTCATACAGTACTAGAACAGCACGGTGTTTTCTTATTTCCGAATAGTTTTTCAGCAAACATTGTTGCTGTCCGTGAACGGATGCAAACTTTTTGCAAATTTCGCGCCTTATGTTTCTGTATAGCGCTCAAATTGGTCCTTATTCAGTCAATTTGCATTATGGCCACTTGGAAAGGCTTGCACCACTTCCATTACCGCGTGCAACTCGCTGCAATCAACATCAGTTGCAAGAACATTGTCTTTTATTTGGAAATGCAAAGCTTTGATACATCCACCCATAAATCCATTAGGTCTCATTGTTAAGGGTTTAGACTTTTCATATGACAACGTTTTTTCAATCGATTGTATTCCAGAAACAGAATATATCGAGAAGAACTTAAGTGTCTTAGATTGAAAAACTCTCCGTAAAGTAAATTTGTGTCGGTCTTTCGAAACTGTTAACCAGAGCTAAACATGTTCTGGATCAGTCATGTAGAGGATCCTGTTTGTGTGTGTGTGTGTGTGTGTGTGTGTGTGTGTGTGTGTGTGTGTGTGTGTGTGCGCGAGTTTTGTCCGAACCCCATTTTTAATTTTGTCAAAATCCATCCCCAGCAGCCCTTTTCCTTTGGAAAAATCCCAGTCTCAGTGCCTCGAATTCCATTTCCCAGTGCAAGAATTAGGAAAATCGTCGTTCCAAGTTACCCCTCCGGGGCCCTCCCTACGTGGGGCATTTTTTCCCCGGCAAATTCCGAGAAAAGAAATACAGTGGAAACCTAAGTTCTTCCTTTAGTTGGTTAGGCCAAGCAAAGAAAAATATTAAAACATTCTAGGGAAAAGCAAGGAGTCCTTTCAACGTTTTTGAGGCAGGATATATCCAAGATATAACGAGCAAAGGGAGTTGACTAATTTGAGTGCATCCGGTATAAGTCACTGTAAAATGAAAACTTGGAATAAATAGAGGACACTTATCCGGGAGAAAAAAATAGGGAACATGGAAGAAACGTAAATAAATTAAACGTCTTAGCTTTTTGGTTTAATTTGTATCCTACGACCCTGGTCAGCTAGACTGGTTGGGACATTAGCAGGCTTTAAACCTCTCCCCATTCAAAATTTTGAATGTCGTTCACTTTTTTACATACGCCGACGCTGTTTTTCATCATCGTCACGGTGCCGACTTAGAAAATGCCCAGGGTGAGAGTCTGTTAAGTTCAAGGTTATTGTTTGCTATATTGGAATTTTCGTAGTCAACAGGAGTCATCGGATGAAAATCACACGATTACAAGCGAGACATTTAGTTGCTGTGACAGAAAGAGAAAAAAAAGCTTGCTATCACAGTGGGTTTAATTCTCCTAGCGATTGTTTTCACTTTCTTGCCTGCATTCGTTACTCCGCTTGTGCTTTCTGTAATGGAGTATAGAAGTAAGTCTCCCTTTAGGCCATTTTTCACCATATTTATTACACTGAATGGAATCTTAAATCCAATGATCAACTGTGGAAGAAACGAAAACATTCGAAGATCAGCGCGCCGATTGTTTGATTGCAAACGACATTTAAGGCATTTTCCGAGTGCATAGGTGGCTCCTGCGGCTTGTAATCTTGGTGAAAGAACAAAGCAAAGAGAGGACAATAGTTGCATGGAAACTGGGACCTGATAATGCCGTCTGTATGCGTCTACAAGAGTGCAATTTTTGTTAGCCTTGCAGTATTCACAAGTAATTGTCTTTAATTTTGAAAAAGGTCCAACTATGAACTAGATCTGATATTAAACTAAGGCATAAGGTATCATTTAAGATCAGATCGTTTTGGTTTTTTTTAAAGTGAAATGAAAAGTGATTTTTAGCCTTTCGAGATGCCCAATTTTTGGTCAGGAGGAAGGTGCCAGTTAGAAGAGAGAGGACCGCTAAGTTGTAAAAAAAAATTGTAATTACTTTTGTCTAAAAGACCACCCTTGTCGCCCATGATTTAATGTTATTGGAGAGTGAGCTGCTCAAACGAGGTGCCAGTCGGCGGAAAAAGTTTATGTTAAATTTACGATTGATTGATTGATTGATTGATTGACTGAGTGATTAATTTACTTCTATAATCATTTACTTACTTACATCCTCACTAACCTTTTTATTAGTTTCCAGAGAACCCATTGTTTATAAGGGTGTATACATTATGACGTCATAGATAACACAACCCCCCTCTCAGCTAGTGTGCCGATAATTTGTGAACAGAAAAGAAAAGTAAACAAAAGCATTAATTGAATGTCAATTTTGCAGACAGCACTCTGAGCCAAGTTGTTGTTTATAGGGCAGATAACTTTATCCACTGAGTAAATTACTATCCAGCGGGTAAAATGTTCTCCAACCAGTACATTTTATCTACTTGATAGTGACTTATCCAGTGGATAATGTACCGGTCAAATCGAAGCTTCAACATCCCACTGGGCATTCCCCAGGCAATTGATTTTTCATCGTGCCCGGGGAGGGGGGAATTTGGACGTCTCCTTGGAAAGGTGGGGAATTTCAACTGGGTTTATCTGTTAATGTTCTCGGTGTAATACGCCCGCGAGTTTTTTCGGTTTTTGCAGGGTGACGGATTTACAAGATAGAATTTCGCCTTAGTTAGCGAATATCTCTTTCAAAAGGGACTTTAAAGTGCCTATGATTTAAAAAAAATTTTGCACTTTTTGGGAGTTCATTATGTGTTAATTGCGAAATGGCAAGACAAATTGGATGGTAAGAAACAAAAATCCGGTTTTTCGCCGGTGAAAATACCTAAATTGACCAAAATCGTGCCTCCAAAGACTGGGAACGAGTTTGGCTGAGGTAGCGGGCAGTGTGACGTCACAAATCGCGCAGTATGTTTGTCTTTGGTCGTTATCAAGTGCTTGAGCGATGAAACTTACATTTTCCTTGCTAACAGTGATAGACAAAGAAAACTACTGAGGACTGAGGAAAACGCTAAGATTCAGCTCGAAGCTATTTCGAAGATGTGCAATTTTTGGGTTTGTCGTCTGTGGATAAAACCTAAACGACGACAACAACAATCTGGCGCGAACTAAGATGGCGATTGAATTGTTGGCATTGACTAACTTTCTGCTTTACTGTATTATTTCAACTGGCTCGAAGGAGAAGCTTCCAAAATTGAATGGTTAGTACTTTTATGTGTTATTAACGAGAGATTGACGCAGCCTTGACTTCACTTTATTTTGTTGGGCGTCGTTGCATGTACTACTTTACCCAAAACGATGCCACACAAGGAAAGATGAGGTGAGGCCTCACAAGGTGAGATGTCATGCCACGAGGTGAGACTACCATGATATCGAGAGGATTGGCATTGGAAATGTAGAATTATCCACCAGGAAGCAAAAAATACCAAACGGAAGTATTGCAAAATATTTTGAACCCAGTCAACTTGCACCATGCTAAACCAGGATCAGAATTAAGGATGAACCTGGTGCAGGATGTTGGGACAACTGCAACAAGTAAATAGTTTTAATTTAATGTTTTAAGATATGTATTTTACTACCGGTATCTCAAGCACTTATTTTATCTTTTTTCAATGTCTTTTTAATTTAGTAACAGGAGCCCCCATATTAAAGGTGCAAGCAAGATTTAAAAGGCCAATTTTAAAACCTCATTTTCTGGTTAATAGCTAACTTGTGTGATGGCTTTCTTGGGTACATGGGATGAGTCATAAGAAGAGACTGTGAGACAATTCAGTGTGTGAGGAATTTCCAATACAAAGCCTGCCACAAAATTAAACAATGGGAAATGAAGGTCACATATTTTCATTGCCCTTCAGTCATAAAAATGATTAAATAATTTATGCCATAAATTCAAACTAAACCTATATCACCAAGACTGTGCTGCAAAGGGTCAATTATACGGTTTTATGTGTGGTATGTGAAATTTCATCTGTATGGTCCTCTTGTGAGTAAATGCAACCGAGACAACTGGAGGAGGGTCAACAAGAAGAGAGGCACATTAATCTGTGGTTTTTTTTACTTACAAGAGGTCCACATAAATCAAATGCAGAGTGACTTGCAATCGCTGAGCTGAACTGTTTCCTTTTATTTGATGAAACATGTTGTAGGGATTTATAAATACAGTATTCCTATATATAGCTATCTCTGATTTAACTAAAACGTCTTGACTTGTCGTCGGTCAAGACCGGTTCCGTTCATTGTTATCCCTAAGAACTCTGTGGTAAACACCCAGTTTGAGAAACGCATTGCACGTGGTTTCCAGAAAAAAACGGAAATGTAAACAAAACTTGGTAGCACAGTTATGCGTTGTAGATCTTGGATGCTTTTGGGTAATAGTGGACAGATGCATATAGCAATAGTTATGTGGACCAAAGTTTGAAAACGCTTTCATAATTTCAATTCCGATGTCCCTGTTCATGTTATCAGGGTGAAGACTAGTAGTAAGCAGTCTACAATTCAAGTGACCACATCGTGAGACAAACGATTTTAATTACACTTTATTATTATTATCTTATTTACCACGATGAAAAATAACCACCTTTTTTTACGCCAAAATTAGGTCTGTCGTACTTCCAGTTCTGAGCTTAACTTTGATTGTGATTCACAGTCTAATTTGTTTTGAAACCAGAACCAAACGAACAGCAGTGTACTGATCAAAATTATGGCTGCATAAGTGAAGCCGTACAAGCCATGCTGTCAACGTTACCATCATTAAGGATTACTGAGCAACTACAGTATTACAAGAAACGACAAAGATGCGATATATATTTAATTCTCTATATCGCGGCGGAAATTTGTTTGTTGATTGAAAGTTTGAAGGCTGCATGATGAAGGATCCCCTGTTTACTTGAGTCATTGATAACTGTGATGATGTCTCTACAACTTTTCTCCCTATTTGGCAACAATGCCCAATTAACTTAGGAAGTTGTCTTAAAAAAGCAGTTATTGTTATTTGACAAACTCCAGCATGTTAAGCTGTAATTTGAATAGCAAATATAATCACGTTTCAAGTCAGCCGCGAACGTGGAATTACTTGATGTGAATATCCTGCCAAAGGGCTACTGAGCGCACACTAAGGGATTGGGATGGATCAATAATGGCTCTTTCAATGTCAAACTTTGAATAAACACATACACATAAAAAGAACAAAAACAAAGCAGAACAGAACACACACAAAACAAACAAACAAACAGACAAACACAAACAAGCTCAATAGAAGTATTCGTTATTAGAGGTTAACTTCGTATTGCAGCCTGTTAAATTCTAACTACGGTTTTATTGTCCTTCAATGCGTTGATGCTTCTTTAAAATGCAATTTCCTAGTAACAATTCGTACGCTCTTTATTTATTATCTATTATACCAGCCTAGATAAAAGAGTGGTAACTATCAGTTACATTGTATTTTTTAGTCCCATGTTAAATATAACTGAGAAAGTTATTCAAATTGAGATCAGTTCAACTAAGAACAGGCCGAATTCTTAACATTACGGGTGACACAGAAAGGCGAACGGCTCAACAATCACGCCAAGTGAATGTCATGCTTTGCTACGTTGCCGGTTTGCGACAGAATATGATGCGTTTAAAACCTTTTTGGAAGTTTTTACTTCTAAAAGCGTATAATATTGGGTTAAGACATAAACTACAATAAAACAAGAAATAAAACGCGATTGAAAGTTCAGAGTCTTTTAAGTCTTTTAATGTTATCGGTTCGTTTCCTCCGAGAAATATAACTGTGTGAAAAACTACAGTTGGTCCATATCCAACAATAAATCCAGTAGTTACCAGGATGAATGTGAATGTTTCTTTTTCTCTGAACCCCTGTCTTCCTCGGTGTCTGTGGCGCAAATTGTATTGGTGAAGTACAGACCGTTAATCAAGGATCCATAACAATACAAAAATACTGCCATCGTAATATACGTACTAAATACGGAGCCTAGGATCCATAAAACCTTTCTTGCTTGAGTAGGGACAAAAGTACATTCAGAATGTGTTTCGTTCCATTCATAAAGAAAGAAAAATGGCAAACTAAAGAGAAGACTTGAGATCCAAATGAGAGTGATGGCCTTCTTGACGTTGTTTTTGTTTAACCGTAATCCTGTTCTGAAAGGTTTCAGCAAAGCATGGTATCTTTCCACAGATAGCACTGTTAGAGTAAGCGAAGAAGCTAATATGGGGATGATGGTGAGGGCTGAAAACTTGCAAGCAAATTTATCAAGTCCATCATTTAGGTCTTCAGCTTGGTAGAGAGCAGAAACGAATAAAGGCAACTGTAAAATGGAAATGGCATCGCTTACAGCCAGGTTTGCTAACAGGAAATTAGTCGTTGTATGCATCTCTCGTGTTTTGTGCACAATTCTGATAACTAACGCATTTCCGATTAATCCAGTTATAAAAAATGGAATGGAAACCAAATATAGGACAAATTGCAGGCTATTGGTATCAACCATGGTGCTTGGACATCAGGTTTCTTTCTTTATCACGCGCTGTTAATCCAAAGTGTATAGACTGACGAAGGATCACCTGTTTACCTGAGTCATCGTTAATTGTGATGATGTATCCAACAACACTCCCCATATATTGTAACAGTGCCTAATTTACTTTGGTAGTTGTGTTATGATTAGCAGACTAGTCTTGCTATTTGTCAATCTTCATCAGATTAAGTGTCCATTTGAACAGCACATCATGTTCAGTTGTTTCAGTCGAGTTGAAATTAATCAGGGTGAACGTGTTGTCACTAAGCACCTCCTGGGAAGGCTGTTCATGGGCTAGGAACACAGAATTTTATATTGATTTCAATTCAAAGTGTCGTATTGCACGTGAAATAGGTTGGGCCAGAAATCTGAAGTTGGAATTGCTTTGTTTGTTGGCTCTGCTCGCATTGCGTGCCTATGTTTCATTCATGAGGCCCAGGCCATAGTAATCGCACTGTAAATACATAAATACGTTGTGTGTGTGCCTGTTTTTTTTTCTTAAGAATTAAATCAACACATTTAAAAGAAAAAAAAAGAAAAACTATTTTTCAGAATGTGTAGGCGCCAGGAATGAAACAATTTCAATTTTTTTACGCACGTTTTATGCAATTTGTTTTGAATTCTGGCAGCTTATACTGCCAGATGCATATTGACACATTAAAACGAAATTAAGCTTGTATATAGCCGTCGTGTTAACAAAACGTACTAAAGTTATATAGAAAAAAATCACTCAGTAGGTCATTTTATTCTTGAAGTTGTTTTCGAGTAACATTATCTAAAAACTTAAAATTTATATCCACTTTTTCACGAGCTGCTTTCAGCTTTGTCAGTGAGTTGGCACCACGAAGGAGAACAGTTAATAAACTGAAATAACAAAATGGGGCTATTTTCAGTTTTGCATTCACATTAACATAGCCTACAGTAGACAGACATTCAATTTAACTCAGTGGGGATCCGAGTAATAATTAGATCAATGCAAATACAGTTTTACGTGACTCATTAAAACTCGGAGTTGGCCGTGTTTTGGTTTCAGTCACGTAGAGGATCCTGAAGGGGGGACGGGGTAGAGATCCCATGTCCCGAGTTTTTATCCAAATCCCATTACTGATTTTGTCCACATTCATTCCCATTGGCCCTTTCACTTTGGCAAAATCTCAGTCCCAGTGCCTCAAATTTCATTTCCCATTGCAAGGCATAAGCGAATCACAGTTCCTAAGCATCCCCCCTTCCCTCCCCGTTCCGGGTTTTTCCCCGGCATATTCCGAAAAAAAAGAAATACACCAAAAACCTATGTTTTTCCTTAACTTAGGCCAAGCAAACAAAAACGTCAAAACATTCTAGGGAAAGAAACAACTCCTTTCAACGTTTTTGAGGGGGGATACATGCAAGATGACAAGTAAAGGATATTCTGATTTGAATACATCTGGTGTAAGTCCCAGTAAAATGCAACCTGGAACAAGTAGAGGAAAATTATCAGGGAGAATAAATATCACGTGGAAGCCAAAGAGAAATTGAAGAAAAGGCAGATCTTAGAATCGTTAAAATAACTGCTCCAAAAAAAAAATCGAATAAGATCTTGCGTGAAAAACGCTTGACGAGCAGTTGGCAAAAACTAAAATAATTGTTTTCATAACTTATTTTGGCCTTTACGCTATGATTCTCTTATTTCAGATAAGGTGTAATTTATATGCAGTTCTAATCACTATGAACAATGCCACTGCGTATTATACATTTTAAGTGAAGGTGATTGCTGACAGAACAGCAAATTATTGATTCGTTTGTCATAACAGCCTTTATTAGACTTATTAAGAGCGACTTTCAGTAAACATCGAGCATTCGGTGGCAGAAGTTGAAAAATCGATTTCTTTTGTATTTTTGACATAAATGGGTATTGGTAAAACTAGAAACCTGATGTGGTTCGTTTTCCCCAGAAGCGCTTTATTTTCGAATAAAACGAGGAAATCGATTCTCGGGTTCGGAAGATCAAAATCACAGGAAATTAATCTTGAAAATCAGTAGTACAAACTTGCATCGCGCTGGTAAACTAAAGCGCGGAAAAAGAGATAAACACTTCTTATCAACAGAAGGAGTCCTTTTCATTAACTAGACAGTTACAAAACAGCAGTAGCCAAATTTAATGCGCACAAACAATTCCAAACTAAAAGGCAGGTTCTGATGTTTACGTAGAAACTGATTTGGAACCTAACTTCTGTGAAATAATTTAACATGTGCCATAACCCCACATGGTCTCAGTCATCGTTCAATAGACAGTAGAAACATTGAAGTAAACTATACCTTGAAACTGGCTTGGGTTATCCATGCTGCTGTCTTTGGGAAAACTTGGAAGACAGCGAATTCAACAAATGGGGCTTAATGAAGTTCAACTTTGCCGGATGCCGAAATACACCAAAATTTTCGTGTTAAGCTACACAATCTCTCTTTTCTTCGTCGTTGCTTGATGCTTGATGATGGCTTCAAACTAAAATGTTCGGTTGATCTCAAAAAAGGTTGAGGGAAAAGAAAAAATTGAACGATACTGGTGATGTCGTTGTGAGCTCTCTGTGCAAACCATGACAGAACGTGACATCTAATATGCTACACCTGTGACATCATATATCCAAATTTGGTTAAACAATTTAGTCACGGTATTTGGTAACGCAATGCAAACAAATGTACAGAGAATATTTGCACACGAAGGAACAGAAGTTTGGAAACGTGAAAATCACCCATTTCGGGCTTTTTCTTCCTCTTTTTGGAACGCAAAAGAATGTTAACGCTGGAAATTAGCAAGAATGAAGTAGAGCGAGCCCGTTTGGTTAAAGAAGCAAAATTTCCCGTGTTTTTGTGTACGCAGAATTCAACTTCACTAAGCCCCATTTGCTAAAACTTTGCTGAGTTCGAACTGGTCCCAAACAAAGTAGCATGGATAACCCAAACCAGTTTCAAGGTATGGTTTATTTCAATGTTTGTGCTGTCTATTGAATGAGGATTGAGACTATTTAGAATTATGGCACCTGTTAAATTATTTCACAGTAGTTAGGTTCCAAATCAGTTTGTACGTGATCATCAAAACCTGCCTTTTAGTTGGTGGAATTGTTTGTGTTCAGCAGATTTCGCTACTGCTGTTTCACAACTGTCTGGTTAACGAAAAAGACTTGTTCTGTCGATAGAAAGTGCCTATTTTTTTTACTGCGCTTTAGTTTACCAGCGCGGTGCAAGTTTATAGTACTGATTTTCAAGATTAATTTCCTGTGATTTTGCATTTGACCTATGGAACCAGAGAATCGATTTCCTCGTTTTTTTTTTCGAAAATAAAGCGCTTCTGGCGAAAACGAACCGCATCAGGTTTCTAGCTTTACTAATACCTAATTATTTGCAAAATACGAAAGAAATCGATTTTTCAACTACTGCCGCTAAACTGAAATTTTGCTTGATTTTTACTGAAAGTCGCTCTTAAAGACAGCTGGGTTGAATTGAGGTATGGTTGACAAAGGAAGTGAGAATTTGAAGTCGTGTGGAATATCGTGTCGCCACTAACATGTGAAAACGGGTGGTTGTGAGATTAGTTTCAAAATGTTAGTTCGTGGAGAGAAGAGGAACCTGGAATTTGAATTTTATTTATTTATTTCATTTTTTATGAACAAACCATTAACATAAAATTCGACGTTTTCCGTAGATAGGGATTTAAAATAAAAAAAGGAATAAAACTAAATGTCTTTCTTATATTGTACAATAATGATTTGAATTCTCCTGCGCTGTTTGGCCAAAAGCCATGGTCTGTAAGAGTGTATACAATGATATGACGTCTCTGAACCCTCCCCCCAGCGTTTCCAAGCGCAACAGGACATTTGTGAACATGGGAGAAAGGTAAATGATCGTCTTATTTCATGGATTAATTTGTTTCCAACAACTTCTGTCCAAATTGTTGGCACCGCCCTCTCACCCTTCTCAACGTTGAAAATAATTCATTTTTCCCGGCGCTTTTTTTCATTTTTATCAGGAGGCGGACTTAAAGTATTCAAGTATTCATTCGATGAATGTACGAGGCCGTTTACATTCTGTTAATTTTAATGCTTTTCAAAGAATCTTTCAAGTCTAATTCTCGGAAATCTTTGTCCAGATATACGTTCTTACATATACACACAATGGTTTACTTTCAGCGTGATGTTAAATACAACCAAGAAAGTTATTGTAAATACAGTCACCTGAGATGATTGTAATAGCAAATTAAAACAGAAGTTCTCACTCGTAAAATAAAAGGTAAACTGGACTGTTAATGATATAACAATTATACCTAAACTAAATCTCATTCTGTGGCGGCGGTTTGCGACAAAAGATTATGTGTTTAATAAAACCTTCTTGGAAGTTTGTACTTCGAAAAGCGTATAATATCGGGTTAAAACATAAACTACAATAGTACAGAAAAAGAAAAACAGCTGAAAGATTAGAATACAATTTAAAGACTATGTGTTCATCTCCTCCTGAAGTTATTACTGTATAAAACACCACTAAAGGTGCATATCTGAAAACGAACCCCGCTGTTGCCAGGATGAACGTGACAAGAAGTTTTCTTTTTCTCAAAACTTCTTTCTCCATTTGTTTCTGGACAAACTGTGTTTGTTAGGTACAGTCCTTTAATCAAGGATCCATAGCAGTAAAAAAATACTGCACTTGGAATTTAAGTATTAAGAACGCCGCATATGATCACACGTGGAATGTGCCTCACTCCATTCCTTTAAGAAGAAAAACGGCAAACCAAAGATAACACTTGAGATCCAAATAAGAGCAATTGCCTGTTTGATGTTGTCTTCTTTCAACCGTAATCCTGTACTGAAAGGTTTTAGTAACGCGTGGTATCTTTCAACAGCAAGCACTGTTAAAGTAAAAGATGTAACCGTCATGGCAATGGTAATAAGAACTGTAAAATTGCAAGCAAATTTTCCAAATCTATCAGTCAGATATCCAACGAGATGGGAGACATAGAATAGTGGTCCCACCAAAATGGTGATGACATCGCTAACAGGCAGGTTTGCTAAAAGGTAATTAGTAGTGGTGTGCATCTCTCGAGTTTTGTGCACAATTCTGATAAACAACACATTTCCAATTAATCCAGCGAAACCAACTGTTGTGGCAGCCAATAAAATTACAAACTCTACACTACTAGTATCGACCATACCTTATGTTTGCCGTCAAAGTATTGAAAGTTTGCATGAAGGTGTTCCTAAGGTTACCTACTTTCAAGGATTACTGTTTCCCAGTTTTTAAAAACTGCAATGTTCAGCAGCTATTCTCGTTTTTATAATTGACAAATACTTAGCTGTCTTGATATCGTCTTCTTTTTGTCGTAATTTTGTTGTGAAAGGCCTCAGTAAAGCGTGGTATCTTTCCACCGCAAGATGAAACTGGGACTGCTAGTTAGGGCTGACAACTTGAAAGCGACTTTACCACCCAGCCGTTTGGGTGACGACGTCGCGTACAGCCAGATTTCCTAAATGGCAGTTAGTTGTTGTGTGCATCGCTTGAGTTTCATGTGCACAATTCGGATGACCAACACATTTTCGATTAATCCAGTGTTAAAAAATGGACACTCCCTAAACTGGTGCCAATGCCTCTGTTTGCTTGTTCTTAGCAAGATTGGTCCTTAGCTTTATCGTTCAAAGTATTAAATGTTTGAAGACTGTTCGCAAGAGTCTTAATTACCCTGATATATTTGGCTGTTATTTTCTTGTTCTCTAGCTCTAAAGACAGTTTTGGTAGATTAAGATTCCTTATCTTTCAGTACAAGTCCCTTATATGGCAACAATTCGCAATTTACTTAGACAGTTGTGGTATGAGTCATCGTTAATTATGATGACATATCCCACAACTTTCCCCCTATATGGTAACAATGCCTAATTTACTTTGGTAGTTGTGTTATGATTAGCACACTAGTCTTGCTATTTGTCAATCTTCATCAGATTAAGAGTCCATTTGAACAGCACGTCATGTTCAGTTGTTTCAGTTGAGTTGAAAATAATCAGGGTGAACGCGTTGTCACTAAGCACCTCCTCGGAAGGCTGTTCACGGGCCAGGAACCGCAAATTTTATATTGATTTCAATTCAAAATGTCGTATTGCACGTGAAATAGGTTGGGCCAAAAATCTGATGTTGGAATTGCTTGCATTGCGTGTCTATGTTTTGTTCAAGAGGCCCCGGTCATAGTAATCGCACTGTAAATACATGAATACGTTGTGTTCATGTTTTTTAAAGAATCAAATTAACTCATTTAAAAGGAAAAAAAAAACTATTTTTCAGAATGTGGAGGCGCCAGGAATGAAACAGTTTCAATTTTTTTATGCAATTTGTTTTGAATTCTGACAGCTTACTGCCAGATGCATATTAACACATTAAAAGGAAATCAAGCTTGTTTATAGTCTTCCTGTTAAGAAAAAGTACTAAAGTTATAGAGAAAAAAATCACCCAGTAAATCATTTTATTCTTGAAGTTGTTTTCTTGTAACATTATCTAAAAACTTTAAACTCTAAAAACTTAAAGCTGCTTTCAGCTTTTTCAGTGAGTTGGCGCCGCGTCGGAGAACAGTTAATAAGCTGAAATGATAAAATTGGGCTACTTTTAGTTTTGCATTCATATATGCATAGCCTACTGTCAACAGACATTCAATTTAACCCAGTGGGGAGTAATAATTAGAACAATGCAAATACAGTTTTACGTGACTCATTAAAACTCGGAGTTGGCCGTGTTCTGGTTTCAGTCACGTAGAAGATCTTGAGGCGGGGAGGGGGGGCGGGGGGGGGGCGGGAGGGTAGAATTCCCATGTCCCGAGTTTTTATCCAAATCCCATTACCGATTTTGTCCAAATTCATTCCCAGTAGCCCTTTTTCTTTGGCAAAATCCCAGTCCCAGTGCCTCAAATTTCATTTCCCAGTACAAGACATAGGCGAATCCCAGTTCCCAAGCACCCCCGTATGAGGCTTTTCTCCCGGCATATCCCGAAAAAAAGAAATTTACCAAAAACCTATGTTTTTCCTTTAGTGAGGTCAAGCAAACAAAAACGTCCAAACATTCTAAGTAAAGCAACGACTCCTTTCAACGTTTTGAGGAGGGATATATGCAAGATGATGACCAAAGGATATTCTGATTTGAATGCAGCTGGTGTAAGTCCCAGTAAAATGCAACCTGGAATAAGTAGAGGAAAATTATCAGGGAGAATAAATATCACGTGGCAGCCAAAGAGAAATTAAAGAAAAGGCAGATCTAAGAGTCGTTAAAATAACTGCTGCAAAAAAAAATCGAATAAGATCTTGCATAATAAACGCTTGACGAGCAGTTACCCAAAACTAAAAGAATTGTTTTCATAACTTATTTTGGCCGTTACGCTTTGATTCTTCCATCAGATAAGGTATAATTTATAGCGGAGCCTGCGGGCAAAGCCCGCCAGCGAAGCTCCATTGCTAAGCAAATTTGGTAACCTATCGATCCGAGAAATTTTGGTTGTGACGTAATAGTCACGTGACCGTCCGTCCGTCCGTACGTCCGTCCGCACATACTCTGCAGGAGGGGGAGGGGAGTCCCAAGACAACCCGACGGGGGGGGGGTAGAGAATGCCATCTTTTCTTGGCGGGAAATCGCGCGGTGCCTTTGGGCAACCGGCGTTTTCCTTGGCGGGAAATCGCATGACCATCGTCGCTTTTGAAAAAGAGGTTTCTTTAAAGGCTTAAGCTTCTTTAGCAAAACGATTGTACGGGAGTACTGAAGTACTTGACAAAAAAAACATCTAATACCTATAAATGGAAAGAAAAAGTTAAAAAGAATACTGGTAGAAGGCGAAAAGTTCAAGTTACAAAAGCTGCCTTCAAAGGACTTCATCGCTTTGTTTTCTTCATGGCGGAGAACTTACCCTGTTCTGGGTCTATGGTACATGATTTTGAGTATTACGGTCAAAGAAATTACGTTTTGAAATGGGAATTTAATTTATGTCATTAGAAATGTGTCATTTACTTCTGACTTAAAAAAATTATCAGAAAACGCGCTCAGATTTGTGACAGATGTAGTCTTAAATATTTTGCCATGCTCAGCCGATTTCACTCTCGTGGACCGATCCACGATTTTGGAAGTGTAACGCGAATTGCCTTTAGGTATAAACTTACGGGTTTTCAAATAAACTTTTTTCAAACATGATTTCTCTGTCCATTATTTTGTGTTTGTTTTTTCATAACAGTAGGTCTAAGCACAGTCGCAAGACAACTAGCTGCACAAGCATCACTTCATTGAGATTAAGACGAATAATTGTTTTCAAATTTGACTGTAGGGTACATCTCTTTGTGCAATTGTCGATTTTCTTGTACTAGAGGTTTTCAATAGTAATAACCTTTTAAGCGAAGCAGTTGTCGGTTTAAAGCTATTTTATCCCAAAAGCTTCCGAAAACAGTTTTGTGCGTTCCTCAAAGCGGGTAACTTTATATACGCTTACTTCGCATCCGCAAAACTTATGCCGGCATAATTTAAAGCGTGTTTGGTGTTTGTTTGTTTTGAATCTTGATGGTCTCTAGTTAGAGAACAAAATATAACAGTTATTTAAAAAACTATAAGCGAAGCAGTTGTCGGTTTAAACCTATTATATCCGAAAAGCTTCCAAAAACACATTCTGTGCATTTCTAAAAGCGCTCAAAATTTCAAACAGTTTGCAGCCGCAAAACTTATGCCATAGAGTTAAGCATGTTTAGTGTTTGTTTGTTTCCAATCTCGATGATCTCAAGTTAGAGAACGAAATATAAGGTTTACTTAAGTAACTATAAGCGAAGCAGTTTTGAGCTAAAAGCTATTTTATCCGGTAAGTAATGAGTGTTCTTCAAAGCGCTCGCATTTTTTCTCGGTTGCTATAAAAGCCTACGCGACATTTCTTCGATAAGTTTATTACAAGTGCTTCGAAGCTCCCAAAATCCTTTCTTTCGGATAATCCCAGTAAAATGCCGGTGAAATGCCTGTATAAATTTTTGACCAGACTAATAGTGGCAGTTCATGTTATTTGTTAACATACCAACGCGATGAAGATAAGCCATTTAAATTTTGTTGTTGTAAATGAGCGCCGTTTGAAGTTCAGTCAAGCGAACAGCCAATAATCTAAGGAGATTTGACAAGCGTTGACAGTTAATGACAGGATATGGAAACATTGCAAGAACCAAGCAAGACGGCTCGTGAGTAAAATATGTGTTCAGTTTGATGCCCAAAAACAAAAATAATCAAGCTGTGCTCAGCCTCTAGAATGACCTTTCGAAGCTTGGTTTTACAGAACAGATCCCCAAAGTATTGGAGGACAATTCGGAACACTTTCGGGCTTTTTGAGAAACACTTTTCGGAAGCGAACGAGCCAAAAAAAGCCCCGAAATATATTTTAGACCGAAAAGTTTCAGGACTATTTTTGAGAAACGAACACCAATTTATTCCTTGGTGGCTCCGCTTTTAGGCTTGGCTAAATCTATATATTATGCAGCTCTAATCACTACGAACAATGCCACTGCGTATTATGCATTTTAAGGTGTTTCGATACAATTTTTTTGGGAACATACCAAACTTTTTGAATCGGCTCTTAGACAGTCTTCTCCTTGTCAGATCAACGTGAAATTTGCAATAGTTGTTGGTTTAGGATTGAACTTTAGAGTGGATTACATTTTGTGAGAATCGATATCTCCATAACAACGATCCACAAAAATCCTCGAAAACAGTAAAATTGAAATTTTGCGCGATCTAGATTTCACTTTGAAAAGCAATTACCACCATCTTAAACTGTGGTGTATGGCAAACAAAATATACAAGAACAAAAAATTTCTTTATGTTTATTTTGAAGTAAATCGCAAAAACACATCCAACCTTAGTTTTTGTATAATAATAGTAATAATAGTAAATGCACTAAAAAATAGTCAATGCTTTGATGAAATGGTTAGAAAATACTGTTAAAATGTGTCTTTTACATACTATTTTACGCCTAGAAAGTTCTGTTGAAACTGGTGTTCGCGATCTCGAGAACGAATTGTTTTTCTAAGATCACTGGCGTAATCATTTGTGGTAATTTTTAAATTTGAGCACTTTTGCGAAAATCTTAAGAACGGCTCGATAGATTTTTCTAAAACATTAAACACACGTGCTTGACGATGTGACCAATTTTAGTATTGAGTCTTATTAACATTGATTCACTGGAACACTACGGATAAGCTGCGTTACATATTCACAGTTGGCAAGTAAATGCTAATATATTCAAAGTAATGTGCGATGCATTCCTCCGTAATTTTTATTTTTCGTTGTAATCTACAGTGCAACAAAGAACAAAGAAATCAGATAAAAATCACGAAGCAATGAATTACGCATTGCTTTGATTATATTAGCATTTACTTGCCAACAGTGAATTGTAACGCAAGCTTTTCCGTCGGTTCATACGTCCTCTTTAACGTTAAATCTAAAGGTGTTCCAGCGAATCAATGTTAAAAAGACTCAATACTAAAATTGGTCACATCGTCAAGCAGGCGTGTTTAATGTTTTAAAAAAATCTATTTAACCGTTCTTAAGATTTTTGCAAAAGCGCTCAAATTCAAAAATTGCCACAAAATAATTACGCCAATGATCTTAGAAAAACAATTCGTTCTCGAGATCGCGAACACCAGTTTCAACAAAACTTTCTAGGCGTAAAATAGTGAGTAAAAGACACATTTCAACATTATTTTTTAACCATTTCATCAAAGCATTGATTATTTTTCGGTGCATTTACTATTGCTATGCAAAAACTAAGGTTGAAAATGTTTTTGCGATTTACTTCAAAATAAACATACAGAATTGTTTGCTCTTGCATGTTTTGTTTGCCATACACCACAGTTTAAGATGTTGGCATTTGCTTTTCAAAGTAAAATCTGGATCGCACAAAATTTCAATTTGACTGTTTTCGAGGATTTTTGTCCTTGTCATGGAGATATCGATTTTCACAAAATGTAAACCACGCTAAAGTTCAATCCAAAACTAACAAGTATTGCAAATTTCACGTTGATCCGACAAGATGAAGACTGTCTATGAGCCGATTCAAAAAGTTTGGTATGGTCCCAAGAAAACTGTATCGAAACACCTTAAGTGAAGGTGATTGCTGACAGAACAGCAAATTATGGATTCGTGTTTGTTATAACCATTTTTATTAGACTTATTAAAGACATCTGGGTTAAATTGAGGTATGGTTGACAAAGGAAGAGACAATTTGAAGTCGTGTGGAATATCGTGTCGCCACTAACTTGTGAAAACGGGTGGTTGTGAGATTAGTTTCAAAATGTTGGTACGTATCTCTATCTTGTAGATAGAGATTTAAAACAAAAAAAGGATAAAACTAAATGTATTTCCTATTGTACAATAATGATCTGAATTCTCGTGCGCTGATTGGCCAAGAACCATTGTCTATAAGAGTGTATACAATCAATGTTATATTCTAATTTGCTCCCCGCTCAACCGAATATAAAACATTTATCATGTAATAAGCAACACTATTGGGGTGTGTCAACACGAGCCTTATGCGGCCCTCTTTCTTATGTCTTACAATCAACTTATATGGTAATAAAGTTTACAAGCATAATACAAAGAAAGTATCAAGCACTGAAATTACAATCTCAACACAAGCTCGTATAACAATAGTATAGATATACAAATACTTATAATATTTTGTAAATATAAATACGAAAAACAAAATTCATAACCCTTAGTCATTGGGTATTTAATTTTGAGGGCGAAGGGAGGGACGTATGACTCGAATGAATATAAATGAAGGCAACGCACTATATATACCAACGTTCCCGCTAATGAACCAATTGTAACATAATACCCCAGAGGGTTACGTAACCCATGATAAATACATTTATATTCTAATTCGCTCCCCGCTCAACCGAATATAAAACATTTATCATGTAATAAGCAACCACTATTGGGTGTGTCAACACGAGCCGTATGCGAACATAAAAGAACGGGAATTAGAACATGGTCACACCCACTCAGCCAATCAGTGTCCAGCATTTCGATGCTCTATATTCCATAAACTGTCTTAAATTATGTAAAGTGGCGGGGGCTTTGAAGCACAGGGAAATTGCGGGGTAAAATTACAGAGAATTTCTGTATTCATTAGTGGTTCTATATAGAGCATACTAATGAGGCATTGTTTTCCTTTGTTTAGAAGCCTCATTAGTATGCTCTACATAGAGCATACTAATGACTAAGTAGAAACTACTAATGAATGCACAAATTCTCTGTGAATATTTATAACTAAATCGATAAAATCAACAGTTTCAACGGCTAGAAACACTCATTACTTTTTGTGTTTTAACAAAAAAATTCAATCTTAGGGTATAATAGCATAGCAAAAAGCAAATCGAAAGAAAAACCATTATTTTACATGAAATACGAACTGTTCAGACCTTAATTGAAACAGAAAGACAGACTTGTTTCTCCGTGTTTACCAGACTACGAGTGTTGTACTTGAACTTGACTTAATTTGGCCTCTTGGCTGTCTTGGAGTTTCTGCGGGTTCCCCACTTGCTGGTGTCGGTGGTTGTAGCGCCTCGGAGACTGCTTTCACCAGTGTAAATCTAGCAAATCTTAGCGGCGATCACTGCCTCGAGTTCCAAATTTCCGTGTATTGGCTCATGGCTGTTTACACACCAACTGCGATAAACCGCGCGGTGAAGCACTCTAAAACATTGCACCTCAAAGGCATGCGTACAATAGCGAAAATATCGTAAACAAAATAGCAACGTGATTTCAAGGTGAGAACTAAAAAAATTAAAATGCAAAAATACAATCTGCACGCAAAAACGCAATTCTTCGTGGGTGTGACCATGTTCTAAGACGGTTAGACAATGAACGCTCGTGTCCTATTGGATATAGCGTCCCTCGCAAGATAGAATGCCACTCGGCCTGCGGCCTCGTGGCATTCTATCTTTGCTCGGGACACTATATCCCATAGAACACTCGCGTTCATTGTCTAACCCTTACAAAGAAAAATTAAATACCCAATGACAAAGAAACAGACAACAAGGACTGAATATTGTCCTTAATATAACTGTCTTTGGCTTTATCTGGCTTCCATCGACCGTGCCTTTTAAATAATCTATCGGAGACTTGTGCATTAGCTGTAGCAGAGGCACCTCCTGCTCTAAGGCTATGAAGACCATAATCTTGTTTCGGAAGGCCAATGGCATCAAAAGCGCTAAAAACTATCTTGCGCGCTCTAGAATAGGATAATGTATCAGAACCTCGGAATTTGTAAGATTTATTACCCTACAGAAAGTAAGCGGACGAAAAATGAAATCTTCACTCTCTGCTGAAATTTAGGACGCATTTGAAAAATATCGCTGAGTTAACAGACAAGGACGAGTACACTTAAAAGTTTTAGCAATAGCAACCCAGGCCCCGTCTCCATAGATACCAGTCTTACTACGTTGGACAAAACTTCTCATGAAAGAATCTTCAAAATGAAAATCACACCTGCATAATTGCACTAACTTGTTAAAGCGAAAAAATCCTGCATGACCCAAAACGCACAAAGTAAGCACTCTTAAATCAGATCAACTGGCGGAAGTGGATCCATAATGTGCAAATAAACGCTTGATAACCTCGGGAGTAACCGGCTCTTTCTTTTTAACTGGAACACTGAGAAGCCTTTTAGCAGATTCTATTAACAGAACCACAAATGACGAATTACACGGGTCGGGCAGACCCGCTAAATCATGCACCCATTTAAGGCCATAATGAACTTAAACAATAATACTGCATGAACGAGATTCTTGAATTAAAGTAAGAAAAAACAAAGAAACATAAACACTAGAAGCGGGAAATATTACGATCTCTTTAAACTGTGAAGCCCACTTTTTCCATGCATTGAAGCCATTCTCGTATTTCTTCGTGGTATTGGTGGATTTGCTTTTAAGAAGAACTGTGGGGAGATCTTGAGCCAATGCCCTGAGGCGACTGTCTTCAACAAGTTGAAAATTAGGCTGCAAGGCATCTTTGACCACATCTATGAGTACAAACAACAAAAATACATTGCGACAACAGACCTAACAGGAAACACATCGATCAAAATCGGATAAAAACGATTCTGACCATGGTATGCAAAAACTGCTCAACGCCACTCGACGAATTCCAGCTAAGAAAGGAAAACAAGCCACTCGGCAAAATGTCTTCACTCGAAAAATGAACATCCAAACCTGTAAATCATAGTAAAGCCACTCAGTGTAAAAATACTATGTACCACAACCCCTAGCGTCAATTCTGACAGCTAGCACTGCTCTATTAAATTTGTCGGAACCAGTGAGTGAATCCTTGTAGCACCCAAGGGCAAATATCCCTGACGGGTCTGGGAAGTAAATGGACTCGATAACATATGGTTGATATTCAACCGAACTCGTAAACAGAAAAGGCCAGAATGCATTAGACAGCCAATAAGGAACGACTAAAGTACCAACGGCAGTGCTGGAGGAACCAGCCAATTGTTCTCTCCTGTCCGTGAGACTGAAAATGCATCAACGGCTTCGGAACCCGGTAGGCGAAACCTTGAATTAAACCTTGGGAGATTAGCATTCATTTGGATGCATTCGCAAACCTATCAACAGGATGCGGGCCCCACAAACTATCCAAGTACGTAAAAAACTACGGTGGTATACCAATCAATGTAATCTACGATCTTGCTAATTTCATCAGCATTAACATTAAGTTCTCTGGTAACCCATTGAGGAACAAGTATAACATGGTTAGTTCGACAAAAAACAAAAATATCAAGCGCAATAGAATGTAATTCCGGGTGAGGACTCCCTAGATCAACAATACGAACAGCACCTTGGTTGTCAGCTATAGAGTGCCATTTAACTGACTTGCCTTGAACTAAGGTTTTGAATGACATTAAGGCAAAATGGATAGCCTTAAGTTTTCTCCACGCAGAACTCTTAGCTGCCTCGCATGGACTCCACATACGATGGGACACCTCATTAGTGCCAACAAGGAAATCTCCACAGGCAACATTACAAGCGTCTGAATAACTTGCTAAAAGAGGAGCCTGATAAGGCAAAATAGCTCTAGAATTAAGGCTAATAATATTGTTCTTCCAGAAAAATATTTCTGAAAGGCAGTCATTATGAAGCCCGATATTAAAACGGGAATCCCTACTGGGTCTAGACTCTATGACCTTGTAAAGAAAACGGGTCTTAAGACCAGTCAGATTACCCGAAACTGGTGACATAGACATAACATGACCTGCGATAGAGGCACAATCCCGAGCAGTAACATAGGGCGCGGATTGAAAGAAAATACTGCAATTGGAAGATAAGTACACAGAACAAAGCATATGATCACATAGATTTTAGTCGCTTGATTCATGTGTAAACTCACAGGACCATTTATACACGTGGAATATGTCTCACTCCATTCCTTTAAGAAGAAAAACGGCAAACAAACGAGTACACTTGAGATCCAAATAAGAGCAATTGCCTGTTTGATGTTGTCTTCTTTCAGCCGTAATCCTGTGCTGAAAGGTTTCAATAAAGCATGGTATCTTTCAACAGCAAGCACTGTTAGAGTGAAAGATGAAACCGTCAGGGCAATGCCACTGAGAACTGTACACTGGGAAGTTGCACGCGAATCTTCCAAATCCATCACTGAGATATCCAACGAGATGGGCGAAATGGAATATTGGCCCCACCAAAATGGTGATGACATCGCTAACAGCCAAGTTTGCTAAAAGGAAACTAGTAGTTGTGTGCATCTCTCGAGTTTTGTGCACAATTCGGATGACCAACACATTGCTGACAAATCCAGTGATAAAAAATGGAATGCCAGACCAAAACAGAATACTTCCTAGAGTAGTATCAGCCATAACGCCTGTATTTACCCGTTCTCAGCAAGATAGGTCCTTAGCTTTATCGTTCAAAGTATTAAACGTTTGAAGACTGAGACCTAACAGATCACCTGCTTACAAGAGCCGAGCGTAAAAAGAATGAAAAAAAAAAAAAAGAGTAGCCGCAACCAGGATTCTATGACCAATTTTGAGTATCTCTTCTGAAATGGTTGTTCAAAAACGCCAATAAATGAATAAATAAATGAATAAATAAGTGAATAAATAAATAAATAAATAAAAAAGGAAAGTGCTTCGCACCATTGTACGCGGAAATTTAAAAGCAGGTTGCCCCTGAACTGCTTTGCAACACTAAGAACAGTTTTGGAAACCGATTTCAGTGCATTCAGGTTCATTTACAAAGACACTATAGAAAAATACGATTATTTTTGATATGTTCTTCTCCAGATGGAAATTAAGCACCTGCTATTTTTTGTTCTTCGTGTTGTTTTTATAGCGTTTTCCTAAATTAAAACTCATGCAGCCGTCAATACGTTGTTACAGCTGTGTATCGCGTTTCATACATGAAGCTTACTATTAAAAAACATTTTAAGTCTGCAGAAAATAGCAATAACAACAAAGAGATACTTGTTTGGGTTTGGTCAGGTGTGTTTAAAACTCATGTTTGGGGACAAATTCCGAGTACACTCGATTGAAACCACAAAAAACCATAAAATGTGAGACCCAAGGGCTTTCTGGGAAATCTTCGTACAGTAACTGCATTTGCATAATTAGTGAGTGATTGTTTTCATACAGCACTAGAACAACATGGTATAATTTTTTTATTTCCGAATAGTTTTTCAGCAAAAACTGTTTTCGTTCGTGAGCGGATGCAAACTTTTTGTAAATTTCGCACCGTACGTTTCGGTATAGCGCTCAAATTGGTCCTTATTCAGTCAATTTGCATTATGGTCATTTGGAAAGGCTTGCACCGCTTCAATTACCACGTGCAACTCGCTGCAATCAACATCAGTTGCAAGAACATTGTCTTTTATTTTGAATATGCAAATGTTATTATACATCTACCTTTAAATCCATTAGGTCTCATCATTTGACAATGGAGTGTATTCCAGAAACAGAATGCATCGAGAAGAATTAAGTGCCCTAGATTGAAAAACGTTTCGTAAAGTAAATTTGTGTCGGTCCATCGAAACTGTTAACCAGAGCTAACCATGTTCTGGTTCAGTCATGTAGAGGATCCCGAAGGGGGTACAGATCCCATCTCCCAGCCCGAGTTTTGCCCAAATCCCATTTTTCATTTCATCAAAATCCATTGCCAGCAGCCCCTTTCCTTTGGGAAAATCCAAGTCTCAGTGCCTCGAAATCAATTTCCCAGCGCCGGCAAGAAATAGGAAAATCCTAGTTCCAAGTTACCCTTGCGGGACCCCCCTCCTTGCATACGGTGAAATTTGAATTAACCAATCAGCATTCAGTAGGCGGGAAAAACTGTGGTGTCCTGACGTAATGCAGATTTTGTGCTCTTCGCTTCGATTTCTGCGTGATCAGCGAAAGTTTATACTGTGGAGATGCGGTTTTATTTCAGCGTTTTCTTCAAATTAACCACTTGCCTTACTTCAATTTATTAAAGTCACAACTGTTTGCAATTATATGGGCTGGATGAGCAACCAGAATCGATTCAAAACTTTTTTCTGCGGCGGGAGACATCGCTAACTGGACTTGAATGCGAAGGAGGCTATAAAGGTTTTCCTCTTGTCCTACTGAATATCAATTTTCACAAGAAACTTCACATGACTTTCACTCTCCTTGGCATCGTTTATGACATGGCTGTCTACTAACTGAGCAGCTCTGAGTAGCGTCGGGTACAATTTGTCTTCTGTCCTTGTAAAGATCTTTGGTCGCTTCATAAATTATTTTGTTCGATTTTAAATCAAAGACTTCTAGAACATGTCAACTCGTTGAACATCCTTCACAAATCTCAAATCGGTTTTTTACCGAATAACCGAACTGCAGACCATGTTCTTACTTTGCGAACATTGATAGATAAGTACGTTAATTGTCACCATGAAAAGGTATACGCCTGTTTTGTCGATTTCAGGAAAGCTTTCGACTCGGTATGGCACGATGGGCTCCTTTATAAACTGCTGCAAAATAATGTTGGAGGAAATTTTTATAACCTAATCAAAAGCCTCTACTACAATTCTACTGGTTCTATAAGGATTGGCAATAACCAAACGCGACCTTTTCAATATGCAAGAGGTGTACGCCAAGGCTGCATTCTGAGTCCACTTCTGTTTAACCTATACATTAATGACTTACCTTTCTCTTTCGACAATATTCTATCTGATCCATTTGTTTTACCCAATGGAACCAAATTAAACTCTCTTTTGTATGCAGATGACTTGATTATACTATCACGATCAAAAACAGGGCTGCAAAATTGTCTCAATGCATTAGCCCAGTACTGTACATCGTGGATGTTACAGATTAATCCTAAGAAAACTAAAATAATGGTTTTTCAAAAACGCGCGAAAAAATATGAATGTAACTTTTATATTGACAAAGAAAAGATTGACACTGTTCAGAATTATACTTATCTAGGAACGCGAATTTCTTCATCTGGAAATTTCACACTGTCGTTGAATCACTTGAGAGAAAAGGCTCTTCATGCTCTCTTTGCTTTAAGACGGCACGTTGACTTAAGCCGTTTAAAACCCTCTCTTGCTTGCAAAATTTTCGACACGATGATTTCACCCATTTTGACTTATAATAGCGAAGCCTGGGGTGTCTTTGCTAAATCAGATTTCAAGTCTTGGGACACTTCACCAATTGAAAAAAGTCACTTACAATTTTGCAAACGCTACTTACAAGTTAATAACAAGGCATCTAATATTGCATGCCGGGCTGAAATGGGTCGCTTCCCTTTAACCTTTGATATAAATAAACGAATTCTTAAGTATATAAGTTATCTTCAAAATAAAGATCAAAACTCCTTCGTCGTGCAATCACTGATAATGTCAATAGATTTGCACTGTAATGGTAAAAATAGTTTCTATTCCAGTGTTATAAATATGCTCAATTATTATGACATTCCCTTTAACTTTAATCATGACACTTTAGATGACACTAAGATAACGTACCTTGTAGATCAAATGAAAAAGAAATATATCGCTTATTGGAAACATTCTCTTTGTAATTCTCAAAAACTAGAATTTTATAATACTATTAAAGACAGTTATACACCTTCGCCTTATTTACATTTGACTAGAAAAAATCCCAATCGAAAAACGCTTGTGAAACTAAGAATAAGTAATCACAAACTCCTGATTGAAACAGGAAGATATAATAATGTCCCCAGAAGTGACAGACTATGCACTATTTGTGGGCATAATGTTGAAGATGAAACCCATTTTCTATTTCATTGTCCAAGATATTCATCATTTAGAGAGACAACTTTTTCAGTAAAATAGATCATGTAATTTCGAATCCCAAGCAGCTATCAATTTCAACCTTGATTGTGCAATTAATGAACTCCACTGACTATTATATTAATATGCAATTAGTGCAGTTTATATCGTCCTGTTTTGAAATGAGAGACAAATTATTGTCAAATTCTTGATCAGTGGTTATTTGATTAGTTTTGTTTAATGACTTTTTATTGTAATTATTGTTATTATATCTTATCTTATGCTTTTGCAATACTGTAATGTTTTATGGTCATGCAAATAAAGCGCAAGTGTTGTTGTCATACTTGTTTTCATCGTGTTCTTCATGTCTGGTTTTAATTCACACCAACATCCAACTTCCAGCTGTGATTGCCTGCTGTCAACGAGAGTGGTCTTATCGCTTAGGGAAAAATGTTCCCGTTCATCAGATCAGAGATACATCATGAATGTTTGACAAATTTGATCTACAGTCGTTGTATGGTTGCGCTACACAGCTCATGCTTCAATTTGGAAATAGGCAAGTTTGTATAATTTTCCACATACCCGCAGACAAACGAAAAGGCCTTTTTGGAATTTGGAGCTTCCTTGTGTCAGCGTAACACCAAAAGGCTCGTGGTGAAAAGCTGCAGAAAATTTACTTTTCTTCTCAAAAGTCAAAACTCACCTGAAATTCAGGCCGAGCAAAACAAAGAAAACACGCGGACCGCCAAGGAAACGACACTTTCGCTTGCTTTATTCACCACGGAAAGTCAAAATAATTATTACCTAGCCCGTCTTTATAAATGGGTAATTAACTTGACTAACTGGATTGGAACGGTAATTGCAGGAACAAAGTTTATTTAGTCGAATATCGATACGCTTATTTTTTTCTCGCTTCAATTTCCACTCCAGATAAGGTATCCTTCAAAACTTGCAATCAATCGACTTTTACAGACAGAGAGCAAAGAGAGGCAAATGTGTAATTTCTCACGAAATTTCAAGAAGATTTAAATTGTTATAATTAAATGGAACAAATTTGAGAACTACTCTAGGATTCAGGCAGGAGGAGTTTATTCAAAAAGGAGAAGTGAAAGTAATTTTAAAAGAGCAAAATGCAGGTCAAGCGGTCCTGCATCAGTCGATTTGGAATTATAAAACTCTGCGTTACGTCGGATTCGTTGCAAAAAGGAAGAACCGATAATCACAGGCGACTCTAAGAGATGAAGTTGTTCTTCAGAAACCAATTAAAAAAATTTATGATCCAGCTGTTTAGTATAAGCTTATTTCTTGGGTGGTAGTTGCATTATTAAAGCTATGTAAACGTGCCTCTGGAAACTTGGGCGGCTTAAATCAGAAAATGGGAGAGTGTGATAATTTTTCCTTTCTCAACAAGCACTCGTAACGCCATTCAACTTGTAACGATGCTAATGTAACTTCAACTTCTGTTTTATAGATCATACAAATCCGCTAAAAATCTTACTGGAGTTAGCTGTTTTGTAGCTCTCATGATGGCGTTGTTGTTTCTCCGAATCTGATCTCAGCGGGGCCCGCTGGAAGTAGAGCAGCTACAGTCAACTCTTCTGATATCAGGAATAAATTCTGATGTAATATTACGGTTTTAGACGGTTTTAGTCGTCGTCTTGTCACTCTTCTTATCCTTTAAACAATGCACACTTTTAATCCAACACAAGCCGCACAAAAAGCAAACACTAGCAGCTTCGATCTTCGTACTAATTTTTACCTTTCTTGCAAGAGCGACAATACAATACAATTGGAAAATACCCTGCCTTTGAATGGATCGAGAACCCTATATAGCTTCAGTCGCTATAAACTCTTGCTTTTGCTTACAGACACAAAATACTGGGGTTTCCTCTGTTTTCAGTCGTAGCATTCTGAACCGTAACCGACACCGTAACCGAGAACACTGAGACGAACACTGACAGGACACCACGGTTTTGACTGCCGCTCGTATCGCGGGCGCAGTTGCCGTATGCAAGGCTAAGCTTTCCTATATGGGCATTTTTGCCGGAAAATTCCGAGAAAAGCAATACAATGGAAACCTATGTTCTTCCTTTACTTAGTTAGGCTAAGCAAAGAAAAATGCAAAAACATTCTAGGAAAAAGTCCTTTCAACGTTTTTGAGGAGGGATATATGCAATATGACCAAGCAGGGAGTATTCCGACTTCGAGAATGCATTCGGAAAAAGGTTCCAGTAAAATGCAACCTAGAATAAATCAAGGAAAATTATCAGGGCGAAAAAATGTCCAAAGATAAATTGAAGAAAAGGCAGCAGATCTAAGAATCGTCAAAAACAACTTTCTTCGATTCCGCCAGCAGATAGGGTGATATTTATATGATACGAACTATGCCATTGGGTATTAATCGTTGGCAGAATATATGCCAAATTATTGGTCCTTTTGTCATAACGGCTTTATTAGACATATTGAAGGTAGCTGGTTTTAATTGAGGTATGGTTGTCAAATTAGGAATTATTTTGAAGTCGCGTGGAATATCATGTCACCAATGGCTTGTGAAAACGGATGGTTGTGAGCTCAGTATTCACATTTTCGTAGTGGAGCGGCGCAGAAGAGGAAAATAGACTGTATCATTTTGGTTAGCCTAGAGTTTGAATTTTATATATCTATTTCCTTTTCTATTAACAAAGCATTTACAAATAGTTCGCTGTTTCCCGTGGAGAGGGAATTAGATAGCTAAGAATAAAACCAAATGTACTTCTTTTTTACAATAATGGTCTGAATTCTCGTGTGCTGATTGGTCAAGAACCATTGTCTATAAGAGTGTTTAAGTTGATAATGATGACGTCTCTGATTACACCACCCATTTTCAGGCGCAACAGGAAATTTGTGAATATGAGAGAAACGTAAATAATCGTCTTATTTTATCGATTCATTTGTACATGTATCCTACAATCTCCGTCCAATTTGTTGAGACACCCTCTGCCCCTTCACAATGTTGAAAATCGTTCATGTTTCCTATGCGTGCGTTATTATTTTTTTTATCAGGGTGCCGACTTAGAGTTTGTCAAGTATTCCTTCGATTGACGTTCGAGGTTGGAGTCTGTTAAGGTCAAAGTTTAAACGATCTTGAATACTTTTAAAGAATGTTTCAAGTTTAATTCTCTGAACTCTTTGGCGAGACGTAAGTTCTTACATATACACTCAACGGCTTACAATGTTAAATACAATCAAGAAAGCTATTTTGATCACAGTCAGCTGAGATGATTGTAAAATTAAAACAGAAGTTCTTACATGTAAAATATCGGCTAAAACTGCACTGTTGATTGATAGCAATTATCCAAACTAAATCTCACTCTGTGTTGGCGGCCCGCGACAGAATATTATGCGTTTAAAACCTTCTTGGAAGTTTGTACTGCGAAAGGCGTATATTATCGGGTTAAGACATAAACTACAATAGTACAGAAAAGGAAAAATAGGTGAAAGATTAAAAATTATGTGTTCATCTCGTTTTGAAGCTATTACTGTGTAAAACAGCACACAAGGTGCAAATCCGAAAACGAACCCCGCTGTTGCCAGGATGAATGTGACAACAAGTTTCTTTTTCTCAGAACTTCTTTCTCCGTTTGTTTCTGGGCAAACTGTATTTGTTAAGTACAGTCCTTTAATCAAGGAACCATAGCAGTAAAAAAATGCTGCAATTGGAATATAGGTATTAAGAACGACGCATATGATCACATAGATCTTACTGCCTTGATTCATGTGTAAAGTCCAAGGGCCAACACACGTGGAATATGCCACACTCCATTCTCTAAAGAAAAAAAGTGGCAAACAAAAGAGAACACTTGAGATCCAAATAAGAGCAATTGCCTGTTTGATGTTCTCTTCTTTCAACCGTAATCCTGTGCTGAAAGGTTTTAGTAACGCATGGTATCTTTCAACAGCAAGCACTGTTAAAGTAAAAGATGAAACCGTCATGGCAATGATATTGAGAACTGCAAACTTGCAAGCAAATCTTCCAAATCCATCAGTCAGATATCCAACCAGACTTGAGGTAAAGCATATTGGTCCCACCAAAACGGTGATGATATCGCTAACAGCAAGGTTTGCTAAAAGAAAATTGGCTGTTGTGTGCATCGCTCGAGTTTTGTGCACAATTCGAATGACCAACACATTTCCAACCAATCCAGTGATAAAAAATGGAACGAAGCACCACAACAGGGTACTCCCTAGACTAGCATCAGTCATAATTCCTCTGTTTGCCCGTTCTTAGCAAGATAGGTCTTCAGCTTTACCGCTCAAAGTATAAAATGTTTGAAGACTTTGACGTGAAAGATCACCTGTTTACAAGAGTCTCAATTACCATGATATATTTAGCTGCTATTTCCCTATTCTCTCTAAAGACTTGTCTGTCAGTCACCTAAACAATAACGACTTAGCTGGCATTTTTGAAATCAGTAACCGTGGATCTGTTGTCAAACAAAGCTATAAGTCTTTTAAAGCCCAGCGTAAAACCCTTTACGTTGTCTCTTCTTTATCGTGCGCTCGTTAAACGAAAGTATGAAGACTGACGACGGATCACCCGTTTATATGAGTTATTGTTTATCAGTGCGATGATATATCCCGCAACTTTTCCCTTCTATGGCAACAATGCCCAATTTACTTAGACAGTTATGTTATGATTAGCACACCAGAATACGCTGTGTGAGTGTCTGTTTTTTAAGAAATTAAAAACTATAAATTTAAAAGAAACTATTTCTCAGAATGACTGGAGGCACCAGAAATATAACAGCTATAATTTTGCGCGTACGTTTTATGTAATTGCTTTGAATTCTGGCAGCTTTTTGTGCCAGATGTATATCAACACCAAATTAAAACCCAAATGTGCTTGTTTATAGTCTTCCCGTTAAGAAAACGTATTTAAGTTAGAAATTGAAAAAAAAATCCCCTACTAAATCCTTTTATTCTTAAAGTTGTAATATAACGTTATCTCAAAACTCTATATTTATATTAACTTTTTCTCGAGCTGCTTTCAGCTTTATCAGTTTGCCCGTTCTCAGCAAGATAGGTTCCCAGCTTTATCATTTAAAGTATTATTAAATGTTTGAAGACTCAAATGTGAAAGAAAACAAGAGTCATTGCACTGTTTTTTTTAATTACGACAACATAATTAGCAACTTTTTTCCTATTCTCCTCCTATTCTCTCTAAAGGCAGTTTGGTAGATTGGGACTTCTTATCTGCCAGTCACCAAAACAACAATTACTTAGCTGGCATGTTTTCAATTAACTGTGGATCTGGATGTAAATGAAGCTATGACTCTTTTAAAAAGGCGAGCATAAAAAAATAAAAATAAAAAATAAAAACGGGTAGCCACAACCAGGAGCCCATAAGCCTCTGCTGCAACCAATTTTTGGTATCTCACCGGAAATGGTTGCTCAAAAACATCCAAAAGAAAAAAAATGCTTCGCACATGCAATCGTACACAAAAAATAATTAATTTCAAAGCAGGGTGACTCTGAACTCCTTTGCAACACTAAGAACAGTTTTGAAAACCGATTTTCGTGCATGCAAGTTGAATTACAAAGACACGATAGCAAAAATACGCTTATTTTTGATATATTCTTACTCCAGATGGAAATTAAGCACCTGCTATATTTTGTTTTTCGTGTTGTTTTTTATTAGCGTCTTCCTAAATTAAAACTCATGCAGAAGTTCTTGAGCTGAAGATAAACAATTACTTTTTAACACGTTATTATAGCTGTGTTTATGACCTTAAACCAAGGCGCTCCCTTGAAAAGTTGATGAAATGAAATCACAAAATGATAAAAAAATTTACCCACGAAGCTTACTGTTAACAAACATTTTAAAACGTAAGTCTGCGGGAAATAGTGATAACAACACAGGGATACTTGTTTAAATGACTCCTTATAAAAAAAAGTTAGGTTAATCTGGTTAGGTGTGTTGAATTAAACTCATTTTTGGGGACAAATTTAGAATATTCCAGAAAGAGAATGGATTGAGACGAACTTAAGCGCCTGTCTCTGTAAAAGCGGTCCGGTCAGTTCTGGTTTGCAAAATAGAATCGCTTGAATTTTTGTGAGCAAAAAGCATTTCATGCTTAAGTAAGAAAACGATGATTATTTTGTCTCTAACTTTTTACTTTGCTCTGTAAGACCAAAAACTAATTAAAATTCTCCCAAAATCCAGTCACGAAATGCCGAGATCTGTCACGATTTTGAGCAATTTTTGAGCGACCGGCGCACAGAATTCTTTGTGTTAACTCCGAAATTTTCATATAGCAATTAAGACAGTCCAGTATATTGTATGTGGCTGGAGTTTCAAACAATTTGAAGCAAAACTGCCTTTATACCATAGCGCTCTGTAACCCTATACGAGGTCTCGCGCAACGCAACCCCAAAATTTGTCATTTTTGAGACCACTTTTCTCAACTGGCAGATGAAATTAAATGATGGTAATGGTACACCTGTAAAAAGTAATAGTTGTTCTTGAAGAATATAGAATCAAACGTTGTCTAAAACTACTTTTTCTGCACCCACGGAGACAGGCAATTTGCCCTGTTTTGGGCGGTTTATGTAAACAAGAAGCAGCTTTCATAGCCGGGCTGGATTTTACAGGAGGACAACCAGAAAGATATAAGAACGTTTTATGACCGTGAGCCCAAGCTAGAAAAAATTCGTAACATGAACAAAGTGCCCAAGAACATAAGGAACTTAATATGGTGCGAAATAGGGAATTTATTTAATTTTTTGGTCGCCGCCATGAATGAACATATTTCATGATATTGGCCGTTTTTATGCTAGAGACGTTAATATCGTCTAAGACGTTATTATCGTCTCGAGACGACATTAACGTCTGGTATAAAAACGGAATATAAGTCAGACGACTTTAACGTCTGACAATATTAACGTCTTCTGTTAAGTGCGACTGAACGTCGTACTTATCAGACGACTTTAAAGTGCCACTGGGACCAGAATTTTGGTTTCCATATTTTTGCATTTCGAAAATAGTCTGTGGTTGTTAGTCACCATGCCAAATTTCAACTCATTACGACGACTGGAAGTCGATTTTTTCGGACGGTTTTTGTCGAGATTTTACGGCCGCCATTACTGGCCCTTGTTCCGGAAGCCGGCTTGCGAATTAGCGGAAGTGACGTTAGAGGCTCACCTCAGACTTAGTACGTTCCATACGGTTACTTGCCACGAGAAATTTAACTCTCGTCGAGGGAAGATTTCCTGCCAACTGTTTGCTGTATGGCCTTGAAATTTTCGTTGCTGCAGCAGTTATTCCTCGCGAAGCGAGGTTTATAAATTTATCCCGTGGGGTTCGCGCGAGGATCGCTTAGGGCGGTCAAATTTCGATCTGCCCATATATATTTCGATGGTGTCCGCACAGTTGCCTAGCAACAAAACCAAATCGCGACCGCTGACAGTTGCGCACTCTCATGTTTCTTCGGTGTTTCTTCATTTCTTGCTTCAGTTGCTTGCTTCGCTGCGTACATTTGCGTGCTGATATGTTTATTCATCGTCTGTGAACAAGCAAGGAACGCCTGATTTAACAAGAGGCTGAAAATCCATTCCGGGGGAGATTTACAACTGAAGCTCAGCGTGAACGCCGACTTGAAATTCAGCGCGAACAACGAAGGCGAAAGAGTTGACGACAAGAAAGCACGGGTAGACAACATCGTTTTCCGATAATAGCCTAGCGAAGACTAAAGCAATCAGCAGGACACAGACAGGAGACTGGAATATCACAGGCGAGAAATCTTTGAACATAAACAACGTAGCTTAAATTTAGCTTGATAGCACAGCGTTGCAGCAAAACGAAATTCCCCAACAACGCGAGAATCGATACAAGGCCAGGTCTTCGAAATTATAACTCAGTCACACCAATTGAATAATAAGAATGAACTAAGCGGCTACAAACTCTTCGAGAAAATGTGTGCTGAAACCGATCAGGACCGGTGACACCGACAAGAAGTGCTTCGACAAAATGATTTTGTTATAGAAGCAACCAGGGGCAACAAAAAATACACGATCATCAAAATACTTTTGCTAGAAATATGCCTTTCCATCGGACTGAACAGGTTGGCTCAAAATTATTTCCTCTCTCTACCATTATCTTTACTTTTGATGTACCAGTAATTATTATTAACATATAATTACTTTTCCAAGTATGATCAAAATTACAGATTACACAAGAGAAATGAAATTATTTCACAAAATAGGTTTCAGGTCCCCAAACAACTTGCATATTTGTGTATGAGCAGTAAAAAGAATTTAAATTTTAAGTTTAGGACGTTCCCGAAAACATATTTGAAGGAAATAATTCATATTGGATCAGTGGGAATTTATAAAAGTTTATATTTTCCTTTATGGATATAATTTGACCCTGTTAATAGTTGAAAAAATAATATTCAGATGGATCAGAAAGGACAATTTCTGTTCACAATTTGGTTTGGAAACGCACTTACAAGTATCGCTCTGCCTAATAATTACCACTTCAAAATGTGTAGCGGGGATAGGTACATACATGCATGTATTTGATGTGAAACAAACATTACTGCTTGAAATTAATTATTGATAATAATTTCATGCTACAAACAGTGACCAGCATCACAGGTCTCCTCGCAGTGCACAAGCAAGCACCGAGATCATGGGAATTGAGATCCTGATCACCTTCAACATGATTTGTCTACGTGAAAGTTTACTTACTTCTGAAGGTTTCACATGCTATAATCTACACTCACCCTTTCCCTTAATTAGCTACTCTTGCTTTTCATACCAATTAACCTCCTGATCACCTTCAACATGATTTGTCTACGTGAAAGTTTACTTACTTCTGAAGGTTTCACATGCTATAATCTACACTCACCCTTTCCCTTAATTAGCTACTCTTGCTTTTTATACCAATTGACCTCCTTAAGCCCCAATGTAAACCTGCAAATTCACCTTACTGGTCTTCCTACACTTCTTGTAGTACTAGTGCAGAGAACTTCTTTCTACTGACATTAACACTATTCATGTTTGGTGATCAATTCCTTAATTTTGATGACCTAATTAAAGCATTGCCATTGTAGGGAGATGCTGGTCACTGGGGCTTCGAGGGTTAATGTATTATTTTATTGTGACAATTATCTAATCCAATTTTTATAGTATGTTGGGGGGAATGAATAAACGTGCTACAACATTAATATGAAACTCTGTGCTTTGCTTGCCATTATTCTGTATTATTCTCATTTCATTTTTTGGGTAAAAATGGATAATTTTATTAATGTGCTGCATCACTCTTCAGCAGTAGTGGACTCCTGCTACAGTATCTCAACCATTCAAGGGAAATAATTAATTGTTTTAGCTATTGACACTTGTCAATACCCAGTAAATAGAACAAAAACTGTATAACAGAATCTAAAGGAAATGGCTGGGTTAATGTTGGAGATAACAAGTTCCAAGTTGGAATTTGAACTGCGTTTCTGATAACCTACTCTCACCCAACCAAAATAAACAGAAACACCACACATATTGTCTTCGACAACAGGTCCACAGCAATTCTGTACATCCTCTCTAGAGAGCAATTTACCGGCATTACGTCAGAATGAAGAGGGGGGGGAGGGGAGTAGTAAGGTGCGCTAGTATGGCACATATGGAGGCTTGTGATTGGTCGAGAGCAAATCAATGACGTCAGCAACCGGAAGTGCCTAGAACCGGAAGTCACATGGTTTTAGGATGGGAAACCGCTGACCAGATGGAAAAAAGGGATCGTGGGCTCATGGGAACCGGAAGTTTGGAAAGGGAAACCGCTGACCAGTGGGAAAAAGGGATCGTGGGCGCAGGGTGGATTAAAACCGCTGAGAAAACGTGGGCTCAAAGTCCAAAGTCCAATTGTTGGAACGGGGGTGGTCCTTGAAAAGTACACAAAATGAATAAATCATGTTTTATTGATTTGTTTTACAATAACTGTGGTATTCCTTTGAGTGTTCCTTAATGTTCAATAGAGGGTCCCCACCATTGTTTTTGACATCGAGTTATTCTTCGCCATTGATTGTTGTCACGGATCCATTGTTGTAATTGACGTCGAGGATTTCTGTTCAAAGGTACGGCAAAGGAACTGTAGAATGGGGGTGGTGGTGGTGGCGCCAAATGTTCTCGATCACAGCGATCACAATCGACGATCTTGTTGGGGTTTTCACTGGTAGCCATAGGGGTAGGTCTTGAAGGTGTTGGGATCAATGACTCGTTTGTCATAGACCAACTTGTACCATTTATGTTGGGGTTCAGTGAGCAAGGTGTAGTTTGTTGGGTTGCGAACAATTTGATGGGAGTTAATGACCTGGATTTCCCTTGGTTTGGGAAGGGGTTTCTGGATTTCCTCTTTGACATTTTGACGCATGACGTCATAATTGAGCTGGGTGTGTCCTTCGCTGTTGAGTCGGAAGCCTCTGACCTTGCATTCCACGTTTCCTTTATTCGTAGTATACCCATAGTTCTTGGGTCCTGCACTGACAAATTCTTGAATGTATTCATCCTTAGCTAATTCGGAGTCGAAGTCCCCAAGATAGGAACCCAAGACAGGTTGGAATTGAGTGGGTGTTTCCTCCAGGTAGATGACGGAGTCGGTGTCAAAGTAGAGGACTCTTTCCCCTAAGCGTTCCAGGGCGTCATACAATTTAAGGCGGGCGTGGCAGGTAGTGAAGCAGGCCACAAAAATGTTGAGGTTGGGTGAGCCGCGGATGTCCTCTTTTTGTTTTTGGTAGTGGATCTCCACAGTTTGTTCATTGATAACTGCGACGTGACGTACGTCTAAGGCATCGCTATCCAAAAACTGGTGGAAGGCATGAGGGTCATCGAAGGCTTGAATTTGGGTTTTGTTGACGCGTTGACCAAACTTACCCCACATGGAGTTGAGCATGAGCTTAGCTAGGGTACGCAGGCCCGGGTTGTATTCGATCTTGTCGTATTCCAACTGGATGCCTTCATGCAGGAAGTATTGTTCGATGTAACGTTGCTTTTCTTCTTCTGTCGTGGCATCCTTAGGCCACCCACTAGCTTCTTGCTTAATTTTTAACCAGGTGTTAACATAATCGGCGAAGAGGCCCTCACACGTCTCGTCAAAATGCCAGGCTTCGTAGATGTATTGGACTTGGTACCCGAGCTCCACGGCTTTATACAACTCTGGGGTGCACCAGGTACTGGTGAGGGCTCGTTGTTCGTCGGTGTGAGGGCATTGATAAGATCTGTCCAAAAGAGGTTTGTCCATTTCTTCTTCCACACAACCGGCACAGAGTGGAAAGAGCAGTTTGTTGTCATGACGGTAAGGCAGCACGGGATGGTACAATTCACGGGGAGGCAGGACTTGGCATTGGACAAGGCCAAAGTACTGGTGTATGTCCGTGTGACCCGGTTGATAATAGATGGTCGGATGCCCTTTGGGGTACACAGACTTCTTGTTGACCCACGGGTACAAGGAGGTGACATCAATGTAGTGAATTTTTTGGCCAGGGGTAATATGATGGTAGAGTTTAATGGCATTGGTACGACCTCCACAGAAAGCATCCCGAGGTTCAAGTGGTTGGATAAAGTTGAGTTCCCGGACGAAGGAGTCGATCTCTGGGTGGGTGTCTCGGAGGTGGTCCCATTGACATCCCCACATTTGAATGACGTTGTACCCTTGGTCGGTAAGCTTTTGGACTTTGTTTTGGGTGACGTCATAGAGGTCATGCATGGTTCGATCATAGTTGCGGGGATGTTTTTCGTAGCGATGGGGATAACAGGTAGGGCATCCGTGGGTGAAACAGCCTTGAAATTCGTAGACGGTGTGGGTGTCGGGGCAATAACCATCCACATGGATGTTGGTCCCGGGGATCTTATACTCGCCTTGATTTCGGACATGTTGGATGTACTGAGGCTTTGGATTGGCACTGGCCAGTAGATCGTTGGGGTTGAGATCTTGGAGGGCCCGTTGACGTAGTTGGTGATCGCACCAGGTTAACCATTGAAGGGCTGGGAGGGACTGGTTGATGTTGTTTGTTCTCCAGCCCTTCTGACCGGCGGGTTCGCTGGCAATACTGTTGGGGATCATCCGGTTCATACGTAAATCTCGATTACAAGCGGAGGCAATGGTGACGTGATCGAAGGGATTGAAGCCTGTTAAGTCTTCAAACATGCGTTTGAAAGTCAGACATCCTTGTTTGAGGAGTCGTACATCGGAACTGCAATAGGCCAATAACTCTTGTTGAAAATGAAACACCACACCCTGGTCGCGTTGTTGTTGATGCCAGGTTTCAAAGGCTTGTCTTCCTTCGAGTGTCATGCTCTCAGGCATGTAGTAATCGCGTGAGGGGAGGATGTCCACGTAGTGTTGATGCTTAGGTATGTTGAACTTGTGGGGGAAATAGCCTTTGCAGAGTTCTGTCAAACCAAAGGTTTTGGGAAACGCGGAGAGGGGCATCTGGAAGAAACTCATGGAATCGATGAACCGGATGCGGTCATGTTGGATTTGTAAGAGTTTACATCCGTTGCGGAGTTGTTGTACGATGCGGTTTTCACTATAGTATTCTTGGATGATAAAGTACCCATCGTACCCTTGAAAATTATGAGCGATGACGTTGACTTGACGGGTATCGTGGAGGGTCAAGGTATCCAGCCATTCCAGAAAGTCACGGATACAGGTGGGACCTGGGAAAGGCTTGGGTTCATCGTTGTCTTCGGTTTCGGCCACGACGAGATTGGCAATGTGTTTTCCGTGGGGTTGCATGGCTTCGATATCAAAGAAGACGTGTAAGGGAGGCAGGTCTTGCTCGTCCTCGTCCTCGTCCTCGGAGGAGGAGGCATGGGGTTCCGCGGCGGCGGCGGCACCTCGTTTGGCGCCAGGACCTTTTTGACGGGTCCTCTTTCTCTTCTTTTGGTTTTGAGGTTTGGGGGCTCTTTGTATAAAACAACGGTGGTCGTCAGCGTCGACGTACTGATGACAAGAAGGGCAATCCACGTGCCAACAAAGGTGACGTTGAATGCGGGACAAGCCCACATTTTGTTGATAACAGTCAGGGCATCGGTATCGTTGAGAGCACACGGAGGTCTGGAGGCCCGTGACGGGTTTGCCCGCATGGGTCTTGCTGGCATGGGCTTCGTAACACGCGGGTCCAAAAAAGTCCCGATGACACGACTCGCAACGTTGGGTGGCTTTCAGGTGTCGGGGGTAAGCATATTGAAAGTCTGGACAATCTTTCTGTCGACAGGCTCCACACAACTTGGTCTTGGTGCATCGATGCATCCCCTCATGGTCATAGGGTTTCCAACAATCCGCACACACATAACTGGATCCAAAAAATCCCGGCAATTTGGTGATGACATCATAATGGTCTTGGTTGTGCAACAGGATCAGTTGTTTGTCAGAAAGGGGTCCAAACGTCGTGATGTGGAACGATCGCTGTGCATCCACCAGGATGATCTGGTAACCGGTGAGGGAGGGGGCTTGACTGAATTGGGTTAAGGCGTCATAGCTGCAAGGACCGAGGGGTACCTGGGCTTCATTTTGGAGGTCCAGAGCTAGGGTTCTCTGCAGGGGCCTTCCTTGGCGGATGCTGTTGTATTTCGGGTGCTGGTCCACACGAGCTTTGGCGAGCACGAGAGCTCTGGCACAACAGAGTTCGTCATCATTTTGGATGCGGATGACTGATTTTTTGTTGGCCGTTAACATGGTCATGGTAGGATGCCCTGGTTTCCCACGACGGGGTAAGCCGGTACCTTGAGGAGCATGATGAACTTGAGTGATGGAGACTTGAAAGGAATCGTCCATTTCAAATTGTTCGTTGCTGTTGAGGGCTTGGGCTAAACGTTGGAACAGAGCTTCCACCCGTTGTGTGTCTCGACGCCATTCACCTGCACGTAATCCCCACCCCTGAAAATTATTGTGCAGGCGATCGGATGCTATGGTAAAGTAGAGGCGATCTTGATCGTGGAGGTCGGGGGTGGTGGTTAACACTTGATCGACGGCTCGACGTAATCCATCTTGCAGAGCTTGGGTTATATTTTGACCTGGCATCAAGTTCCCCCTTTGTCGTAACTGGGTCTTGAAATGACGTTCTTGTACCCCCATGCGATCACTCTTCCGATTCACAAAAGGTTCGAGTTCAAAGTCGAAGGTAACGTGTTCAGAGGGATCCAATCCACCCCCACTTTGTTCCCATTGGTTCAAGGCCTCTTCACAAATGTCGTCGTCACTGTCCGGCATCTCTTCGGTAGAAATCAAAGGCCCCATACAGGAATTGGTGTCATCGTCCGAATCACTTAAGTCCAAACCGAGCATGGCTAAAACCTCATGGTGGGCGAGGCCACTTGGCCCCGCCACATCGTCTTCTTGAGAGGACATGATCAGATGAAGTCACTGGAGATCAGGGCTCTGTTTTTATAGAGAACCAAAATGTCACGTGGGAGGGGAAGGAGCCAATCACTAAACAGGGTGCCCCCTGAGAGGGGGTGCCCTAGGGAGGGGTGGGACGAGGTGGGGGGACCCCCCTCCCCCCTCTCTAGTTAGGGTCCATGGTGCATGACGGGAACGAATGAGAGACTATAAAACAGATCGACCCTCGAGGTGAGTCATCTCAAAATGGACGCTGGCCATGAGAAGCTATTGGAAGCCTTTGAAGACTTTGAAGTAGATTTGGAAGTCGAAGAGATCTTGGAGAGAGTGAAGAGGGAGTTGGAAGAGGAGGAGGAAAGCTTTGCTGAGTTTGCCGAAAGGTTAAAGCAACTGGAACCGGAGAAAGTCGAGGCGCAGAAACGCCGAGCCGAAGAGGCCGTTCGTTTGCATCAATATTGTTACCCTCACATGACCTGTGACTGGTACATCGAGGGGCTGGATTATTGCTGGACCAACTGGCACCACCAATTTAAGCGGCCAGCCACACCTCCCCGAGCACCGCCACCCTCTCCCGATGTCCCGCGTAAGACAGTTCCACAGCCGCCGTCACAGACCCCCCGTCAGCTACCATCAAAGCGACGACGACGATGACTCCACCAACGACTATGACCCCCACGACGACGATGGCTCCACCAACGACACCGACTATGACCCCCACGACAACGACGACGACGACGACTCCGACTATGACCCCCACGACGACGACGACGACGACGACGACGAGTACGAACGGGCAGTCCTCAGGGCTAAACGAGCACGCAACATGGCCAAATGTGCACGGTACCGGGCCGAACACCGAGAGAAACTGGTCGCCTCCAAAAAAAAGTACCGAGAAAACAATCGAGAGTTCATCGCGGTGTCCGGCCAGTGTTACCGGGACAAACGTCGTAAACAGCTGGTGAAGGCCCGCCAGCACTACAAGGCAAGGTATCCAGAGCGCGTGGCTGAGTGTAATAGGCGTTACCGGGAAAGGAATCGAGCCAAGCTGTTGGAGAAGCAAAGGCGCTACCGGGAAAGGAATCGAGCCCAGCTGGCGGAAGCCCAAAAACGCTACCGGGAAAAGAATCTGGAACACCTCCTGGAGAAGGAGCAACAATATCGGGAGACCCATCGAGAGGTGTTGATGGAGAAAGAGAGGTGTCGTCGAGCCCGCCTGCGGGAGAAAAAGAGCACTCGAGCCCACCTGCTGGAGAAAAAGAGAACTCGAGAGAAAATGGAGGCTTTAGGACCTTTGACATTAACCATCCCCCTGACGGATTATTTGAAATCCGTTCCTGTGACGCAGGAATCTGTGGATACAAACGGACCGCCCACGGACTCTCATACTGTGTTTGATTTGGATTCGGGGGGCGTGCAAGTTGCGGACTCCCCTGATTGGGAGAATGTTTCGTATTTGCAGGAGTTATTGAAAGACATGTCACCCGAGGATTGGCAGCAGGTCATGAACAATGTCGAGGAGTTTGATCTGGAGACATTGTTGCCCCCTGAAGACCTCGTTCATGACATGTCATCCGACGAGGGGGTGGATTTATTGTTTGATTTCATGTCTTAACCCCCTCGTCTCTGGCAGAACATCCGTGTCAGTATTTGTGAGAGAACAAATGAACTTGACAACTCATCAATCAAAATGACACAAGTGACATTGTTTTTTATTTTATCTGGATTGTCTACACCACAATGGGTTTTGTCTCGCCAATGCTGCTTGAGACTACCGAACTGCAGAATAACAATAACATTTTTTGACTCAACATGTTAATTAAATGGTTACAATTTTAAACGTTTCTTGGCTTGCATGATTTTCTTGACCACCCGTTCCGTCTTGTTTTTCTTGCCGGGTAATCGATCAATGGCTTGGATCATCTTGGTATCGGCTTTCCATTTATCTTGCAAATTCTTGGCACGACTGTAATCAATGTCGTGTTGCTTAGCAATCTGGTCCAAGCGATTGATCCCGGGATCCCCCCGTTTCAGACGTTTAGCCAAATGGGTGCCAGGGCCCATGTACTGATAACCGGGCCAATGAAATTCCTTCCCTGTTTTCGCAATCCATTTTTGGACATCCAAGGCTCCTCCTCGTTGGGGGCGTTTCCGTTTGATACCCCTTTTTCTCTTGGTGGGCATGTTTTAGTCACTGTCGTAATCCAATCGACGTCGTAACTTTTTGCCACGAGCCCAATCTTCCCAACCGGGTAAAGGTTTCAATCGTTCCACTTCTCGGGCAGCTCCTTTGCCTTTGCGACTCTCGGCTAACTTTTTTTCCAAGGTCTTGCGCTGTTCTCGAAGGGCTTCTAAACGCGACCGGGTATCCCCTCGACTGGTGGATGGGCTCCCTTTCTTGACAATCTTACTGGTAGTGGCTGCTCCTTTGCCTTTCTTGGTTGCAGGGGTAATGGGTGGTTTGGGAGTCGACGGGCTGCCTTTTATCATGCGCTTCAACCATTGTTCCACAGGTCCCGTCACCAAATCCCCGGCTTCTTCTTCTTCTTCGCCTGGTGGACCACCCGGTGCACCCGGGGCACCAACCCCTACCCCGCCAGGAAATTGACGAATGCGTTTGGTTAACTTGATTAATTCTTGACTCAACGGTTTGGTTTGAGCATTGACCAGGGCTGGGGGTAATTGGGGGTTGGCTAATAACACATGTTTTTTGGCGGCGAGCGTTGCGGCTTTGTTCAACAAGGCATTTTCGGTGAGTTCTCCTTTGTAATATTGAATGAGTTGTTCCAAGTCCTTGTGGGGAATCATGTACACTTCGTCCATGTTCGTTGACTACACTCGGAGCAAAGTTCCCCGTCTTCCTGGTCACGGCAACTCTTACAAAGACGGGCCCTCAAGATGTGTTGGTACTCTCGATACAACAGGTGATATTTATGCTTCCAATAATGACACTCGTCTTTCCACTTGTCGGTGGCCCGATTGGCCTCTTGTAATAGAGTCATCCACGTAGGGAGGGTTAACGAAGACATTGACATAACACCTCGTGAAGTCCTTGAAACAATCCGCTTCCTTTTTGTTGGACTAACCACTGACGACGTTTTTTGACGGAATGTCGACGACGTCCCAAATCACGTAGTACCTTTTTATAGGGTTGAAGTTTAGCCAGCATGGGTGGGGTGACGGGAATCTTGTTTTTTAAAAAGTTCAACACCAGTTCACTCACAGCATTGATTTGATCGGCATTGGCATGTTGTAACAATTCTTGACGTTTGGTACCATTGGCTTCTTGTAACATGGACCGTAAAAACGGGAATTGACGTCGAAGACGTTGCATCCTTTATCGATGGCGACGACGATACCGTTGATTGGCTTTTTGAATCGTGCGTTTTATACGTTTATCCGTTTCCAAGGCCACGGCTTTCCCCAATCCTGCCATAGCGGGCACCAATAGATTTAAAAAACCGCCTCGTTGACGACGACGGCGTCGTCTTCTCCTCCTCACCATGGTCGACCTGTCAATAGACGTTGAAGGGCTTTGTCTTGTTTGATGGCATCCCGCGTCTCTTTATAGCCTTGACGGGTATTGCGTTTAAAATCTTGCCACCAACCCCCACCTCGTTGTCGTCGGTAATGTTTTACATTATCAGTAATGCCTTTCAAGGCTTGACCCCCTAATTTGCCTAAAGCCAGTCCAAACCCAGGTGCTGGGCCTGATAGAAACATACTCATGCCATGGGCAATTTTATCCACCAAACGGGGTTTGCGACGCATTAAAGCCCCTCCTCTTTGTTTCCTTTTTCGGCGGCGTCGTCGTCGTCGTTGGACGGCCATGGTTCTAAGAGTGTGGGACTAGGAGGGAGCGGCTTTTTATGGATCCAATAGTCTTTGGGTCTCAAGGGACGAGGACATCCGTCTACATAGCATAGGGCTTCCAAGGGTTGGTACACAAAATGACCATGGTAATCTTGGAGACATCGTTTGGGTAACGGAGGGGTGAAATCCACAATGGTATCATCCAAGGTTTGCATCTTGATTAAAAATCGTTCCAGATCCTCCAAGGGAATACCCCGCACATGGGTTTTCAATTCGGTCAAGGCTTTGGCATAGGTGGTAAACGCAAATCGACTCATGGTCACTTTAAATCGGTATTGTTTAAAATCATTCCATCCTTTGACCACGGTGCCCACCGCCGCCAAACAGGCTACCAATGTACTGTTTTCCAATAGCGGGCCCGCAATCATACCAGCGGCCATCAGGAGTAAGGCCAACCCATTGAACAAGGCATTGATACACCTGTAATGATTCAACATTTTTCGATAACACCACCATTGTTGATGATAAAAAGCATACAAGGAATCCATGCGTTGTAATAATTCCGGGGGGAAGGGAAGACCATGTTGTTTCGATCCATTCAATAACGACACGACGGTTTTCATCTTTACGGCGAAACACGGGACGACGAGGTTTGTACGCTCGGTGCTCCTCCTTGTTTATAACTGGTGACAATGCTATTGGTCATGGTGACATTAGCAATTTCACGTCCTTGGGCCAACTGTTCTTGATCTTGTAACAGCATGCGTAAACGTCGTTGTAAATCCGCTTGACGCAAGGTACGAGGCTGTCTACCAGAACTCCCAGATGTCCAAGATCCTCGAGGGGTAGCTGGATTGGAGGCAGGTGTCAAAGGGGAAGTGGGGGTATTTCGTCGTCGTCCTCGTATTCGTCTCGGTCGTCGTCCACGACGACCCCCACCACCACCACCACCACCACCACCACCTCCACCACCAGCACCACCAGCACCCCCAGCACCCCCAGCACCTCCACCACCACCACCACCAGCACCACCACCACCACCACCACCACCACGTCCACCACCACCACCACCACCACCACGTCCACCACCACCACCACCACGTCCACCACCACGTCCACCACCACGTCCACCACGTCCACCACGTCCACCACCACCACCACCACGTCCATTACCATTACCCCCAGCACCCGCTGCTGTTCGAGCACCCGCTGCTGTTCGAGTACCCGCTGCCAAGGGTACGCTTGGAGGAGTCGCAGGGGTTAGAGCACCAGAAGATGGTTGATTTCCTGGACTTCCTACCCCGGCTGGGGAAGAGGCCTGCACAGGGGGCACACCATCTACACCGACAGGGGGGATGGATTGCATAAACCGATAGAGGGGCTCGGCTTCCATTTCCTCCTCGGCGGCGTCGAGAAGGCCTTGGTCTCCCGACCAAAATAAATCTTGCCAGGCCCTTGGGGACATTTGATTGCCGCTGGCCGCCCCCACCCCCGCCGGGGACACGGTATCGTACGATTGCGGAGGTTGACGGTCATCATCATCGGCCATGGTCGCTCTTTTTCCTGTTCAAATGGGGTGCCGTGCCTTTATAGTCGTTTTTGATAGGTGCGAGTCCATCCTTCGTCTTTTAACAGGTGACTCAACACCCGTTGTTGATCGGAGGAGGCGGGATGTAAATCCAAGACCAAATACCCATACGGTCGTGTCGTGGCTTGATGAAATGTCTCCAACGTGTCTTTCCAAGTGGTCGGAAACGATTGAAGCATGACGTTGCGTACCCCTAATTGATCTCGGGGGTTCTTGAACGCCACGATGTAATGGGCATTGCGGGATATACTTTTGGCATAGCGACCCACGGGAAACATGTCTTGGCACAAGTAGAGCACCGTCACCCCTTGATGATGCGAATGTTTGGTGAATAAATCCAACACGCGTTTATCGTGACTGCCTTCGTCCATTAAATCATCCAAGACCAGGACCCCCTGTCCTTGAGGAAACCATTGCACTAAGGCCTCATGATCGGGAATCCCTTCGTGAAACACCACCCCTTGATCTTGCATGCCTTGAAATCGATCTTGCCAGGCCCCATAACAATAATGCATTTGAGTCGGTGGGGTTTCAAACAACTCCGGGTTGTCTACCAAGAGTTTTTCCGTAAACGCGGTTTTACCACATCCCGAAGGACCCACCACCAAGATAGAGGAAGGCGTATGAAAACGAAACGGTTTCCCCGTTTGCATGATGATGACGAACTACCCCTTAGAAAAAAAAAGGCACCTTTTTATTGGAATCGGTGGGACTCGAACCCACGCACGACCCTCCCCATGTATTCGAGGGGGGATCCAAAGGCTCTACCGACTGAGCTACGACTCCGACAACACTTTTTTCCAACAAATTTTATTTAATGATTACATTGATGATACGGATGACAACAAAGTTGATACCATCTGGCTTCTTGACCTACAATCAATTGTTGAAGGCGTTGACCGGCTTGATGGTCATTACTAACATAATCATGATCCGAAAACTCATTTAAAAAGGCTTGCAAGGTCCGTCCACGGGCTTTGGCTTTCAAGTACAACAAGGCGTAATCACCACAACTCTTGCTTGTAATGGCTTGGAGGGACTTGCCATTGGTCACTACATACTTCCAATGTTGGACAATCCAATCTCGTAACGGGGTCGCTTGCACGTACGTATCCAATGGCAAAGCATAACTGTCCAGGACTTCACACACCTTTCCATCGGTCCACACCGCTAACCAATGTTGTCCCGGTTGATCGTGTGGGTCGGTGTTCACAATGTACCCTTGCGGGGTAGTCTTGACAGGAGTCTTGGGTAAACGATCACAGGCCACCGTCCCGTAAAAGACCGGGTTCAATTGGGGGTCGTCTCGGGCTAAATAATCCAACTGCACATTATTCAAGGCCACATGTTCCATTTCTTCAGTGTTGGTAAATGTTATACAACACGGCTCCGTTCCTGTCAATCTCCAGCAAATTCTCAAATTCTCCATACACGAGTACGGTTATATTGACACCGGGGGCAGCTCCAAATTCCAAGACCAGTTGTAAATCGCCTGTTTGCTTGGGGTTGAGGTTTTGACTGTCAGCACATCCATTGGCCACATTGTCAAACATGAACAAGGTACAATTTTTATCTTCGCCCCAATCCAGCAGTTCTACCATATTGCCTTTCTTTTTACACCAAGCACCACTGGCTTGCAGAAAACGGAAGTAGCCTAGATTATCTCGGGTGCCATTGTTGTGCACTAACTGGAGGGTTTCATAAGGGTATTCTTCTCCTCTGACAATCTGTTTAATGGACGTCAGCCCAAATTTCTGGAAACAGAACGGATCTCGGGTCACATCTCCATTGAAGGCCCGGCTGTCCAGTAACCCCACAATCAATCGGTCAGGTATTCTGTTTTGAAACAGGTTAGGGATATCAAAGCGGACCAGGTTGTTTTGCATGCTGAAAGTCCGGATTTCACTGCGGACGGTCGGGTAAGCCGCCACTTGGCCTTCATTGTGTCTTTTTTCAGATATACTCTGGTAGATGGCGTCATTCAAACGCAGTTGACAGAGATGAAACCGTAGTTTCACATCCCCTTCTATCAATCGGCCAGCTAGACCCACTCCATTCAAAAACAAGTTGGGGCCATTGAAATGAAATTTCATCTTGATTTCGATACCAGGCACCAACAGTTTGCCAGTGTGAAAGACTTCCAAGTGCGGGGTAAACACCAGACTGTGGGTGACACCTGCAGCATACTTGGCCAGTTCAGCTTTCATGGCGCCCAAGGCCCCTTTGTGATGGGCAGGGAGATTCTGGTAGTCTACATGTCCGGCACCAGCATTCGCTGTGGTGTTGGTATTGTTGGCAGTCCATTCGGGTGGGAAATCCACTTGATTGAACCATCCTTGGGGTCCTAACACGGTCTTGCCATCTTCTCGGTCATAATTCAACAAGGTTTCTAGGTAAGCTTTGTAATGATACGTGTCGGATTGTGGGCTGATCAACGTGCCATTCAACTGCAAGTCAATTTGTTTGATGATGGAATGGGCCAAATTATTGACGGGCCACAATTTCTGATTGGCCACCAAGTTCCCGGCATCCTCCTTTTTCAAACTCAATTCCATGGTAAAGTAACTGCGTCCCAAATCCACAAAATCGTCCAACCCCGGTATGATGAATTCCATAGGATTGATACCCGTGGTGGTGGGTTGGATGGTGACCATGCGATAGGCATTGATGCTAATGTCGGTCGGTGGCACCTTGAAAATCCGTAAGGCAGGGTTGACGGTCCCTTCGGAACGCTCGTGAGCCGGGGCGGTTTGTGTACTCACGTCAGGCATGTTTAACGTCGTCGTCGAGTGGTACCCCGTCGTCGTCGTGAGGGGTTTTTATAGCGTCGTCGTCCTAAACGTTGTCTCAAATCAAACCCGGGGACTCTCATCACCTCGGGACTCAACCAGCCACCACGTTGTCGTCGTCGTCGTCGTGGCATGAGTTTCCAAAACGGATACAGTCCACCCCATTGAGACAACCCTCGATTACTACGAATCCGTCGAGGTCGTGAATGCACGGGTTCCACTAGACTCCCAAAATATCACGGGCACGTTTGGTTTGTTTGGGAAATAAGGCAGTGGCTACACGCACGGCGTCTTTCACGTTCTTATGACTCAACGCTTTCTTGGCTTGTTTGGTGATTTCCTTTTTAAGGACTTGTTCGGCTTTGCGTTTAACACCGCGTGTCAAACCCGTTTCCAAGCCTCTCTTGATATTACTAGGCAATTTTAAAGGATTTCGCGTCCTTATAAGACCTTGCAACCCCCCACGCATCAGATCCGTCATCACTCCTTTGCCTTGTTGATCATACCACTCGTCGGTTCGAAATCGTGTCAAACTTCCCCCACGCATGGTGCCTTCTTCTTCTTCACCAGGGATAAACGTTTTGTTTAGGCTTTATGGGACTCCCCTTTTTATACCGTCATCGTCGTTTTTTCCGAAAAGCGGCTTCCAACCCTTTTTTAGCCCCGTAACTCGCGGCACCACTTGCGGCACCCAACGCCACAGCTTTTCCTCCAGCAATCAAGGCTGGAATGAGGGCCGCCAGGGGCAAGAGACCCCCTCGTTGCCTTCTTCGTCTCCTTCGACGCACTCTTGTCTTGGGCATCTTTGTTTGTTTTCACAACTCTTGTTTTCTTTTTATACTCACATGACGTTGCACGTAAACGATTCCCCCGCCCACCGTTTGCGTTTCCCACTTCGCATTTCTTCCATACGTTTCTTCGTTGATCTTAGGTAATTCTTTTTGGCTAACTTTTCTACCCCTTTGGTGATGGACCAAGCGGCCTTAGGAATCCCGGCAATCACCGCGTTGACCCCTTCCCCCGCTTGTGAACGCTGTGGTCGGCGTCGTCGTCGTCGTCGTCGTCGTTTCGGAGGCATGATTGATTTGGGTTCCCTTCTCGTCTCTCTTTTTTATGTCTTTTTGAAGTGTAACGTGACAATGGTATGACCTTCACCAAACTTGACCAAGTCTCCTCCGGCACCAATCGTTTCAGCCACTTGAACGTGAATCATTTCCACCACCTCGTTACGAAGAGACATGTAATGAATGTGCAACGGTTCAAAATACAGGGTGCCACGTGCTTCTCGCTTGTATTGAATTTCACGTAACAAATCAGTCACGCGATTGCCTACCATCATACTGCCTGCCACGTCCGAGTACACGTGCAACGATCGGGTGGGTTCCCCCACCACCGCCCGAAACGCCGTATTCAAGTTGGTGAAACGCCACCCACAACTCATACTCAATTGTAAATAATCCGGTAAAATCGCACGCACCGCCCAAAAGACCGCGTTCCCCTGACCGTCGGTGACATCCTGCCAATCGCTGTTGTTGGTGATGTCGGGGACTTGATCCCCCAGGAATTCTTGCTGTAAGTTCGGGCCCAACACCAATCCACTGCTAATTTTACGTAACCATCCCATCTTGAGCGCTAACTTGGTGTAGATGGTCAGGACTGGTGTTTTGTTACCACAATGGCAGACATTCGTGTTGTCGATGAGCAGATCGTCGCCTTCCCACTTGAACTTGACGTAGGTGTGTTTGCCTTGATCGTTGGTAAACCGGCCTCCTTGAATGGCCGTTTCCTGGCGTCGTTGTTCCAAATGGGCAATCGTGGCTTTCATGAAACTCACGCCATCCACCACCCAATCCAAATCTTGAACGTCTTGGATGAGGGTTTGCGCCGTGCCTATGCGCGCGGCCATGGTGCCATCGGTTTTACCCGGGGCGGGATAAGTGATCTCCCACGACGTCGCTAGGATGTACCCATCTTTCTTCACCAACTCGTACAAATTGACGCGGGTATCCGGTAAGGAAATGGCACTCAACCCCACTTGCCATCCACCCCCTGTGAGCTGTAACGGTTGAGGTAAACGAATCTTGAAGGAATTGGCTTGGTTGTTGGGAAATTCACGTCGGTTGGCATGACTGGGTAACGTCACGTAAAACGACATGTTGTCTTCTTCTTCACACCGTCACTTCCCTTTTAAAGTGGAGGGTCAGGAGGGTACGCCCTTCACCAAATTTCACCAGATCCCCATTGGTTTCGGCCATCTGGGTTTCCACGATTTCTACCACTTCGTTGCGTACTGGGATATATTGAATATGTCGAGGTTCAAAGTGGGTGGTGTTTTGAGGCTGGTACTTGATTTCTCGTAAGAGATCGGTGATGCGACCCCCTACCATACTGCTGGTCCCTACATCACAATACACGTGCAAAGGACGCGTGGAGGGAAATTCCAACGAGGGACGAAAGGTCTTGTTCACATTCACAAACCGCCAATTACACGTCATACTCAAGTTCAGATAATCCCCATCCACTTTCCAAAAGGCGGGCTTGTTGCTGCCATCCAGGACATCGGACGGGGTGGGAATGGAGTCCGTATGAAATTCTTGCAAGAGATTGGGCCCCAATCGATACTGACCGGGGGACACTTGTTCAATCCATCCCATTCTCAGCGCCAAGGTTCTGCCCCATAACACGCGTGCCACTTGTCGTGTGTAATCCACATTGACGGTATTCAACACCAAATCCCCTTCGGAGGTCCATTCAAACGTCGGGTACAATTTGACGCCATTGTCCTCGGCCCATTTGTTTTTGGGTTCGGTTTGTTTGGCACGGGCTTGCACGTAACGGTACACCAATTGATGAAAAAAGTGCGATCCCGTCGACGAGGCCATCTCCTTTCTCATATCTCGACCGTAGACAAAGAGTTCGCGACGTTGATGCCACCATCGATCGTTGCCTTGATCGTCTTCGGCATACACCCGTTCGTGCCATCGTACGTACAACAGAGGATGGGAATCACCCACGCCTCCTTCTTCCGCTATCACGGGAATGGTGGGTAAGGATAAACTCACCATACCCACCATCCATCCTCGTCCCACAAATCGGATGGGTTTAGGCAATCGGTTTCTGAAATGATGACTCTTGTTCCCAGGAAACTCTTTGGTACTCGCATGACTCATCAACGTCACGTAAAACGAAGAATTGGGCACCAACGTCATTGTTTTAGTCGCGTCGTCTTTTGGGTGGGCTTGTCTCTTTAGTCTTCAGTTGTCGTTTGGGTGGGCTTTTCCTCTGGGGTGGTTGGAGAGACGTGACGTCTTGACTACGAATCCAACTATTGTACTTGTCGGGCCACCCTTTCCACTTGACCAACCAACGATCTTTTTGTCGCTTAAGTACCTTCTCAATCCGAAACACCTCGGACACATGGACTTTTTGTAAATCCTCTTCATAAAACGTGCCTTGGACGGGGGTATCATCCCATTCGCGAATCTTATACGTGGGGACAGGGCCAGGGATCACACGATGCACCACAAACACTTCTTCGGTCCAACCGGGTAAATACCCTTTTTCAAAGGTACGATGAATCTTATTGAGACGGACACGATCTCCGACTTTGAATTTAGGTTTTTTCTGGTCTTTCAACCGTTGGGCATACAATCGTTTCCACACGGCTTCTTCGTTGTCCCATGTCACGTCTTGAGGGGCCATACCAATACTTCGATGACGGGTGGCATTATAGCCTTGCACCAACTCGGGTAAGACATTGTCAAATTTCAACGTGTTGGCCGCGGTCAAATAACGGTACAACCGTTCTTTCAAGGTGCGGTTAAATCGTTCCACCACACTGGCTTTCGCATCCCCTTCGGTCGAAAAATGTTGAATGCCTTGCTCCTCCAGCCATCGTTGAAACGTCCGATTATAAAATTCTTTCCCTCGATCCGTTTGCAATCGATTCGGGTGACGTCCTTTCAAAATCTTCTCAAAGGCTTTCACGAGGGCCACCCCGGTTTTGTCTTTCAACGGTTGGACCCACGCGTACTTGGACAACACATCCAAGACCGTCAACAAGTAGCGTATACCCCGATTATACTTGGCCAAACGTTGTACTTCCACTAAATCCGCGACCCATTGATCATCTAATCCTCCTACAATGACGGGTAAGGTAGCAAAACGACGACGTCGTGGTTTATGTAACGTATAGGCCAAATCCCGTTCCAAGACCCGTTGAGCTTTTTTCAAAGGGATACGATGGGCTTTAGCAAATCGTTGCACCCCACCTAAACTCCCCGGGGTACGAGGATCATGGTAACGCTTCAACCATTGTTGCGAGACATTGGCCTTCTTCTTCGTCGTTGACGACGACACAGGGCGTTTGGTTTTCTTCAACCGTGAGGACGACGAACTCCAGCGTGGGGTTCTCTTTCGAGGGGCCATACTTTTTGGCATTCACCCCATAAGGTCGATATGGTAGGGACCGTGTGGGGATGCGCCTTTTGAATGATTCGATACCATCGCCATGCCTCTGGGTGAGCTTTTAACCATAAGACAAACACCACCCATCGATATAGGTTGCGGTCCACATGGGTTTCTTCAAAGAGGTGGAGAGGATGCGTGTCCTCGGGACAACGGGGTATGGGGATTTGGGTGCCGGGTTGATGATCATATAAGACTTGACAAAGGGTTTGATGACATTGCCATTGCCCCAGGGACAAGACAGACTCCCACACATCACATACAGACTCCATGGTGACATTGATAAAAAATTTTATTCGTTCTCTCATTTTAAAAGAGACCTAGACGGCCACAACTGATGGTCTCTAGACCTTTCTGCCAGTTCTCCACACTGTCACTGTACTTAGGGGGTGGTGGTGCCGGGGCCACCATCATTTCTTGACGGTTCTTGAGATCTTGAATTTCTCGTAACAATTGTTTCTCATAGTCTGTCAGGGGCCTGTCCTCTTTGCTTTGGACTCGAGGGGGCGGGCCAGGGATGTCATAGCCCCTCTTGGGATATCCTTGAGCATCACGGGTGGGTGGTTCAGCTTGTTGATCGGCTTTTTTGGGAGGGTTGTCATGAAACCACGTCCAGTACTTGGAACCCAAGGGTTGATCGGCCCATCGGAAGAAGCCACACGTTTTCTTGGAACAAGTCAGAAACAACCGATCGGGGTTCTGAGTCGAATGACTCTGTTGAAGCGTAGCGGGTTCACGGCAAAAGCATTGCAAACCCCCCCACATGTCCAACACTTCTACATGAGGTTGACTATACACGGCTTTCATATACTCCAGAACTTGATCTTGTCCACAAAACAGCAAACACGGTTGCATGGGACATTTCACATACTTCCATCCCTTTTGAGATTCTCGGGCCTCCAAACGCACCTCGTGGTAAGGACATACCATAGTGTCCAAGGAACTGGCTGGGAGAACAGGTTTGGGGTTTTGAAACCCAGGGCTTTCAAAGATCGTTGCCATTCTCACCATCCTTTTCAATCCTTCATTGTCATCCTGAAGTGGAGGGGGACTTGGCGGGGATGGCGGTGATTGCTCCACCATGTCATTCAATTCTTTCATCATCTCTTCCACGGCAGCTCGGGTGTCTTCCACCACGTCGCACACCACAGGATCACAGTCCACGGGCGTCATATGTTGAATGCTCTTCTTCTTCTTCTTCCCCTCTGGGGGATGGGTTGATTTTCTCTTCCGATCGACAGACATCGTACTCAAAGGTTGATGTCACCCCCACTGCCCATGCCTTTTTATACCTTACACCCTTGACTGTCATTGGTCAGCTTCTCCTAGCCATATAAGGACTTGTTATCTTCCCATTGGTCAGCTTGTTCAATCCAAATAAGGTCCTCTTGTCTTCCTATTGGTCAACTGTCCCTATTTAAGACGGTCCCTTGGTCACTAGATCTTCATTCTCAAAAGCCATGCCCCCTGACATCATGATCGGAGAACAAGATCTCGGTGCCTTGGAACTGCAAGTGGGTCATGGCCATGTGGTGTACACCGGGGGAGCCAAAGGTACGGATGCCCTCGTGGAAGAACAGGCCAAACACTTTGGGATGCAACTAGAAGTTTTAAAATACAAAGGTCATGCTTTAGGTCAGAATTATTTGTTCGCAAATTATTACTTTTCTGATCAACTTATACTCTTTCCCAGGGCGCGTGTTCCTTCCCAGGACATTGAACTTTGGACTCCGTGCCGCTGCCTGGCTTGCATAGTTCGTCATTGTGCCCTCGTCCTCTACCAGGTGCCTCTCTTCATGGAATCATGCCTCCAGACATCGTCGCAAGCCACCATATCCAGTTTAGACTTTGGACTCATTTTTGTTTTCTCACTTGTTGTGAAAAAGTTTGACAATAAAGTATTTATTATTTTTTTATGTTGTTTCGCCATGCTTCCCCCTTGTGACATGGAACTCTCATCCTCTGCAAGCCACATTAAAATATTTTCTTTCCCAAATGCCTTTTGCTTGATGTGCCATATCAAACCCATATCAAATCCATATCTGGGTTACCCCCGTTCCCCAAATTGGACTTTGGACTTTGAGCCCGCGTTTTCTCAGCGGTTTTAACCCACCCTGCGCCCACGATCCCTTTTTCACACTCGTCAGCGGTTTCCCATTCAAAATCACGTGACTTCCGGTTCCCATGAGCCCACGATCCCTTTTTTCCATCTGGTCAGCGGTTTCCCATCCTAAAACCATGTGACTTCCGGTTCTAGGCACTTCCGGTTGGTGACGTCATTGATTTGCTCTCGACCAATCACAAGCCTCCATATGTGCCATACTAGCGCACCTTACTACTGAGGGGGCTGAACGTATTTTCGTATACATGACAGAGGATTGGATGCAAGTTACATGGAAGCGACTGGGAACCAGAATGTCGATCTTAACTCCCAATTGGGGACCATTGTGGCCATCCATCCACACCTCCAGTTGAACCGAAATTCTATCCCCTCCGCACCCCCATCGCTCAATTGTGTGGTGCACCCGTGCCTGAGCTTCGCGAGGTTCTGCGAGTTACGTATTTCTAGTAAAGGGTATTACTTGTGTTGTACAATGCTTCAACAATAAATCCAACCACCGAGCTGGTATTTCGCTTCATCAAAACCTAGCGAGGGGACCCGCAATGGAAAAATGAATAATGTTCGTACTCACACACAGTGCAAATTTCAGCCCGAGAGGTATTTTTGTCGGCTGTTCTCATCACCACGGACGAGTCTTTCCAGAGGGCTGTTCATGTCGAAGGATCCCAGAGGTCGATTATTCCATTGTCCTTTCCAACTATATGGGGAAAAAAGATCCAGAAAAAACGAGACGAAAGGTACCTAATCTTAACGCAGTTGAAGTGATAGTTTGTTTCTTTTTCAACGCATCCACCATTGTGCAAAACTTATTTTCTTTTAACGTATTTTAAAATTTATTTTGCTTGTGGAAAACCCTTTCAGTTCTGCCGTCTGCTAGCGCTAAGATCGTCGGCGTAGTCCTCATAAAATGCATCCTGGGCGAATGCAGGACCGCCGCGATTAAGCCAATAGTTTGTATTGCTTAGCTTTTTTTCTTTTTCTTGTTTTAATTCAGCGTGTGTTAATATATTTCAAACCAGTAATCGATTAGAAGCATGGTCATTTATTTTATAGCATACCATCCTGAATGTCGAGAAACTTTTCTCCTTATTCCCTGTCGGTGAAGAGTCGATTGACGTTATTGTTCAAAATATATAAAGGCTTCAACAGGTCAATTTAATTTGGGAAAAAATGTCACACGCCACTATTTGTCTAAGGGGTTTACAATGTTATTTCTTTTAACTGTCATAGCAATCTTAGTGAATGAACTACCCTGAAAAATGATTAGATATCAAGTTATTATTTTTACGCATTGAATAAAGCAAGAGAAAGCTTCGTTTCGTCGACGGTCCGCATGTTGTTGTTGAGCAGCAGAAAATTTTCCTTGTGGCTTTGATTTACACCACAAATATTTAGATTCCGGCCACACAAGGCCTCCAGTTCTTAAAAAAAAGGTCTTGGTTTATTTCACTTTTTTCGGCTCAAGTTAAAAATTCTACAAAAACTTCAAAATATTTAGAAACGCCAAGCACTGTGTTTCAATGCATTTATCGACCACTGTACTATGATGGACACGATAAGCTTCAACAGCTGACTGCCAGATGACTACAGCATTACGGCTCTTCAAGAAAGTTTCCCATACTATGCTAGGAATGGCCAAAAATCTCAATGCTTTACAATATATAATGAATATAAACAACGGCAGACAAAATATATAGCTTTTTTTATTTCTCCAGCGAAGCGAACAATCAATCGACCGATCAATCGATCGCGAGCATCAAATTCTAGAGTTTTTATAGGTGTTTTGTCTAAATTTCCATCGGTTTTTCGAATAGCTGGACAGCGACTTATCCGTTGGATAAGAGTTGTCCGCTCTTTGAGCAACTTGTGTCTGAACTGTAATCACTGTATAAGCATTATTTCGCGCATATTTTGAACTCCCGCCAATAAGGCGAGCAAAACAACTTTGAACGGTTTGCTCAGCTGAAATCTCCTGACATCCGTTCTTACATCGTACGGTAAGAAAAATTCTTTGTTTGCCGAATGAAATGAATCCCCCGATGCTTCGGAAGCTTAAGACTGTTCCGAATCGTAGAAATACTCTTCGGAGGTTTCGCAGTAGGCATCTTGAGTCAAAATACAAGGAAACACGACTGAGGTGAGCCTCTGACGTCACAAGCTATTAAATTGCGCAATCACCCAGGAACACGTTTTCAGTAATGGCGGACACATTTTCCGCAACTTTGGAGCTAAAAAATATTAGGATGGACGGTTTCTTGTTCAGTTTTCGGGGTAAATATAGACACAACGCGATATTCTGCGACAGAATTTGGCCGAAATAAACCTACGAATTTTCGTCTCAGTGGCACTTTAACGTCTGAGACGTTAAAGTCGTCTAGTATAAAAACGAGACGACCTTAACTGGGACGAATTTAGCCCTAAAGCACTTTATCACTCCAATTTAGTTAGCCGTTTCTCCACCACGAAGAATCCCTCTGTTCATCTCCACTTCTTTCGTTCCTTTCTCTCTTGTTGTCCACGACGCACAAGCCAAGTGCTTCTTCCAAAAACCGCTTCCTTGACTGATTTAGCCTTTTTAAAAAACATTTGCGTTTCCATGTCTTTTATTTTTCGAGGACGTCGAGAAACAAGCCTTCAGAAGCTGCGAAGCAGTTAAGCAAAGTCTCCGCCATGTTTACATGGAGATGGATTTGTTGTTTTGCACACTTTATTTGATTTGCCGCCAGGTTTAGTCGCGTCTAGTCCTTCCGAGAATAGAACACGGTCCTTTTCTTAGAAAATCTTGTCTTTTTTCTACTTGTTCGTCTACTTCAATACGTCGCGTTTTTAAACCAGACGACATTGGCCGTTTTTATGCTAGAGAGGTTAATATCGTCTAAGACGTTATTATCGTCTCGAGACGACATTAACGTCTAGTATAAAAACGGAATATAAGTCAGACGACTTTAACGTCTGACGATATTAACGTCTTCTGTTAAGTGCGACTGAACGTCGCAATTAACGTCTGAGACGTTAAATACGTCTAGACGACTTTAACGTCTCTAGCATAAAAACAGCCATTTTATCCTAAATTAGGTAGGCGACGTCACGTCTTCATTGCATGGTTATGATCAGCTAAATTTGTAAATTCATCGTACCCATGCGAGCTTTTGAGTATGAAAATAGCAATTCCGTTATATTTCTTTTTCTCTTGTGGCCGTAACGTGGTATTTTAGTTTTCATTTGGTGTTCTTACATTTTGCGAACGCTCGCATGTGCGTTTATTGACTTTATTTGCTTTAGAGTTTTGAGCGTTTTCGAAGCGAAATATATATGAACAGAATACAGCTTAATCTTTTAACAAGTTTTCAGAGAAGCAAAAATAGAACTTTAACATCATAAAATGCTCCTTCTTTTAATATCGCAACAATTTGTCTTCAGTGATTTCAGGAACAAGTGTAATGCTATACGTAGAATTCACTCGACCATGAAATCTGATTACAACGCCGGGAAAATAAAATTCAACCCAAAGTTCTCTGAATTCCTTCTTGAGAGGTGTGTTACGACGGGGAGGAGCTGTTTCTTTCATGTAGGCCTTGGAGAGTGGCGTCGAAAAGTCGAACTCGTGCGCCTAGTCGAGTGTGAAGATCCATTTACAAGTGCTCTTTCGCGGGAAAACATAAATCAATTTGAAGCAACACTCAGGCTAGTAAGTTTGTTTACGATAGAGAAGAATGCGTGTTTCCATTACACATTCATTTGACGTGACTCAAAGAGTCGGAGTTAGCCATGTTCTGGTTCAGTCGTGAAGAGGATCCTGAAGGAGGGAGGGAAGGGGGTATAGATTCCATTTCCCAGCCCGAGTTTTTTTCCAAAGAATCTCATTTTTTATTTTGTCAAAATCTATTCCTAGTAGCCCATTTTCTTTGCAAAAATCCCAGCCTCAGTGCCTCGAATTCCATTTCCCAGTGAAATGGAAATAGTCAAATCCGATTTTCCACGTTACCCGTCGAGAACCCTCCCGATGGGGTATTTTTTCCCGGCATATTCCGAGACAACCTATGTTCTTCCTTTAGTTAGGCTAAGCAAAAATAAAATAACTTAACATTCTCGGGAAAAGCATGGAGTCCTTTCAACGATTTGAGGAGGGATATAAGCAAGATGACAAGCAAGGAGTATTCCGATTCCGAGAATGCAGTCGGAATAAGGTCCAAGGAAAATGCAACCTAGAATACATCGAGGAAAGTTATCAGGAAGAAAAAAATAACCCAAGATAAATTGAAAAAAAGGCAGCAGATCTAAGAATCGTTAAAAACAACTGTTTAAAAAAATAGAATGAGAGCTTGCGTGAAAATTGCTTGATAAGCAAGAAAATGCCCAAAATTAAAAGAAGTTGTTATAATTTAGTTGCCTAGTTCCGGTACGGCTTTTTCCCAGGCCTTCACGGTCAATCCATTTCGGTGACCACGTGACTCAAAATGGTTCGACCGCGGCGAATTATAAAGGCCTAGGTACTAGGCAAATAATTTAGTGTTTTTTAGATTATTTTATTGCGATAATATCCGCCAGCAGATAGGGTGAAATTTATGCAGTTCTACTACGAACAATGCCACTTGGCATTAATCGTTTAACGTGCGCGCAGGTGATTGCTGACAGAATGGCAAATTATTGCTCCGTTTGTCATAGGGGCCTTCATTGGAGGTATTAAAGGGAGCTGGTTTAAATTGAGGTATGGTTATCAAAGAAGAGAACAATCTGAAGTCGTGTGGAAACTCATGTCGCCAATAGCTTGTGAAAATGGATGATTGTCAGCTCAGTTTTCACATTTTAGTAGTGGAGTGGTGCAGAAGAGGAAAATAGACTGTACCATCAAATTTAGGTTAGCCTACATTTTGAATTTTATATATTTATTTCCTTTTCTATTAGCAGAGCATTTACATAAGGTTCTCCTTTTTCCCGAAGAGAGGGAGTTAAAATAACTAAGAATAAAACTAAATGCACTTCTTATTCACAATGATGGTCTGAATTCTCGTGCGCTGATTGGCCAAGAACTATTGTCTATAGGAGTGTTGATAATGATGACGTCTCTGATCACACCAACCGTTTCCAAGCGTGACAGGAAATTTGTGAATATGGGAGAGAAGTAAATATATCGTCTTATTTTATGGATTAATTTGTATCCTACAATCCGTCCAACTTGTTAGGACACCCTCTCCCCCTTAGTCTCCTACGCAGCCGTTTTTAGTGGCGTCACGCAACGCTCCCCTGAAAATCGTTCATTTTTCCCATGCGTGCGTTATTATTATTATTTTTTTATCAGGGTGCCGACTTAGTGTTTGTCAGGTATTCCTTCGATTGGCGTTCGAGGTTGGAGTCTGTTAAGTTCAAAGTTTAAACGATCTTAAATGCTTTCACAGAATGTTTCAATTTTAATTATCTGAACTCATTGACGAGATGTAAGTTCTTACATATACACACAATGGCTTACAATGTTAAATACAACCAAGAAAGCTATTTTGATCACATTCACCTGAGATGATTGTAATGTTAAAACAGAAGTTCTTACATGTAAAATATCGGCTAAAACTGCACTGTTGATTTATAGCGATTACCCAAACTAAATCTCACTCTGTGTTGGCGACCCGCGACAAAATATTATGCGTTTAAAACCTCTTGGAAGTTTCTACTGCGAAAGGCGTATATTATCGGGTTAAGACATAAACTACAATAGTACAGAAAAGGAAAAATAGGTGAAAGATTAAAAATTATGTGTTCGTCTCCTTTTGAAGCTATTACTGTGTAGAACATCACAAAAGGTGCATATCCGAAAACGAACCCCGCTGTTGCCAGGATGTGTTTGATAACAAGTTTCTTTTTTTAAGAACTTCTTTCTCCATTTGTTTCTTGGCAAACTGTGTTTGTAAAGTACAGTCCTTTAATCAAGGATCCATAGCAGTAAAAAAATGCTGCAATTGGAATATAGGTATTAAGAACGACGCATATATGATCACATAGATTTTACTGCCTTGATTCATGTGTAAAGTCCAACGACCAACACAAGTGGAATACGTCTCACTCCTTTCACCAAAGACGAAAAGTGGCAAACAAACTAGTACACTTGAGATCCAAACAAGAGCAATTGCCTGTTTGATGTTGTCTTCTTTCAACCGTAATCCTGTGCTGAAAGGTTTTAGTAACGCATGGTATCTTTCGACAGCAAGCACTGTTAGAGTAATAGATGAAACCGTCATGGCAATGGTATTGAGAACTGCAAACTTGCAAGCAAATCTTCCAAATCCATCAGACAGATATCCAACCAGACTTGAGGTAAAGCATATTGGCTCCACCAAAACGGTGATGAGATCGCTAACAGCTAGGTTTGCTAAAAGGAAATTGGTTGTTGTGTGCATCGCTCGAGTTTTGTGCACAATTCGAATGACCAACACATTGCCGACTAATCCAATGGTAAAAAATGGAATGAAACACCACAACAAGATACTCCCTAGACTAATATCAGTCATAATGCCTCTGTTTGCCCGTTCTTGGCAAGATAGGACCTTAGCTTTATCGTTCTCTAAAGACAGTTTGGTAGATTGGGACTTCTTATCTGTCAGTCAGTAGAAAAATAATTAATTAGCTGGCATGTTTCAAATCAGTAACCGTGGTTCTGGATGTAAATAAAGCTATGACCCTTTTAGCTTTAGCCGAGTGTAAAACCCAGTCGAAGACTGACGACGGATCACCTGTTTATATGAGTCATTGTTTATCAGTGCGATGATATTAATCCCGCAACTTTTCCCCCATGTGGCAACAATGGCCAATTTGATCAAAAATAAAACAGCGGTAATAAACATTATAAACTTACGCATTTTTATATAAACTTGACGTTCGTATGCTAGTCAACATACATTTTCAAAAGTGACCGTTACAATTTTGACAAACCTTTTATACAATAGTGATAAGGGGTCTGGAGCCAAGATTAAGAAAACAATCTTAACAGGGAATCTATCAGTAAAAAAGTTTCAGCAAATTAATAAAGTATCAGCTTCTCACTGCTGACGTTGACAATAAAAGCTGGCTTCAGTTCTTGGATTAACAATGTTTCCTTGATTTTGCAGTGGTAATCAGTTTTTCCCCATGCTAAAATGTCAAAATGATCCCACTTGATGTTGTGTCCGGTGCTTTTGACATGGTCTGCAATGGCAGACGTGTGGTCATTTTTAACGAGGGCCTTGAAGTTAAGTGTTCAGTTTTTCTATCATGAAGTCGTCGTTTTGTTTTACCGATGTAGAAATCATTGCAGTCCCAGCAACTGGCTTTGTAAATTACTTTAGATTTTTGAGAACGATTCAAGCGGTCCTTGTATGGAAACAAAGATTTGATACGGCAATTATTTTGAAAAATTATCTTGAGGTTGACAAAAGAGTAGAAATTGTATACACATGATTTCAGGCGTTGAGAGATTTGGTTGCTCTGCAGACCTAAGTAAGGTAACGGAATAATGATATCTTTCTTAGGAACCGTGGAGACAGGGCTCCCTGGCTTGTTTCTGTTCCTGTTTAGAACATCGTTAATGTTGTAGGTGATTATCCCTTGGGGGTAACCATTTTGAGGCAGAAGCTTTCGGAGGTCGCCAAGAGCAGATTGCAGCAAGGAAGCAGAGGAGCAAATTCGGTAGCAACGATAAGTGAGAGTGCGTATGAGATTTATTTTGTACTTGCGCGGAGTAAACGAATCCCATTTGGTGTAAAGGCCAGTGAATGTCTTCTTCCGATAGATGGATGTCACGAAAGTGTTGTTCGGGCAGCGTTTCACAAGGATGTCTAAAAATGGAATCTCATTGTCCTGTTCAAATTCAATGGTAAATTTGATACTGTTGTGACGACTGTTTAAATACTGCAAGAACCCATTAGCAGTGTCTTTGTTTTCAAACATGGTGAAAGTGTCATCAACGTACCTGTACCAAAATGAAGGACAAACTTGACCGCTCATGACCCATTTTTCTTCAAAGTGACACATGAAGATGTTAGCCAACACTGGGCCTAATGGCGAACCCATAGCTACGCCATCAATTTGGTCGTAGTATTGGCCATCAAAAAGAAAATGGCTTTTCTTAGTGACAAATTCTAACAATTTCTGTAAAACAGAACGAGGTAATGTAGGAGGATCAGAAAGAGAATACAGTTTGTCAAGAGCAACATCTATTGTTTCATCAAGTGGCACATTTGTAAATAGTGAGCAGACATCCAAAGAGCACATTATTCCATTGTTATGTTTGTACTTTTGGCCCAGTCCGCAAAACTAAAGGAGTCCTTAACAGAGTGTTGGTTGGTCGAAATTGGCTGAAGTACACCGACATGGTAAGTAAGTTTATAATGTTTATAATGTTTATTACCGCTGTTTGTATTTTATTTTTGATCAAGCTACGATGGCCCAGGAACAAAAGTCTATGATATAATGGCCAATTTACTTAGGCAGCTGTGTTATGATTAGCAAACCATGCAGAATACGCTGTGTGTGTCTGATTTTTAAAGAATAAAACCAATAAATTTAAAAGAGAAAAGTATACTTTTTCTCAGAACTGATGTGGAGGCACCAGGAATAAAACAACTATAATTTTGAGCGCACGTTTTATGTAATTGCTTTGAATTTTTTCAGCTTTTAGTGCTAGATTAATATCAACATCAAATTAACCCCCAAGTATGCTTGTTTATAGTCTTCCTGTTAAGAAAAAGTATTAAAGTTAGAAATGAAAAAAAAAATCACCTACTAGATCCTTTTCTTCTTAACCCTATTCAGACCGGGCTTTTTTGGTTCTTCTGGGACCGGGGGGGGGGGGCTGATTCGGCCCCCACCTCTTAACTCCGCAAATATTAAAGCTATGACAACGAAACTTGGAGGGGAGATAATACGTTCAAAAATGTCTCCGTGGAGGTTCGCAACTTAAACTGATGACGTCATATGACGTAACAATTACGTCAGCTGCTAAATGGCGGCCATCTTGGATCCACCATCTTGGATTTCTTGCTTTTTTTCAGAACCTTTGAAATTTGCCAGAATTGACCAAAAAGTAACCGAAATCAATAAAAGAACACGAAAATGATATAAAAATGTAAAACTTACTTCAGAAAAGCTATAATTTTTCAATGAAAAGGTGAAAATTTAAAACTCTGAAAAAGCAGCCTGTCAAAAAGTGGTTTCCATGGTAACATCAAACTTGATGGACAAGCACTTGCTAGGCCAAATTGTTCCCAGACAAATTTTAGGAAAAGTCACCAAGTTTGGTGGGTTTAGCTTGCTTATGAAAAAAGTTATAAGCGTCCAAAGTCAATGCGGGCACAGTCGCCCCCTCCCCCACGGTCTCAATAGGGTTAAAGTTGTTTTTAATATAACGTTATTTATAATAACTTTTTCTCGACCTGCTTTCAGCTTTGTCAGTTTGCCCGTTCTCACCAAGATAGGTCCCCAGCTTTATCGTTTAAAGCATTATTTTAAAGTGTTTGAAGACTCAAGCCTGAAAGATCGCCTGTTGACAAGAATCATTGCACTGTTTTTAAATTACGACGACATACTTAGCAGCTATTTTCCTATTGTCCTCCTATTTTCTCTGAAGACAGTTTGGTAGATTGAGACTTCTGTCAGTCACCAAAACAATAATTCCTTAGCTGTCATGTTTTCAATTAACTGTGGATCTGGATGCAAATAAAGCTATGACTCTTTTAAAATGGCGAGCGTGAAAAGAATAAAAAAAAAAACCAGAAACCTCAACCAGGAGCCCATAAGCCTCTGCCGCAACCAATTTTGGGTATCTCACCGGAAATGGTTGCTCAAAAACACCAAAAAGAAAAAATAAGGGGAGGAAGAGGCAAGGGGATACAGATGCCATTTCCCAGCCCGAGTTTTTTCCGAATCCCATTTCTAATTTTGTTAAAATCCATTCCCAGCAGCCCTTCTCCTTTGGACAAATCCAAGTCTCAGTGCCTCGAATTCCATTTCCTGGTGCATGAAATGGGCAAATCCCAGTTCCAAGTTACCCCTCCGCGACCCTTCCTATATCAGGCATAATTTTCCGACATATTCCGAGAAAAGAAATACACTGAAAACCCATATTCTTCCTTTTATTATTTAAGCTATGCAAAGAAAAATATCTAAAAATTCTAGGGAAAAGCAAGGAGTCCTTTCAACGTTTTTGAGGAGGGGTATATCCAAGATAACGAGCAAAGGGAGTTGACTAATTTGAATGCATCTGGTATAAGTCACTGTAAAACGAAAACTTGGAAAAATAGAGGAAACTTAGCAGGGAGAAAATAAAATCACGAGGAAGCCAAAGAAAAGTTGAAGAAAAGGCAGATATAAGAATCGTTATAAATGGCTGTCGAAAAGGCGTTTCCTGATAGACATTTTTTTTTAATTATTGTGGTCGCTGCGCTATGAACTCTGCCAGCAGATAACGTATAATTTATGTAGTTCTAATAGGAACAATGCCACTTGGTATTTAACGTGCAAGTAATTGCTGCCAGAACAGCAAATTATTGATCTGCTTGTCAAAACGGCCTTGGGTATCAGGCATATTAAAGACAGTTTGGTTAATTGTTAGGCATGGTTGTCAAAGAAGGGAACAATTTAAAGTCGTGTGGAATATCGTCTCGCGATTAACTTGAGAAAACGGATGGCTGTAGGGATATGTTTTGAACATTTTAGTGCGTGGAAAGGTAGGGAAAAGGAAAATAAACTGTGCTATTTAGGTGAGCATCGAGTTCGAATTTACTTATTTCCTTTTCTATTGACAAACATTTACAGAAGGTTTGTTTCTTAACATTAAGAATAAGACTAAAGTTAGTACTCATTTTACAAGTATGGTCTTAATTCTTGTGCACTGATTGGCCAAAAACCATTTTCTATAAGAGTGCACACAACGACATGACGTCATGGAACAGGCTAGGCCGCCCGCTTCCACGCCCGACGGGGAACATAAAAGGAACATAAATAAACGTCATATTTTTCTGGATTAATTTGTGTCCTACGACCTTGGTCAGACTGGTTGGGACATCGGCACGTTTTTAGCCTCTCCCCCTACGCAATGTTAAATATCGTTCTTGTTGTTGTTGTTGTTTTTTTACATACACACACACACTGTTTTTCATTATCATCACAGTGCCCGTACTTAGAAAATGTCCGGGTTTGGAGTCTGTTAAGAATAAAGTTTAAACGATCTTGAATGCTTTCAAGGCATCTTTCAAGTTCAATTCTCCGGAATCTTAGCGAAGCCCGCATGAGCAGCGCCCCAGCGGAGCACTATTGCTAAATTTGGTAACCTATCAAGACAAGAAATTTTGGTAGTGACGTAATGGTCACGTGACCGTCCGTTTGTCCGTCCGCACTACAGGGTTACCAATATGAGGTGGCATACACTTGATATAACCCTGTGCTGCATCCCGCGTTTTTGGCGGGAAAAACATGGTGACTCGCGTTATAGCAAAACAAGCAAAGACAATAAAAGTCACAAACATTTTTATTAATGGCAAGAAAAAGTTCAAAAGAATACTCAGTTGTCCTTTTGGTGGAAGGCAAAAAAATTTAGGCGAAAAAAATTCAGGCGAAAAGTTCAATTTGCCTTAGGACTTCATCTTTGTTGTCGCTTCTGCTTCGAACTCGGTCGGCACACCACTTGAGTTCGCAGCATTTCGCAGCGGTCTCGACGCCAAATATAGCAGAGCTAGTGCCTTCTGGTTTTTCTGTCTACAACCATGGTTTTTGTGGCGGTCTGAACACATTTTTTCCAGGAAAAACACCAGCATTTTCATGTTGACAGGCAGCTTTTCAAGGACAAAGAAGTAAGTAGTAAAATTAACATCTCCGAGAAACAGCAGCGTTCGTGGCCTAATGGTCTAAACGCCGGCTTGCGACGCCGCCGAGCCGAGTTGGACACTCAGCGAGGACATGATTTTTTTTTCTTGATTTAACGACTTGAATATTTTAGAGTGAATTCGTATAACCCGCTTTTAAATGTTATTGAGCCGTGCGTTATATTTTAATGAGCTGTGACAGTGAAGGAAAGATAGACGGTTTTATTACGAATTAGCAAATGAGTTCAATTGTTTTATAATACATCAGCAGCACTTGTAAGTGAGTACAAAGTCAAACCAAGAAGTGTTAATTCAAGCATTTATTATTAGCTTGCACAAAACGAACCAGAGTACTGGCATGTTGGGGCAGAAAATTTACAGGCGTTTGAGTTTTTTTTAAGGGTGGGGGGGGGGGCATTTTTCTGTTTTTTGTTCATTTAAAGAAGAAACCAAAGTACATTCTACTGTAAACAAGCAAGAGAAATAAAAGTCATTCGCTTGGGATTAGAGTTTTTTGAGATTCACACATCTATTGTTTTGTTTGGTTTTATTATCACAGCTCATTAGAATATCACATAGCTCATTAGCATAGAAAACCGGGTCACACGAATTCACTCTAGTGACAGTATTTTCACAAATTAATAAGTGCGAGAAAAAAAAAGTAAATAAATAAAAAATAGAAATAAAAAAGGGGGAGCTCCGCTTTTAGGCTTGGCTAAATCTATATAGTAGGCTATTATATTCAATTTCTTTCATACGCAACCAATGGCTTACAAGTTATTTTAAAAACAGTTTTTCAGTGAGGTGAATGTAAAATGAAAATAGGACATCTTTGAAATTACAGGTGAAGCTAGTAGACTGTTGATAATATAACGATTATCAATGGGTTTTTACATACTGGTGTCTCATACTTTGTTAAGTATATGATGGTTTTAGAAATTATTATAGTTATTTTGTTATTATTCCTTTTCGATATAATATATTCTTGTAAATTTTTATTCAAGAGTAATTCAGTCTTCGGACTGCAATTACTGATGTTTAATAAGCAACATGCATTCTATCTTAACTGAACCTCATTCGGTGGTAGGGATCTGCGACAGAATGTTATGCGTTTGAAACCTTGTTGGAAGTTTGTACTGCGAAAAGCATATAATATCGGGTTAAAACATAAACTACAATAGAACAGCAAAGAAAACACAGCTTAAAGATTAGAGTACAACTTAAAGTCTATGTGCTTATCCGGTCCTAAAGCTAACACTGAGGAAAGCACTGTGGTTGGTAAATAACCAATAACAAATCCCGCTGTCGCTAGAACAAATGTGGTAACAAGTTTCTTTTTGTCAGCACTTCTTTCTTCATTTGTTTCTGGACATACTGTGTTTGTAAAGTACAATCCTTTGAAATTATGAATATATGAAATTCATATATTTGAACTACGGAATGAAGAAATAAATGTAAAGAAGATCCTCGCAGTTATTAACGCAACTTATGCAGTTGCGAAAAGAAAGCCTGAGGCTTTCAGACTTTCTTTTCGCAACTGCATAAGTTACGTTAATAACTGCGAGGATCTTCTTTACATTTATTTCTTCATTCCGCAGTTCAAATATATGAATTTCATATATTCATAATTTCATCTTCATCTTTCCCGGGTATATTACGAACCAATTTAATGACCAGCTCAGCTCCCAGTTGGCTTGATAGCTCAATTGGTTAGAGCGCTGTACCGGTATCGCAGAGGTCAGGATCCCGGCAAGCCTGATTTTTTCAGGCTTTCTTTTCGCAGCTGCATAAGTTGCGTTAATAACTGCGAGGATCTTCTTTACATTTATACAATCCTTTTATTAAGGATCCGTAACAGTAAAAAAATACTGCAACTGGAAAATAACTACCAAGAACGAGACCTATGATCAGGTAGATTTCGCTCGCCTGGCTCACGTGTAAACTCCAAGGACCGATACACGTGGAAAATGTCTCACTCTATTCCTGAAAGAAGAAAAATGGCAAACAAAAGAGAACACTTGAGATCCAAATAAGAGCAATGGCCTGTTTGACGTTTTCTTCTTTCAACCTTAATCCTGTGCTGAAAGGCTTCAGTAAAGCGTGATAACTTTCTACTGCCAGAACGGTTAGAATAAACGATGATACCATTATCGAAACGTTAAGGAGAGCTGAAAACTTGCAAGCAAATCTTCCAAATCCGTCAGACAGATACCCAACTAGATGGGAATTACAGAACAGTGGCCCAACCATTATGGTGACGACATCGCCAACAGCCAGGTTTGCTAGAAGGTAATTAGTTGTTGGGTGCATCTCTCGAGTTTTGTGCACAATTCGGATGACGAACACATTTCCAATTAATCCAGCGATACAAAATGGAATGGCAGCCCTTTGAAGAATAAGCTCAAGACTGTTCTTGTCATAATCGTTTAAAAGATTGAACGTTTGAAAACTTAAGCCTGAAAGATCACAGCTGAAGATCATCTGCCAACCGACGCAACACAAGTCATTGCTTTTAAAATGTGTTGTTATATTCAGCAGCTATTGTTGTTATAATCAGCAAGAATACACAATTTTCTGGTGGAGGTTAGGTAGATTAGGAGTTCTTATCAGTCAATCCCCATTTACTTAACTGAGTACGTACATAATGGCAGATTTGGTGGCATGCTTAATATCAGCCGTCGCCGAGTTGGAGTCTACACTGACTATTTTAATGCCAAGCTCAAAAAGAGTCAAAAGCTGAGACGCCGTGACCGATCTTATCTGGAATAGTCGTTTTCCGTAAAGTAAACAAACAAAGCAAAGAAAAAGTTTAGTGAAACTTTTCTTAGAATACAAAGACACTCGTACATCTGAAAAATAATTCTGATGATAAATTCTACGATTTTCGCCCCTATTTGGCAACAAAGCCCAACTTACTTAGTTACGCAGTTGCCTAGTGATAAACATAACCGTTCTTGTTATTAGTCGATCTTTAGCAAGTGTCAATTTGAACAGCATATGATGTTTCAAGTTCACCGTGAAGCTGAAATTACTTGATGTGAATAACTTGCGAAATGGCCACTGGGGACTTCTTGGGGAGGCTGATCTTTTGCACACTAAGGGATTGGACTTTGGACGTTTGCAACAAACTAACTAACTAATAAAAGCGTAATAGGAGTATTTATTAAAGGTTAACATCGTATTCTAGCCTTTTGAATCCTAACAACGATTTCTTGTATCCTTCAATACGTTTGATACTTCGTTCTAGTTCAATCCCCCAAAATTGTAGGCTTCTGAGAAAACATGTATTATACAAGACTATACTAGGTAAAATGACTGGTAACTATCACTTATAACTGGGAAAGTTATTCAAACTGAGATGAGTTCAACTGAAAAACACGAATTCTTGAAATTACAGGTGAATCTGTCATATCAATCGACAACACATTAATCACGCCAACTGAATGTCATTCTGTGTTGGCGGCTTGCGACGAAATATAATGCGCTTTAAACCTTCTTGGAAGTTTGTACTTCGAAAAGCATATAATATCGGGTTAAGACATAGACTACAATAAAACATAAAATAAAACACAATTGAAAGATCAGAGTCTTTAAAGTTTATCGGTTCATTTCCTTCGAAAATCATAGCTGCGACAAGAACTAAAGTTGGTCCATAACCAATAACAAATCCAGCAGTTGCAAGAATAAATGTGACAACAAGTTTCTTTTTCTCTGAACTTCTATCTTCATCAGTGTCTGTGCGACATATCGTCTTGGTAAAGTACAGCCCTTTAATCAAGGATCCATAGCAATACAAAAATATTGCCATCGGAATATAAGCAGCTACTACTTGGATTATAATCACGTATACTTTTCCCGCTTGATTGGGGATAAAAGTACAGGCGGAATATGCTTGGCTCCATTCATAAAAAAAGAACAATGGCAAACAAAAGAGAAGACTTGAGATCCAAATGAGAGTGATGAACTTCCTGATGTTGTGTTCTTGGAGTCGTAATCCTGTTGTGAAAGGTTTCAGTAAAGCATGGTATCTTTCAACAGCAATCGCTGTTAGAGTAAACGATGAAACTAATATTGGGATGCTGAAAAGGGGTGAAAGTTGGCAAACGAATTTACCAAATCCATCATTTACATCTCCAAGTTGGTATACAGCAGAAACAAATAACGGTAACTGTAAAATGGTGATGACGTCACTTACAGCCAAATTTGCTAAAAGAAAATTAGTAGTTGTATGCATCTCTCGTGTTGTGTGCACAATTCTGATAACCAACACATTTCCAATTAATCCAGTGACCAAAAATGGAATTGAAACAAAATAAAGGACCAATTCCAGGCGATTGGTATCAACCATGACACTTAGAATCGTCGATTTCTCCTCTTAATCACGCGCACGTTGATCGAAATTTTGAAGACTGACTGAGGATCACCTGTTTATATGAGTCATTGTTAATGCTTTATCGCACATCTTTCCCCCTATATGGCAACAATGCCCAATTTTCTTAGGAGTTGTGTTATGATTAGCACATCAGTCTTACTATTTGTCAATTTCTATCGGATTATCGGATTAAATGTAAATTTGAATAGCAAATCAAGTTTCAAGTTAACTGTGGAGCTCGAATTAATTAGAGCGAATAGCCTGCGAACGTGTTGTCACTAAGCACCTCCTGGGAAGGCTGTTCATGGGCTAGGAACTCAGAATTTTATATCGATTTCAATTCGAAATGTCGTATTGTATTTGAAATGGACTGAACTAAAAATCTTAGGTGGAACTTGCGTTGGTTATGCTCGCGTTGCGTGCCTATGTTTATATAAGTGACTCCGCTGTAAAAAAAAATTACGTCGAGGGGTTTTAAAAAGATAAATTTAAAAAAAGTGAAAAATAAGAATAGCAGGGTGCCAGAATCGAAATGAAACAATTATGGTTTTTTTCTGCACGTTTTATGCAATTTGCTCTGAAATTCTGGCAGCTTTTAGAGCCAGCAGGAGCCCATTGTATTAATTAGATGGTCTCCTGGTGCCAGATGTATATTAACACTAAATAAAACGAAAATAAGCTTGTTTATAGTCTTCCTGATAAGAAAAAGTATTAAAGTTATAAATTAAAAAATGACCCACTAGATTTCTTTCATTCATAAAGTTCTTTTAATATGACGTTCACTAAAAACTTTAAATTTATATAACCTTTTTCACAAGCTGCTCTCAGCTTTGCCAGTAACTTGGCGCCACGTCGGAGAACAGTTACTAAATTGAAATCATTAAATGGAGCTATTTTAAGTTGTGCATTTATATCTACATAACCTACTGTCAACAGACATTCAATTTAACACGGTGAGAAATAATAGTTAGAACTGAATGCAAATACACACTGATGTGACTTATCAAGAGTCGGAGTTAGCCCTGTTCTGGTTAAGTCATATAGAGGATCATGACTGAGAGGGGGTGGGAGGGGAGGGGTATAGATTCCATTATCCAGTCCGAGTTTTTTTTTTTCAAACTAATCTCATTACTAATCAGCCCGTTTGTTTTGGCAAAATCCAAGTATCAGTGCCTCGAATGCTATTTCCCAGTGCCAGAAATAGTCAAATCTCAGTTTCCAAGTTACCCCTCCGGGACCCTCCCGATGGGGCATTTTTCCCGCATATTCCGAGAAAAGAAATACACTGACAACCTATGTTCTTCCTTTCGTCAGGCCAAGCCAAAAAAAAAAATAAGGTAGCTGGTTTATATTAAGGTATAGTTGTCAAAGAAGGGAACAATTTGAAGTCGTGTGGAATATACCTGTCGCCAATAACTTGTGAAAACGGATGGTTGAAATGATTAGGTTGTAAGGGTTTAGTAGTAACGCGATAATTAAGTGGAAATGGACTTGCCCTTTTGGTTATGAATTTTATAGAGTCGTTTTCTTTTCTATTAACAAAGCATTTACACAATAGAAGGTCCGCCGTTATTTTTATCAGGTTGGCGACTTAGAGTATGTCAATTATTCTTTCGATTAACGCCTGAGGTTAGAATCTGTTAAGTTCAAATGTTTAAACGATCGGGAATGTTTTCAAATAATATTTCAAGTTTAATTCTCTGAAATCTTTGTCCAGGTATAAGCTTTCACATATATATACAATGGCTAACCGCTTACTTTCAGCATGACTGGTTAAATGCGTATGCGACCAAGAAAGTTATTTTAAATACAGTCACCTGAGATGATTATAATAGTAAAACAGGAGTTCTCATATGTAAAATATCAGATAAAACTGGACTGTTGTTGACATAAAAACTCTCATTCTCTAAATCTCATTCTGTGTTGGCGGTCCGCGACAGAATATTATGCGTTTAAAACCTTCTTGGAAGTTTGTACTGCCGCGAAAAGCGTATATTATCGGGTCAAAACATAAACTACAATAGTACAGAAAAGGAAACACAACTGAAAGTTTAGAATACAATTTAAAGGTCCTGTGTTGATCTCCTCCTAAAGCTATTACTGTGTAAAACAGCACTAAAGGTGCATATCCGAAAACGAAGCCTGCTGTTGCCAGGATGAATGTGACAACAAGTTTCTTTTTCTCAGAACTTCTTTCTCCATTTGTTTCTGGGCAAACTATGTTTGTAAAGTAAAGTCCTTTAATCAAGGATCCATAGCAGTAAAAACGTACTGCAATTGGACTATAAGTACTCAGAATGAAACATATGATCACATAGATTTTAGTCGCTTGATTCATGTGTAAACTCACAGGACCAACAAACGTGGAATATGTCCCACTCCATTCCTTTAAGAAGAAAAACGGCAAACAAAAGAGAAGACTTAAGATCCAAATAAGAGCAATTGCCTGTTTGATGTTGTCTTCTTTCAGCCGTAATCCTGAGTTGAAAAGTTTTAATAAAGCATGGTATCTTTCGACAGCAAGCACTGTTAGAGTAATAGATGAAACCACGATGGCAATGTTATTGAGAACTGCAAACTTGCAAGCAAATCTTCCAAATCCATCAGACAGATATCCAACTAGAATTGAGGCAAAACATAGTGGTCCCACCAAAACGGTGATGATATCACTGACAGCTAGGTTTGCTAAAAGAAAATTGGTTGTTGTGTGCATCGCTCGAGTTTTGTGCACAATTCGAATGACCAACACATTTCCGACAAATCCAGTGATAAAAAATGGAATGTAACAGCACAACAGGATACTCCCTAGACTGGCGTCAGTCATAATGCCTCTGTTTGTTCGTTCTTAGCGAGATAGGTCCTTAGCTTTATCGTTGAAGGTATTACAGTTGATCCACGTCACGCGTGAACGGAAACCTCAACACGTGATCCGAGTCTTCAAATAAACAAGCTACTTTCAGTGACGTAACGGAGAACACAAGGGAAATATTGAAGATCTCATTGAAATTTCCGAAAATGGCTTCTATCTTTGTAGAAGCAAGGGGTTGTGACGGGACAAATCTTTGTTTTATCGAGAGACCGCGTTATTTTCTGGGTTCGCTTCTCGTCAGTGGTTCAAAAACGTTTTAGACGATAGAAGGAGGTGAAATTATGTCAATTGTTTTGCTGACGCGTGATTCCTGTTTCAACCGAACGAGAACAAACCTTGGAGCTGAACGCTTGTGTAAGAACGAAGGAAGTGGATGAAAACCAAGATACATCTGCTGTGTCAAGCAATTACTGATGACAGTTTTTCCTAGTTGCGAGGTTGATTAAAGACAAAGCCGACGCTTCGTCCACAGTTAACCAAAGCGTAATGTGAGTTATTTGTATGGAGCTTAAATTCGTTCCAAAATGTAAATGGTCAGTTTTCCGTGCAAAATACCTAAAAAGCGAAATAGAGTTTGAAGACCATTACCTGTTGTGTGTTTGCTGTGTTTTTGCCACTTTTCCGAGCTTCTGGAGGCCGTTTGGGGCGATTTTCTGTTTAACGGTCGATGCGACATCACGTCAAAGTAAAGCCAGTAGGCAGTACGTGACAAGACGTCGCTTCGACCGTTAAACAGAATATCGCCCCAAACGGCCTCCAGCAGTTTGGAAAAGCGGTAATGACACAGCAAACACACAACAGCTAAGGTTTTTCAAACTCTATTTTTATTTTTAGGTATTTTCCACGGAAAACTGCTGATTATTTTCAATCGGATTTCAGCTCCATACAAACTCTCATATTACGCTTTGGTGACCTGTGCTTCGTCTATTGCATAACCTACTGCTCAACAATCTTTCGCGATTTTCCCATCCATATATCCTAGGTTTCGCTTGTTTGAACAATTCAATAGATTCTACATGCAACGTCGTCTGAAAGTTTAGAAGGGTAACTTCGTCCCCCTTGACTGAACGGCTCACATGTACTGAACGTTTCATGATGTCGAATTTAATATACAATAAACAGCGCCAGGAGTTGCACGAGCTGCTATGGAGATCGCTTTCGGTCCCTCTCCAGTCAAATAACGATCAATTATTCGTCTTCTCGTTTCCTTGTGGAGAGGCGTACACGGCCTGTTCTTCCGACCTAAGGCATTAACATAACCAGGTCTGAACATTTCGAAAAATCTGTGACAGATTCGAAATCTCCTTTCGATTTTCGAAATCCCTCTCTGAATCCCAAGAAACACAAGGCGAATGCCCAAATATGGAGAACGTGACTCGTCACGTTGTTTTGAATTTTAGAGTTTCCGTTTACGCGTGACGTGGATCAACTGTAAATGTTTGATGACTGAGACCTGAAAGATCACCTGTTAACAAGAGTCATTGTTTTTTAATGACCATGATATATTTGGCTGCTATTGTCCTATTCTTCTCCTATTCTCTCTAAAGGCAGTTTGGTAGATTGGGACCTTTTATCTGTCAGTCACCAGAACAATAATTATTTAGCTATAACGTTTTTAGCTTTAGCCGAGCGTCAAATCCTTGACGGTTTCTCTTCTTTATCGTGCGCTCGTTGAACATAAAGACTGACGACGGATAACCTGTTTGTATGAGTCATTGTTTATCAGTGCGATGATATACCCCGCAACTTTTCCCTTATATGGCAACAATGCCCAATTTACTTAGACAGTTGCGTTATGATTAGCACACCATGTAGAATACGCTGTGTCTGTTTTTTAAAGAATAAAAACAATAAATTAAAAAAAAAAAAGTAAGCTAATTCTCAGAATGTGGAGGCACCAGCAATAAAACAACTATGATTTTGTGCGCACGTTTTATGTAATTGCTTTGAATTCTTGCAGCTTTTAGTGCCAGATGTATATCAACACCAAATTAAAATCCAAATATGCTTGTTTATAGTCTTCCCGTTAAGAAAAAGTATTAATTTAAAAATGAAAAAAAAATCACCTACTACATCCTTTTATTTTTAAAGTTGTTTTAATATAACGTTCTCAGCAAGATAGGTCCCCAGCTCTATCTTTTAAAGTATTATTTTAAAATGTTTGAAGATTCAAACCTGAAAGAAAACAAGAGTCATTGCTCTGTTTTTTAATTACGATGATATACTTGGCAGCTATTTTCCTATTCTCCTCCTATTCTCTCTAAAGACAGTTTGGTAGATTGGGACTTCACATCTGTCAGTCACCAAAACAATAACTACGTAGCTGTCAGTAGTAAACTGGGCTCACATAGGCCTCGTGCTGGCTTCTGATTGGTCGAGAGGAAATCAATGACGTCACCGGAACCGGAAGTGACCGGAAGTGTTTGGAACCGGAAGTCACGTGTTTTTAAGAGGGGGAAACCGCTGACCAGTAGGAAAAAAAGGATCGCGGGCGCATGCAACCGGAAGTCACGTGTTTTGAGATAAGAAACCGCTGAGCAATGTGAAAAAAGGATCGTGGGCTCAAGGTGGGTTAAAACCGCTGAGAAAACGTGGGCTCAAAGTCCAAAGTCCAATTTTGGGAACGGGGGTAACCCTTGGAGTGAAAACAACACAAAATGAATAAATCACGTTTATTGTTATACGTTTGTTTACAATAACTGAGAAAATGGTTTTCCTGAGTGTTCCTTAATGTTCAATAGAGGGTCCGGACCGGAAGTGACGTGTTTTTGAATGGGAAACCGCTGACTAGTTAGAAAAATGGATCGCGGGCTCAGGAGGAAGTAAAACCGCGGAGGAACGCGGGCTCAAAGTCCAAAGTCCAATTGGAGCAACGGGGGTGGTCCTTGACTCCAAAAAACAACACAAAAAATTTTAACAAATAATTTATTGTCAAACTTTTTTCACAACAAGTGAGAGAAAACAAAAATGAGTCCAAAGTCTAAACTGGATATGGTGGCTTGCGACGATGTCTGGAGGCATGATTCCATGAAGAGAGGCACCTGGTAGAGGACGAGGGCAGAATGACGAACTATGCAAGCCAGGCAGCGGCACGGAGTCCAAAGTTCAATGTCCTGGGAAGGAACACGCGCCCTGGGAAAGAGTATAAGTTGATCAGAAAAGTAATAATTTGCGAACAAATAATTCTGACCTAAAGCATGACCTTTGTATTTTAAAACGAATGAAGCGTATCCGTTTGCCAAACAGAATTAGAAGAACATAGCTTTCCAATTGACAGTTGTAAAACAGAATTAAATTTATTCACAGTAAACAGATTGAATTTACGACAAAATGTGTCAAATGTGTGCAACACTGTGCAATAATCTGTAAACAAAACCAAAAGAGAATTTCTAGTAGTTTCGAAGCGAACACCCGTCTCCAATTACAAAATATAAAGCGACAAATAAAATAATAGCAATCAAAACAAATGAAAAATGCCGATAAACGATTAAATGAATTTGCCTAGCGAACTTAAAACGAATGAAGCGTATCCGGTCGCCAAACAGAATTAGAAGAACATAGCTTTCCAATTGACAGTTGTAAAACAGAATTAAATTTATTCACAGTAAACAGATTGAATTTACGACAAAATGTGTCAAATGTGTGCAACACTGTGCAATAATCTGTAAACAAAACCAAAAGAGAATTTCTAGTAGTTTCGAAGCGAACACGCGTCTCCAATTACAAAATACAAAGCGACAAATAAAATAACAGCAATCAAAACAAACGAAAAATGCCGATAAACGATTAAATGAATTTGCCTAGCGAACTTAAAGTGAAAGCACAAATAGATAAACTAGATTTGCTTGAATCACGAAACAGAATTATAACTCTAAGTTTATACTAAAATGATACGCTTAATAAAACTATACAGTAATTAACGAGGTCAAGTACCTAATTTATAGGCGGCCGATGGTAACCGGTAGATATGGAGTTCCGCTTTTAGGCTTGGCTAAATCTATACATTTTTTTTAGCTGACAGTCAGAAAAAAATGATGCTTACTTTGCGTGGAGGTTTGCTTGTTGTTTTCAACAAACCGCTCGCTTTCTTCTCGGCGAAAATGCGAGTTGTCATCTCGTTTGTCTCACCGCGTTACAGTCAGCACATCGTTGGACTGTGGAAAAAAAGAAATACAGAGAGTGAGTAAAATAAATCAAATAGTCTTTCGGGTAGAAAAGGATTTTTTCACAACAACGCGGGGAATGGGAAAACATTGCGAGCTAGACAGAACCGCTTCGGTTTTCCAATTTTTTCGAGGCGACAAACAAATATTTTTAGCCGGCAGCAAAACACAACACTTACCTCGTGTTAAGCTTTCGCTGTTTTCAAAACATCCATTCGGCGGCTTTTACAGATAAAAATCTCCCACTTTTTTCGCCGAAATCTTAGCTGTCATCGTTTTGTTTGTAAAGCCGAGGACTGCTGGGGTAAAGCGATGAATAAATCTGTGAAAAAACTGTCGTAAATCTCCCTGACCTTCCTCCATCTTGAAAAAAGTGAGAACTTGGGGGTAATTTTGCTGCTTATATAGCTAAACAGTGTGACGTCATTTGGTTGTGATTGGTCAGTCCCAGTCAGGCCATGGTCAAGGTCCAAGACCATGGTCAAAGTATCAGCCGATCAGAAGCAGAGTTTCACAACAACGCGGGGAATGGGAAAACATTGCGAGCTAAACAGAACCGCTTCGGTTTTCCAATTTTTTTTTTTTTTTGAGGCGACAAAAAAAAACAAAAAAACAAAACAAAAAAACAAAAACAAAAATAGTTTCATCTCAACTCTCCAGAAAAAGTCAACGGACATGACGTGGTTGTTTTTTTTTATAGAGAAAGCGAATCATTAATTAAATCCTGGAGCACGTGGGCTCAGAGGAAAGAAAAGAGAGGACATTTCGTGACGCTTACATGACGTATCAGAATAGGTCTCTGGCTAGGGTGGGAAACCGCTGACCAGTGGAAAAAAAAGGATCGCGGGCTCAGGATGGAGCAAAACTGCTGAGGAACGCGGGCTCAAAGTCCACAGTCCAATTTGAGCATCGGGGGCAGGTATAAAAAGGTAACCAGAGGGGTTAGGTGGTGACCATGAGTTTTTACATCACCCTTATCAGTGATCAAGCACAAGGCACGAATCAAAAATTTACGGCTCGACTTCCTCATTCACATTATTTGGTGGAAGATGATTGGGAAGCGGCCTTGGTTCATATCTCACACCCGGCTTTTTATCAACAATTGGGAGATCAAACCAAGCAGAATTGGACGCAAGAAGATAGTCAAAAACATTGGATGAAAACAGATATCAGATACATACCAAAACGTGCTGATGGAAAGGCTCCCATTCAAGTGACCAAACAAATCCATTTACCGCCAGGGTATTACCACAATTTGAAAGAGGCATGGATTGCCATCGCTTACGAAATAGAAAAACAACACATGGAAGTCATGATGGATATAGCCAAAATGGACGTGGACGATCTAGGGAAACGACAACAACTAGCCGCTCTTAACCTGGCTCAACCCTACGTGAAAATCACCAATGCCGGCATCGCCTCCGAATTAGATTCGTTGTATGTACTCATACCAGCCAACATGCAATTTGAAATGGAATGGAAATTGGCCAGCCTGATGGGACTTGTCAAAGATGGAACGCCAACGCAGAGAATTGTCCAAGAAAAAAATTATCTGGTGAAACATATCGTGGATTACGACGATCGCCACAAATGGACACCCACCATAGGGCCTGTCAACAAATATCCACCGCATGGCATCGTCTCTGTCAGCTTTACCCACCCCGATTTCAAGTATGAGTTGTTCTTGGGTCCTAATCTCAGTCGACAACCATTTCCCACCACCCAAACCGTCAAACCGCAACAAGGACGACAACAACTCATGATTTACACGGATCTCGTCATTGACAGCGTGGTTGGAAATCAAGAAAAAGGTTTTTTACGTGCCATTGATGCTGGCAATACCGATCATCAGTTTGATACCACGCAACGGATGTATTTTCCTCTTGGCAAAACCATCTTTGACAGCATTGCCATTGACATTCAAACAGCGAATGGACAGCCGGCTCCTTTCAAACAAGGCAGTACCATCATTACCCTTCGACTCTCCAGAAAAAGTCAACGGACATGACGTGGTTGTTTTTTATACAGAAAGCGAATCATTAATTAAATCCTGGAGCACGTGGGACCTAGCCCGGTTAGCTCCAGAACAGGCTAACTACTTAGATTGGTTTGTTGAAAGAGATGAGGAATAAAAAAGGCTTACCGCTATCCCGTTTACTTGACATTCTTGCTTGCTTGCTTGCTTGCTTGACTGCTTGCTGGCTTGGGAGTGAAAAAACGGGGAGTGGAGGCGGTTTTTTATAGAGATCCTCGCAAAGTATTGTGGGTCAACTAGGGTGGTGGGACCACCCTCCCCCCTCCCTAGATAGGCCATCAGGCTTTGCGGGGAATGATCCCAGAGACTATAAAACAGATCGAACCTCGAGGTGGGTCATCTCAAGATGGTCTCTCGTCAAGACGACTTACTCCAAGAGTTTGAAGATTTTGAAGCGGATCTCCCATTTTATTGTGAGTCAAGGCTACTGTGAGTCAAGACAAAGTATTTATAATCCACGTGCAAACTCAGGGTTGTGAACTTTTATTTTTTAATTAAAAAAAGAGTTGATGTTTTTTTACAAAGGGTGGTCTGTGTTCTTTGCCACGCGGGTTGGGGTGCTCCTATTTACAATTGAAAAAAGCTATCTACAATTTGAAAAATAAAAACTAAAAATGACTATGTACAATTTGGAAAAAATAAAAACTAAAAAAAAAAAAAAAAAAAAATTGGCTATGTACATTTCCACAAGTAAAAAACTAAAAAATTACAAATGAAAGTCTTCCAGTTCCATACGTAATTGATCAATGTTCTCGGGTAGACAGAACGTGCGATTGAATAAGGCTTGAATTTCTGCTCGGGTTTTCTCGTCCACATCCCGGGATCCCACGATAGCACTGCTTTGATGAAGGGTGGGCTTTTTAGGTCCCCAAGGAACAAATTGACTGCCAGTCACCAGGGTGGCGGCATTCTCATTGACTTGGTAGTAATGGTCCGAGCGGTACCATGATTGACTTGGTATATCAAACAGGTAGACGGGTTTGCCTTGATCCATAGCCAATTGCACAGTCCAACCAGTGCCTCCTTTCACGCGTTTATGATCCTGTTCCAAAATACCAAAGGCATAGATCGTATGGGCTTTTTTGGCAATTTGATAATTGCGTTGCAGTAATTGCAGGGTGTAAAAATGACTGGGCATCTGTTTGCCTAGTTTCTCCGCTGCCTGGTGAAGATGTGGGTTGGCCAGCATCAGGACTTCCACCGTAGAAGGGGTTATGAAAGTGGCTCGAGGATGGTTCGGGGGGACCAGAACTTCTAGTTGCATCCCAAACTGTTTGGCCAGTTCTTCGACGAGTGCGTCCGTACCTTTGGCTCCCCCGGTGTATACCACATGGCCATGACCCACTTGCAGTTCCAAGGCACCGAGATCTTGTTCTCCGATCATGTCAATGTCTGGGGGCATGGCTTTGAGAATGACAATCTAGAGACCAAGGGAGCTCCTTAAATAGGGACAACGGACCAATGGGAAGACAAGAGGTCCTTAGTTGGATAGGGAACAGCTGACCAATGGGAAGACAACAGGTCCTTATTTGGATTGAATAAGCTGACCAATGACAGGTAAGGGTCCAACGTATAAAAAGGCATGGGTGGTAGGGATGAAAACCTTTTGAGTACGATGTCTGTTGATCGGAAGAGAAAGCCAACCCATCCCCCAGAGGGGAAGAAGAAGAAGAAGACCATTCAACATATGACGCCCGTGGACTGTGATCCTGTGGTGTGCGACGTGGTCGAAGACACCCGAGCTGCGGTGGAAGACATGTTCAAAGAATTGAATGACATGGTGGAGCAATCACCCCCATCACCTCAATTCACTCTGACGACCGTGTATGACAATGCGGAGGACTATGCTCAAGCGAAAGCCAACAGAGCCCTAGCTAGTTCGGTGGACACTATGGTATGCCCTTGCCATGATGTGCGTTTGGAGGCCCGAGAATCTCAAAAGGGATGGAAGTATGTGAAATGTCCCATGCAACCGTGTTTGCTGTTTTGTGGACAAGATCAAGTTCTGGAGTATATGAAAGCCGTGTATAGTCAACCTCATGTAGAAGTGTTGGACATGTGGGGTGGTTTGCAATGCTTTTGCCGTGAACCCGCTACGCTTCAACAGAGTCATTCGACTCAGAACCCCGATCGCTTGTTTCTGACTTGTTCCAAGAAAACGTGTGGCTTCTTCCGGTGGGCCGATCAACCCCTGGGTCCCAAGTACTGGACTTGGTTTCATGACAACCCTCCCAAAAAAGCCGATCAACAAGCTGAATCTCCTTTGTCTACCCGTGATGCTCAAGGATATCCCAAACGTGGAGTGGACATCCCTGGCCCGCCCCCTCGAGTCCAAAGCAAAGAGGACGTGGAACGAGAACGGTCCCTGACAGATTATGAGAAACAATTGTTACGAGAAATTCAAGATCTCAAGAACCGTCAAGAAATGATGGTAGCCCCAGCTCCACCACCCCCTAAGTACAGTGACAGTGTGGACAACTGGCAGAAAGGTCTAGAGACCATCAGCTGCGGCCGACTCTTTTAAATGAGAGAACGAATAAAAATTTTTTTATTTAGTCCATGGAGTCTGTGTGTGATGCGTGGGATTCTGTCTTGTCCCTGGTGCAATGGCAATGTCATCAAACCCTTTGTCAAGTCTTATATGATCATCAACCCGGTACCCAAATCCCCATTCCCCCATGTCCCGAGGACACGCATCCTCTCCACCTCTTTGAAGAAACCCACGTCAACCGCAACTTGTATCGATGGGTGGTGTTTGTCTTATGGTTAAAAGCTCATCCTTACGCCTGGCGATGGTATCGAATCATTCAAAAGGCGCATCCCAACACCGTCCCCACCATACCGACCTTATGGGATGAATGCCAGAACGTATGGCCCCTCGAAAGAAAAAGGTCTCCCCATCATGGTTGAATCGTTACCACGATCCTCGAGCCCCCGGCAGTTTAGGAGGCGTGCAACGGTTTGCTAAAGCCCATCGTCTCCCTTTGAAAAAAGCTCAACGGGTGTTGGAACGGGATTTGGCCTATACGTTACATAAACCACGACGTCGTCGTTTTCCCACCGTCCCCGTCATTGTAGGAGGATTAGATGATCAATGGGTCGCGGATTTAGTGGAAGTGCAACCCTTGGCCAAGTATAATCGGGGTATACGATACTTGTTGACGGTCTTGGATGTCTTGTCCAAGTACGCGTGGGTCCAACCGTTGAAAGACAAAACCGGGGTGGCCTTGGTCCATGCCTTTGAGAAGATTTTGAAACAAGGACGACGTCACCCTAATCGATTGCAAACGGATCGAGGGAAAGAATTTTATAATCGGACTTTTCAACGATGGCTGGACGAGCAAGGCATTCAACATTTTTCCACCGAAGGGGATGCCAAAGCCAGTGTGGTGGAACGATTTAACCGGACCTTGAAAGAACGGTTGTACCGTTATTTTACCGCGGCCAACACCTTACAGTTTGACGATGTCTTACCCGAGTTGGTGCAAGGCTATAATGCGACCCGTCATCGAAGTATTGGTATGGCCCCTCAAGACGTGACATGGGACAACGAAGAAGCGGTGTGGAAACGATTGTATGCCAAACGGTTGAAAGGCCAGAAAAAACCTACATTCAAAGTCGGAGATCGTGTCCGTCTCAATAAGATTCATCGCACGTTTGAAAAAGGGTATTTACCCGGTTGGACCGAAGAAGTGTTTGTGGTGCATCGTGTGGTCCCGGGCCCTGTGCCCACGTATAAGATTCACGAATGGGATGATACTCCCGTCCAAGGTACGTTTTATGAAGAGGATTTACAAAAAGTCCATGTATCCGAGGTGTTTCGCATCGAAAAGGTACTTAAGCGACAAAAAGATCGGTGGTTGGTCAAGTGGAAAGGGTGGCCCGACAAGTACAATAGTTGGATTCGTAGTCAAGACGTGACGTCTCTCCAACCACCCAAGAGGAAAAGCCCACCCAAGAGGAAAGAGACAAGCCCACCCAAAAGACGACGACGTGACTAAACAATGACGTTCGTTCCCAACTCTTCGTTTTACGTGACGTTGATGAGTCATGCGAGTACCAAGGAGTTTCCTGGGAACAAGAGTCATCATTTCAGAAACCGATTGCCTAAACCCATTCGATTTATGGGACGAGGATGGATGGTGGGTATGGTGAGTTTATCCTTACCCACCATTCCAGTGATAGCGGAAGAAGGAGGCGTGGGCGAATCCCATCCTCTGTTGTACGTACGATGGCACGAACGGGTGTATGCCCAAGACGATCAAGGCAACGATCGATGGTGGCATCAACGTCGCGAACTCACTGTCTACGGTCGAGATATGAGAAAGGAGATGGCCTCGTCGACGGGATCGCACTTTTTTCATCAACTGGTGTACCGTTACGAGCAAAGCCGTGCGAAACAAACCGAACCCAAAAACAAATGGACCGAGGACAATGGCGTCAAATTGTACCCGACCTTTGAATGGACCTCCGAAGGGGACTTGTTATTGAATACGACCAATGTGGATTACAAACGACAAGTGGCGCACGTGTCATGGGGTAGAACCTTGGCCCTGAGAATGGGGTGGATTGAACAAGTGTCCCCCGGTCAGTATCGATTGGGTCCGAATCTCTTGCAAGAATTTCAAGGCATTTCCACCATTCCCACCCCAACGGATATCCGCGATGCCGCCAACAAGCCCATCTTTTGGAAAGTGGAGGGGGATTATGTGAAGTTGAGTCTATCGTGCCCTTGGCGGTTTGTGAATTTGAACAAGACCTTTCGTCCCTCGTTGGAATTTCCCTCGGCGCGTCCTTTGCACGTGTATTGTGATGTAGGGACCAGTAGTATGGTAGGGGGTCGTATCACCGATCTCTTACGAGAAATCAAGTACCAACCACAAAACACCACGCACTTTGAACCTCGACATATTCAATATGTCCCAGTACGCAACGAAGGGGTGGAAATCGTGGAAACCCAGATGGCCGAAACCAATGGGGATCTGGTCAAGTTTGGTGAAGGACATACCCTCTTGACTCTCCACTTTAAAAGGGAAGTGGTAGTGTGAAGAAGAGAAAATGTCGTTCTACGTGACGTTACCGAGTCATGCCAACCGACGTGAATTTCCCAACAACCAAGCCAATTCCTTCAAGATTCGTTTACCTCAACCGTTACGGTTACAAGGAGGTGGATGGCAAGTGGGTTTGAGTGCCATTTCCCTACCGGATACGCACGTCAATTTGTACGAGTTGGTGCAAAAAGATGGGTACATCCTATCGACGACCTGGGACCAAACCTACCCCAAACCGGGTGGAAAAGACGGGGAAACGGTCGGGCGAAGAGATAGCGCGCAAACCCTCATCAATGACATTCAACATTTGGATTGGGTGGTGGATGGCGTGAGTTTCATGAAAGCCGCCATTGCTCACTTGGAACAACGACGCAAGGAAAGGGCCATTCAAGGAGGTCGGTTTACCAATGATCAAGGCAAACACAGATACGTCAAGTTTCTTTGGGAAGGCGACGATCTCATCATCGACAACACCAATGTCTGTCATTGCAAAACCGACACGCCAGCCCTGTACATCTACACCAAGTTGGCTGTCAAGATGGGATGGTTACGTAAAATTAGCAGTGGGTTGATTTTGGGTCCAAACTTACAACAAGACTTCATGGGGGATCAAATCCCCAACATGACAAAACCCGTTGACAACGATTGGAACGATGTGGACGACGATCAACACAACCCGGTCTTTTGGACGGTGCGTTCATTTTCACCGGATCATTTACGATTGAGTATGAGTTGTGGGTGGCGTTTCACCAACTTGAATGTGGCGTTTCGTTCAGTGGTGGGAGATCCCTCGCGATCGTTGCACGTGTACTCGGACGTGGCAGGCAGTATGATGGTTGGCAATCGCGTGACTGATTTGTTGCGAGAAATCCATTACAAGCGGGAAGGCAGAGGTACCATGTACTTTGAACCGTTGCACATTCATTACCTACCGCTTCGTAATGAAGTGGTGGAAATCATTCAAATGCAAGTCACCGAAACGTCTGGCACCGAGGATAAGTTGGTCAGGTTTGGCCAAGGCAACACCCTGGTCACCTTGCACTTCAAAAAGACATAAAAAGGGAAAAAGGGGGATGGTCAATCAAAGATGCCAAAGACAAGAGCACGTCGAAGAAGAAGGCAACGAGGCGGTCTCTTGCCTCTGGCCGCTCTCGTGCCAGCCTTGATGGCTGTGGGGAAAGCCGCCGCGTTGGGAGCAGTGGGTGGTGCGGCGGGTTACGGTGGTAAAAAAGCCATCGAAGCAACGACCACTCGGAAGAAAAAGAAAGGCCGATGACGGTATAAAAAGACAAACGGGGTGACGTGAAGCATAGACCTTGGTGAAAGAGCAAAGAAGACAACCATGCGAGGGGGAAGTTTGACACGATTTCGGACAGACGAGTGGTATGATCAACATGGCAGCGGGTTGATGAGGGAGGTCATGCGTGGTGGGTTCCAAGGCCTTAAAAGCACGCGAAATCCTTTAAAACTGCCTAGTAATATCAAGAGAGGATTGAATGCAGGGTTAACACGCGGTGTTAAACGCAAAGCCGAACAAGTCATTAAAAAGGAAATCACCAAACAAGCCAAGAAAGCCTTGAATCAGAAGAACGTGAAAGACGCTGTGCGTGTGGCCAGTGCTTTGTTTCCCAAGCAAGTCAAACGTGCGCGTGATATTTTGGGAGTGTGAACATGGAACCCGTGCATTCACGACCTCGACGAATTCGTAGTAATCGAGGGTTGTCTCAATGGGGAGGACTGTATCCGTTTTGGAAACTCATGCGACGACAACGTGGTGGATGGTTGAGTCCCGAGGTGATGAGAGTGCCCGGGTTTGATTTGAGACAACGTTTAGCACGACGACGACGACGCTATAAAAACCCCTCACGACGACGACGGGGTACCACTCGACGACGTTAAACATGCCTGACGTGAGTACGCAAACCGCCCCGGCTCACGCGCGTTCCGAAGGGACCGTCAACCCTGCCTTACGGATTTTCAAGGTGCCACCGACCGACATTAGCATCAATGCCTATCGCATGGTCACCATTCAACCCACCACCACGGGTATCAATCCCATGGAATTCATCATACCGGGGTTGGACGATTTTGTGGATTTGGGACGCAGTTACTTTACCATGGAATTGAGTTTGAAAAAGGACGATGCCGGGAACTTGGTGGCCAATCAGAAATTGTGGCCCGTCAACAATTTGGCCCATTCCATCATCAAACAAATTGACTTGCAGTTGAATGGCACGTTGATCAGTCCACAATCCGACACGTATCATTACAAAGCTTACCTAGAAACCTTGCTGAATTATGATCGAGAAGATGGCAAGACCGTGTTAGGACCCCAAGGATGGTACAATCAAGTGGATTCCCCACCCGAATGGACGAACAACAATACCAACAGTGCCACACCGCATCAACATTGGCGTGATCTCAGTGCCAATCACAAAGGGGCCTTGGCCGCCATGGTAGCTGAAGTGGCCAAGTATGCTGGAGGTGTCACCCACAGTCTAGTGTTTACCCCACACTTGGAAGTCTTTCACACTGGCAAACTGTTGGTGCCTGGCATCGAAATCAAGATGAAATTTCATTTCAATGGCCCCAGCCTGTTTTTGAATGGAGTGGCTCTAGCTGGCCGATTGATGGAAGGGGATGTGAAACTACGGTTTCATCTCTGCCAACTGCGTTTGAATGACGCCATCTACCAGAGTATATCTAGCAAAAGACACAATGAAGGAGAAGTGGCGGCTTACCCGACCGTCCGCAGTGAAATCCGGACCTTCAGCATGCAAAACAACCTGGTCCGCTTTGATATCCCGAACCTGTTTCAAAACAGAATACCTGACCGATTGATTGTGGGGTTACTGGACAGCCGTGCCTTCAATGGAGATGTGACCCGAGATCCGTTCTGTTTCCAGAAATTTGGGCTGACGTCCATTAAACAGATTGTCAAAGGAGAAGAATACCCTTATGAAACCCTCCAGTTAGTGCACAACAATGGCACCCGAGATAATCTAGGCTACTTCCGTTTTCTGCAAGCCAGTGGTGCCTGGTGTAAAAAGAAAGGCAATATGGTAGAACTAGAAGATTGGGGCCAAGCTAAAAATTGTACCTTGTACATGTTTGACAATGTCGCCAATGGATGTGCTGACAGTCAAAACCTCAACCCCAAGCAAACGGGCGATTTACAATTGGTCTTGGAATTTGGAGCCGCCCCCGGTGTCAATATAACCGTACTCGTGTATGGAGAATTTGAGAACTTGCTGGAGATTGACAGGAACGGAGCCGTGTTGTATAACATTTACCAGCACTGATGGAACATGTGGCCTTGAATAATGTCCAGTTGGATTATTTAGCCCGAGACGACCCCCAGTTGAACCCTGTCTTTTACGGAACCGTGGCCTGTGATCGTTTACCCAAGACTCCTGTCAAGACCCAACCCCAAGGGTACATTGTGAATACCGACCCACACGATCAACCGGGACAACATTGGTTAGCGGTGTGGACGGATGGAAAGGTGTGTGAAGTCCTGGACAGTTATGCTTTGCCCATGGACACGTACGTGCAAGCTACCCCGTTACGAGATTGGATTGTCCAACATTGGAAGTATGTGGTGACCAATGGCAAGTCCCTCCAAGCCATTTCAAGCAAGAGTTGTGGTGATTACGCCTTGTTGTATTTAAAAGCCAAAGCCCGTGGACGAACCTTGCAAGAATTTTTAAATGAGTTTTCGGATCATGATTATGTTAGTAATGACCATCAAGCGGGTCAACGCCTTCAACAATTGATTGTAGGTCAAGAAGCCAGATGGTATCAACTGTGTTGTCATCCGTATCATCAATGTAATCATTAAATAAAAAAGTTCGTTGGAAAACGGTGTCGGAGTCGTAGCTCAGTGGGTAGAGCCTTTGGATCCCCTCGAATACATGAGGAGGGTCGTGCGTGGGTTCGAGTCCCACCGATTCCAATAAAAAGGTGCCTTTTTTTTTCTAAGGGTAGTTCGTCATCATGCAAACGGGGAAACCGTTTCGTTTTCATACTCCTTCCTCTATCTTGGTGGTGGGTCCTTCGAGATGTGGGAAAACCGAGTTTACGGAAAAACTCTTGGTAGACAACCCAGAGTTGTTTGACACCCCACCGACCCAACGGCATTATTGTTATGGGGCCTGGCAAGATCGATTTCGAAGCATGCAAGATCAAGGGGTGGTGTTTCACGAAGGGATTCCCGATCATGAGGCATTGGTCCAATGGTTTCCTGAAGGACACGGGGTCCTGGTCTTGGATGATTTAATGGACGAAGGGAGTCACGATAAACGCGTGTTGGATTTATTCACCAAACATTCGCATCATCAAGGGGTGACCGTCCTATACTTGTGCCAAGACATGTTTCCCGTGGGTCGCTATGCTAAAAGTATATCCCGCAATGCCCATTACATTGTGGCGTTCAAGAACCCCCGAGATCAATTAGGGGTACGCAATGTCATGCTTCAATCGTTTCCTACCACTTGGAAAGACACATTGGAGACGTTTCATCAAGCCACTACACGACCGTATGGGTATTTGGTCTTGGATTTACACCCCGCCTCGTCCGATCAACAACGTTTGTTGAGTCACCTGTTAAAAGACGAAGGATGGACTCGCACCTATCAAAAACGACTATAAAGGGACCCCATTTCAACAGGTAAAAAGAGAAAAGCAACCATGGCCGATGATGACCGTCAACCTCCGCAATCGTACGATACCGTGGCCCCTGCGGGGGTGGGGGCCACCACCAGCAATCAAGTGTCGCCAGGGACCATCCAAGAAATTTTGGATACAGGGGACCAAAACTTGATTGAGCTAGCCTTCGACCAAATAGATGATGCGGGTGATTATGATGCCCTCACCAGATATCTGGAAAGGCTCCCTGACCTCGGGGCCCCTGTACAGGCCTCTTCCCCCGCCGGGGTAGGAAGCCAAGGAAGTCAATCCTTCCGTAGCATACAGACCACGCCGGAGTCTTCTGGTGCTCTAACTCCTGCGACTCCTCCTAGCGTACCCTTGGCAGCGGGTGCTCGAACAGCAGCGGGTGCAGGGGGAAGTGGAAATGGACGCGGGGGAAGTGGAAATGGACGTGGGGGACGTCGTGGTCCTAGGACTAGAGGTGGTGGACGTGGTGGTGCTGGTGGTGCTGGTGGTGGTGCTGGTGGTGCTGGGGGTGCTGGTGGTGCTGGGCGTGCTGGTGGTGGTGGTGGTGGTGCTGGGGGTGCTGGTGGTGGTGCTGGTGGTGCTGGTGGTGGTGGTGGAGGAGGTGGTGGTGGTGGCGGTGGTGGCCGTCGTGGTGCACGACGTGGTGGTCGACGCGGACGACGACGACGACTTTTCCCCGGTTCACCTAGGACACCTTCCTCCAGTCCCTCCACTCCTCGAGGATCTCAGACTCCACCCCCTCGTACCTTGCGTCAAGCGGATTTACAACGACGTTTACGGATGCTGTTACAAGATCAAGAACAGTTGGCCCAAGGACGTGAAATTGCTAATGTTACCATGACCAATAGCATTGTGACCAGTTATAAACAAGGAGGAGCACCGAGCGTACAAACCTCGTCGTCCCGGGTATCGCCGTGAGGATGAAAACCGTCGTGTCGTTATTGAATGGATCAAAACATCATGGTCTTCCCTTCCCCCCGGAATTATTACAACGGATGGATTCCTTGTATGCTTTTTATCATCAACAATGGTGGTGTTATCGAAAAATGTTGAATCATTACAGGTGTGTCAATGCCTTGTTCAATGGTATGGCCTTACTCCTGATGGCCGCCGGTATGATTGCGGGTCCCCTTTTGGAAAACAGTACATTGGTAGCGTGTTTGGCGGCCGTAGGCACCGTGGTCAAAGGATGGAATGATTTTAAACAATACCGATTTAAAGTGACCATGAGTCGATTTGCGTTTACCACCTATGCCAAAGCCTTGACCGAATTGAAAACCCATGTGCGGGGTATTCCCTTGGAGGATCTGGAACGATTTTTAATCAAGATGCAAACCTTGGATGATACCATTGTGGATTTCACCCCTCCATTACTTAAACGATGTGTCCAAGATTACCATGGTCATTTTGTGTACCAACCCTTGGAAGCCCTATGCTATGTAGACGGATGTCCTCGTCCCTTGAGACCCAAAGACTATTGGATCCATAAAAAGCCACTCCCTCCTAGTCCCACACTCTTAGAACCATGGCCGTCCAACGAAGACGACGACGACGACGCCGAAAAAGGAAACAAAGAGGAGGTGCTTTAATGCGTCGCAAACCCCGTTTGGTGGATAAAATTGCCCATGGCATGAGTATGTTTCTATCAGGTCCCGCCCCTGGGTTTGGACTGGCCTTAGGCAAATTAGGCGGACAAGCCTTGAAAGGCATTACCGATAATGTACAACATTACCGTCGACAACGAGGTGGGGGTTGGTGGCAAGATTTTAAACGCAATACCCGTCAAGGCTATAAAGAGTCGCGAGATGCCATCAAACAAGACAAAGCCCTTCAACGTCTATTGACGGGTCGACCATGGTGAGGAGGAGAAGACGCCGTCGTCAACGAGGAGGTTTTTTAAATCTATTGGTGCCCGCTATGGTAGGATTGGGGAAAGCCGTGGCCTTGGAAACGGATAAACGTATAAAACGCACGATTCAAAAAGCCAATCAACGGTATCGTCGTCGTCACCGATAAAGGATGCAACGTCTTCGACGTCAATTACCGTTTTTACGGTCCATGTTACAAGAAGCCAATGTTACCAAACGTCAAGAGTTGTTACAACATGCTAATGCCGATCAAATCAATGCTGTGAGTGAATTGGTGTTGAACTTTTTAAAAAACAAGATTCCTGTGACCCCACCCATGCTGGCTAAACTTCAACCCTATAAAAAGGTACTACGTGATTTGGGACGTCGTCAACATTCCGTCAAAAAACGTCGTCAGTGGTTAGTCCGACAAAAAGGACAAGGGTTGTTTCAAGGACTTCACGAGGTGTTATGTCAATGTGTTCGTTAACCTGCCAAGACATGGAAAGACTCTTATTGGAAGCATAAATATCACCTGTTGTGACATCTGTCGTGCATTGGAAGACCTTTGCCCCGACCATGGACGAGGTCTACATGATTCCCCAAAAGGACTTGCAACAACTCATTCAATATTACAAAGGAGAACTCACCGAAAATGCCTTGTTGAACAAAGCCGCGACGCTCGCCGCCCAAAAACATGTCTTGTTAGCCAACCCTCAATTACCTCCAGCCCTGGTCAATGCTCAAACCAAACCGTTGAGTCAAGAATTAATCAAGTTAACCAAACGCATTCGTCAATTTCCCGGAGGCGTGGGGGTTGGTGTCCCGGGTGGCCCGCCAGGCGAAGAAGGCGAGGAAGAAGAAGCCGGGGATTTGGTGACGGGACCCGTGGAACAATGGTTGAAGCGCATGATAAAAGGCAGCCCGTCGACCCCCAAACCCACCATTACGCCTGCAACCAAGAAAGGCAAAGGAGCAGCCACAACCAGTAAAATTCCCATTGTTAAGAAAGGGAGCCCATCCACCAGTCGAGGGGATACCCGGTCGCGTTTAGAAGTCATTCGAGAACAGCGCAAGGCTTTGGAAAAAAAGTTAGCCGAAAGTGGTAGAGGCAAAGGCAAAGGCAAAGCACCCGCCCGAGAAGTGGAACGATTGAAACCCTTACCCGGTTGGGAAGTTACGACGTCGATTGGATTACGACACGGACTAAAAGATGCCCACCAAGAGGAGGAGAAGGGGTATCAAACGGAAACGCACCCAACGAGGAGGAGCCTTGGATGTACAAAAATGGATTGCGAAAACTGGCAAAGAATTTCATTGGCCTGGCTATCAGTACATGGGGCCTGGCACCCATTTGGCCAAACGTCTGAAACGTGGGGATCCCGGGATCAATCGCTTGGACCAGATTGCTAAACAACACGACATTGATTACAGTCGTGCCAAGAATTTGCAAGATAAATGGAAAGCCGATACCAAGATGATCCAAGCCATTGATCGATTACCCGGCAAGAAAAACAAGACGGAACGGGTGGTCAAGAAAATCATGCAAGCCAAGAAACGTTTAAAATTGTAAATTTAATAACATCCCCAGTTACATGTTGAGTAAGAATAAAAAATGAAAATGTCTCATTGGTTCATGAGTTGTGTCTTCAAAAAAAAAGTTCTACCACAATGATTCAATGTTCTGCCAAATAGTCCTACGATTTCAAAAAAAGTTCTGCCAAAATACTGAGACGAGGGTTAAGACACCAAATCATACATCAAATCGACGCCCTCGTCGGGTGACATGTCATGAACAATGCCATCAGGGGGCACCAATGCCTCCAAATCAAAGGAAGAATCCTCGACATCATCCATGACCTGCTCCCAATCGTCGGGGTGACATGTCTTTCAATAAGTCCTGCAAAAACGAAAGGTCATCCAAGTCACATTCAGGGGGTTCCACGACTTGCATGGTCCCCGCTCTCTTCGCTTTAACTTCTCACCAAACTCCACGACACTTGGGTCGAGCACCAACTCCACCTTGACTTTCTTCAAGATGTCCTCCACCTCGAGATCCCCTTCGAATTCTTCAAACTCTATGAGTAATTGGTCTTGACAAGAGGTCATCTTGGGATGACTCACCTCGAGGTGCGATCTGTTTTATAGTCTCTGGGATCATTCCTCGCAATGCATCATGGCTTATCTAGGGAGGGGGGAGGGGGGTCCCCCCCACCCTAGTTGGCCCACAATACTTTGCGAGGAATGACTTTTTACCCTATAAAAGCCGAACATCCACCACCAGTGAGTTCATCTGATCATGGCCTCTCACGAAGACGACAATGTGGCGGGGCCCAGTGGCCTCGCTACACGTGAGATCATGTCAATGCTTGGTTTGGAGATAAGTGATTCAGAAGACGACACAAATTCCTGTGTGGGACCTTTGATTTGCACCGAAAACATGGCCGACAGTGACGACGACATTTGTGAAGAGGCCTTGGACCAATGGGAACAAAGTGGGGGTGGATTGGATCCCTCTGCGCAAGTTACCTTCCAATTTGACTTAGAACCTTTTGTGAATCGGAAGAGTGATCGCATGGGGGTACAAGAACGTCATTTCAAGACCCAGTTACGTCAAAGGGGGACCTTGATTCCGGGTCAAAACATTACCCAAGCTCTCCAAGATGGATTACGTCGAGCCGTCGATCAAGTGTTAACCACCACCCCCGACCTCCACGATCAAGATCGACTCTACTTTACAATAGCATCCGATCGCCTGCACAATAATTTTCAGGGGTGGGGATTACGTGCAGGTGTATGGCGTCGAGACACGGAGCGTGTCGAAGCTCTGTTCCAACGTTTAGCCCAAGCCCTCAACAGCAACGAACAATTTGAAATGGATGACTCCTTTCAAGTCTCCATCACTCAAGTTCATCATGCCCCTCAAGGCACCGGCAGACCACGGCGCGGAAAACCAGGTCATCCCACCATGGACCTGTTGAGAAAAAATTCCAAATCCATCATCCGGATTACCAACGACGATCAACTCTGTTGCGCCAGAGCCCTCGTGGTCGCCAAAGCTCGCGTGGACCAGCACCCGAAATGGAGCAGCATTCGCCGGGGGAAGGGTCCGCTGCAGAGACGTCTCGCTTGGGACCTCCAGGATGAAGCGAAGGTACCGTGGGGTCCTTCCAGCTATGACGCCTTGACCCAATTCAGTCAAGCTCCCTCCCTCACCGGTTACCAGATCATCCTGGTGGATGCGCAGCGATCGTTCCACATCACGACGTTTGGACCCCTACGAGACAAACAACTGATCCTACTGCACAACCAAGACCATTACGACGTGATCACCAAATTGCCGGGGTTTTTCGGGTCCAGTTATGTCTGTGCGGATTGTTGGAAACCCTACAACACCGAGGGGATGCATCGATGCACCAAGACCAAGTTGTGCGGAGCCTGTCGACAGAAAGATTGCCCCGATTTCCAGTATGCTTACCCCCGACACCTCAAAGCCACTCAACGTTGCCAGTCGTGTCATCGGGACTTTTTCGGACCCGCGTGTTTGGAAGCCCATACCAGCAAGACCCACGCGGGCAAACCCGCCACGGACCTCCAGTCCTCCGTGTGCTCTCAACGACACCGATGCCCTGACTGTTATCAACAAAATGTGGGCTTGTCCCGCATTCAACGTCACCATTGTTACCACGTGGATTGCCCTTCTTGTCACCAGTACGTCCACGCCGACAAACACCGTTGTTTCATACAAAGAGCCCCCAAACCTCAAGACGAAAAGAAGAGAAAGAGGACCCGTCAAAAAGGTCCTCGCGCCAAACGAGGTGCCGCCGCCGCGGAACCCCATGCCTCCGAGGACGAGGAAGAAGACCTACCTCCCTTACACGTCTTCTTTGATATCGAAGCCATGCAACCCCACGAAAAACACATTGCCAATCTCGTCGTGGCCGAAACCGAAGACAACCATGAACCCAAGCCTTTCCCAGGTCCCACTTGTATCCGTGACTTTCTGGAATGGTTGGATACCTTGACTCTTCACGATACCCGTCAAGTCAATGTCATCGCTCATAATTTTCAAGGGTACGATGGGTACTTTATCATCCAAGAATACTATAGTGACAACCGGATCGTTCAACAACTCCGCAACGGATGTAAACTCTTAGAGATCAAGCATGACCGCATCCGGTTCATTGATTCCATGAGTTTCTTCCAGATGCCCCTCTCCGCGTTTCCCAAAACCTTTGGCTTGACAGAACTCTGCAAAGGGTATTTCCCACACAAGTTCAACGTACCCGGTGATGAGCATCAAAACTACGTGGGCATCCTCCCCTCACGCGATTACTACATGCCTGAGACCATGTCACTCGAAGGAAGACAAGCCTTTGAAACCTGGCATCAAGAACAACGCGACCAGGGTGTGGTGTTTCATTTCCAAAAAGAGTTGTTGGCCTATTGCAGCTCAGATGTACGTCTCCTCAAACAAGGATGTCTGACTTTCAAACGCATGTTTGAAGACTTAACAGGCTTCAATCCCTTCGATCACGTCACCATTGCCTCCGCTTGTAATCGAGATTTACGTATGAACCGGATGATCCCGAACAGTATTGCCAGCAAACCCGCCGGTCATAAGGGGTGGAGAAACAACATCAATCAGTCACTCCCAGCCCTTCACTGGTTAACCTGGTGCGATCACCAACTACGTCAACGCACCCTCCAAGATCTTACCCCCGCCGAGGACCACGATCTCTTGGCCAGTGCCAATCCAGACCCACAGTACATACAACATGTCCGAAATGAAGGCGAGTATAAGATCCCCGGGACCCAGATCCATGTGGATGGTTATTGCCGCGACACCCACACCGTCTACGAATTTCAAGGGTGTTTCACCCACGGATGCCCTACCTGTTATCCCAATCGCTACGAAAAACATCCCCGCAACTATGATCTGACTATGCATGACCTCTATGACGTCACCCAAGACAAAGTCCAAAAGCTTACCAAACAAGGGTACAACGTCATTCAAATGTGGGGATGTGAATGGAAGCACCTCCTAAAAACCCAACCAGAGATCGACTCCTTCGTCCGGGAACTCAACTTTATCCAACCTCTTAACCCTCGGGACGCTTTCTGTGGAGGTCGTACCAATGCCATCAAACTCTACCATCATATCACCCCAGGCCAAAAAATTCACTACATCGATGTCACCTCCTTGTACCCGTGGGTGAACAAAACCTCCACCTACCCCAAAGGACATCCCACCATCCTTTCTCAACCGGGTCACACTGACATACACCAGTACTTTGGACTAATCCAATGCAAAGTCCTGCCTCCCCGTGAATTGTACCATCCCGTGCTGCCTTACCGTCATGACGACAAACTGCTCTTTCCCCTCTGTGCCCGTTGTGTGGAAGAAGAAATGGACAAACCTCTTTTGGACAGATCCTATCATTGCCCTCACCCCGACGAACAACGCGCCCTCACCAGTACCTGGTGCACTCCCGAATTAGTCAAAGCCGTCGAATTGGGGTACCAAGTCCAATACATCTATGAAGTCTGGCATTTTGAAGAAACCTGTGAGGGCCTCTTCGCCGATTATGTCAACACCTGGCTTAAAATCAAACAAGAAGCTAGCGGGTGGCCTAAACAAAACATGTCCGAAGAAGAAAAAAGGAAATACATTCAGGATTACTATGAGAAGGAGGGTATCCAGTTAGAATACAACAACATCGAATACAACCCGGGCCTGCGTACCCTAGCTAAGCTGATGTTGAACTCCATGTGGGGCAAGTTTGGACAACGCCTCAACAAGACCCAAATACAAGCCTTTGATGATCCTCATGCCTTCCACTGTTTCTTGGATACCGATGCCTTAGACGTACGTCACGTGTCCGTTATCAACAATAACATCGTCGAAGTACATTACCAAAACCAAAAAGAGGACATCCGCGTCTCACCCAACCTCAACATTTTTGTGGCCTGCTTCACCACCTGCCACGCCCGCCTTAAATTGTATGACGCCCTGCAAGCCTTAGGGGAGAGAGTCCTTTACTTTGACACCGACTCCGTCATCTACCTGGAGGAAACACCCACTCAATTCCAACCTACCTTGGGTTCCTATCTAGGGGACTTCGCCTCCGAATTAGCTGATGATGAATACATCCAAGAATTTGTCAGTGGAGGACCCAAGAACTATGGGTATACTACTAATAAAGGAAAAGTGGAATGCAAGGTCAGAGGCTTCCGACTCAACAGTGAAGGACACACCCAGTTGAATTACGACGTCATGCGTCAGAATGTCCAAGATGAAATAAAAACACCCCTTTCCAAACCACGCGAAATCCAAGTCACCAAAAGTCACCACATTGTCCGGGAACCGAAAAACTACACCTTGCTCACTCAACCCCAACACAAATGGTACCAGCTGGTATATGACAAGAGAGTCATCGATCCCCGCACCTTCAACACCTACCCCTATGGATACCAGTGAAAGCCCAAACAAGATCGTCGATTGTGATCACTGTGATCGAGAACATTGGGCGCCACCACCACCACCCCCATTCTACAGTTCCTTTGCCATACCTTTAATGAGAAATCAATCATATCAACGTCAACTACAACAATGGATCCGTGACAACAACCAATGGCGAAGAATAACTCGATGTCAAAAACAATGGTGGGGACCCCTCCGAAATGGAGCAGCATTCGCCGGGGGAAGGGTCCGCTGCAGAGACGTCTCGCTTGGGACCTCCAGGATGAAGCGAAGGTACCGTGGGGTCCTTCCAGCTATGACGCCTTGACCCAATTCAGTCAAGCTCCCTCCCTCACCGGTTACCAGATCATCCTGGTGGATGCGCAGCGATCGTTCCACATCACGACGTTTGGACCCCTACGAGACAAACAACTGATCCTACTGCACAACCAAGACCATTACGACGTGATCACCAAATTGCCGGGGTTTTTCGGGTCCAGTTATGTCTGTGCGGATTGTTGGAAACCCTACAACACCGAGGGGATGCATCGATGCACCAAGACCAAGTTGTGCGGAGCCTGTCGACAGAAAGATTGCCCCGATTTCCAGTATGCTTACCCCCGACACCTCAAAGCCACTCAACGTTGCCAGTCGTGTCATCGGGACTTTTTCGGACCCGCGTGTTTGGAAGCCCATACCAGCAAGACCCACGCGGGCAAACCCGCCACGGACCTCCAGTCCTCCGTGTGCTCTCAACGACACCGATGCCCTGACTGTTATCAACAAAATGTGGGCTTGTCCCGCATTCAACGTCACCATTGTTACCACGTGGATTGCCCTTCTTGTCACCAGTACGTCCACGCCGACAAACACCGTTGTTTCATACAAAGAGCCCCCAAACCTCAAGACGAAAAGAAGAGAAAGAGGACCCGTCAAAAAGGTCCTCGCGCCAAACGAGGTGCCGCCGCCGCGGAACCCCATGCCTCCGAGGACGAGGAAGAAGACCTACCTCCCTTACACGTCTTCTTTGATATCGAAGCCATGCAACCCCACGAAAAACACATTGCCAATCTCGTCGTGGCCGAAACCGAAGACAACCATGAACCCAAGCCTTTCCCAGGTCCCACTTGTATCCGTGACTTTCTGGAATGGTTGGATACCTTGACTCTTCACGATACCCGTCAAGTCAATGTCATCGCTCATAATTTTCAAGGGTACGATGGGTACTTTATCATCCAAGAATACTATAGTGACAACCGGATCGTTCAACAACTCCGCAACGGATGTAAACTCTTAGAGATCAAGCATGACCGCATCCGGTTCATTGATTCCATGAGTTTCTTCCAGATGCCCCTCTCCGCGTTTCCCAAAACCTTTGGCTTGACAGAACTCTGCAAAGGGTATTTCCCACACAAGTTCAACGTACCCGGTGATGAGCATCAAAACTACGTGGGCATCCTCCCCTCACGCGATTACTACATGCCTGAGACCATGTCACTCGAAGGAAGACAAGCCTTTGAAACCTGGCATCAAGAACAACGCGACCAGGGTGTGGTGTTTCATTTCCAAAAAGAGTTGTTGGCCTATTGCAGCTCAGATGTACGTCTCCTCAAACAAGGATGTCTGACTTTCAAACGCATGTTTGAAGACTTAACAGGCTTCAATCCCTTCGATCACGTCACCATTGCCTCCGCTTGTAATCGAGATTTACGTATGAACCGGATGATCCCGAACAGTATTGCCAGCAAACCCGCCGGTCATAAGGGGTGGAGAAACAACATCAATCAGTCACTCCCAGCCCTTCACTGGTTAACCTGGTGCGATCACCAACTACGTCAACGCACCCTCCAAGATCTTACCCCCGCCGAGGACCACGATCTCTTGGCCAGTGCCAATCCAGACCCACAGTACATACAACATGTCCGAAATGAAGGCGAGTATAAGATCCCCGGGACCCAGATCCATGTGGATGGTTATTGCCGCGACACCCACACCGTCTACGAATTTCAAGGGTGTTTCACCCACGGATGCCCTACCTGTTATCCCAATCGCTACGAAAAACATCCCCGCAACTATGATCTGACTATGCATGACCTCTATGACGTCACCCAAGACAAAGTCCAAAAGCTTACCAAACAAGGGTACAACGTCATTCAAATGTGGGGATGTGAATGGAAGCACCTCCTAAAAACCCAACCAGAGATCGACTCCTTCGTCCGGGAACTCAACTTTATCCAACCTCTTAACCCTCGGGACGCTTTCTGTGGAGGTCGTACCAATGCCATCAAACTCTACCATCATATCACCCCAGGCCAAAAAATTCACTACATCGATGTCACCTCCTTGTACCCGTGGGTGAACAAAACCTCCACCTACCCCAAAGGACATCCCACCATCCTTTCTCAACCGGGTCACACTGACATACACCAGTACTTTGGACTAATCCAATGCAAAGTCCTGCCTCCCCGTGAATTGTACCATCCCGTGCTGCCTTACCGTCATGACGACAAACTGCTCTTTCCCCTCTGTGCCCGTTGTGTGGAAGAAGAAATGGACAAACCTCTTTTGGACAGATCCTATCATTGCCCTCACCCCGACGAACAACGCGCCCTCACCAGTACCTGGTGCACTCCCGAATTAGTCAAAGCCGTCGAATTGGGGTACCAAGTCCAATACATCTATGAAGTCTGGCATTTTGAAGAAACCTGTGAGGGCCTCTTCGCCGATTATGTCAACACCTGGCTTAAAATCAAACAAGAAGCTAGCGGGTGGCCTAAACAAAACATGTCCGAAGAAGAAAAAAGGAAATACATTCAGGATTACTATGAGAAGGAGGGTATCCAGTTAGAATACAACAACATCGAATACAACCCGGGCCTGCGTACCCTAGCTAAGCTGATGTTGAACTCCATGTGGGGCAAGTTTGGACAACGCCTCAACAAGACCCAAATACAAGCCTTTGATGATCCTCATGCCTTCCACTGTTTCTTGGATACCGATGCCTTAGACGTACGTCACGTGTCCGTTATCAACAATAACATCGTCGAAGTACATTACCAAAACCAAAAAGAGGACATCCGCGTCTCACCCAACCTCAACATTTTTGTGGCCTGCTTCACCACCTGCCACGCCCGCCTTAAATTGTATGACGCCCTGCAAGCCTTAGGGGAGAGAGTCCTTTACTTTGACACCGACTCCGTCATCTACCTGGAGGAAACACCCACTCAATTCCAACCTACCTTGGGTTCCTATCTAGGGGACTTCGCCTCCGAATTAGCTGATGATGAATACATCCAAGAATTTGTCAGTGGAGGACCCAAGAACTATGGGTATACTACTAATAAAGGAAAAGTGGAATGCAAGGTCAGAGGCTTCCGACTCAACAGTGAAGGACACACCCAGTTGAATTACGACGTCATGCGTCAGAATGTCCAAGATGAAATAAAAACACCCCTTTCCAAACCACGCGAAATCCAAGTCACCAAAAGTCACCACATTGTCCGGGAACCGAAAAACTACACCTTGCTCACTCAACCCCAACACAAATGGTACCAGCTGGTATATGACAAGAGAGTCATCGATCCCCGCACCTTCAACACCTACCCCTATGGATACCAGTGAAAGCCCAAACAAGATCGTCGATTGTGATCACTGTGATCGAGAACATTGGGCGCCACCACCACCACCCCCATTCTACAGTTCCTTTGCCATACCTTTAATGAGAAATCAATCATATCAACGTCAACTACAACAATGGATCCGTGACAACAACCAATGGCGAAGAATAACTCGATGTCAAAAACAATGGTGGGGACCCTCTATTGAACATTAACGAATTGTCGTCTGTTAAAAGGAACATTAAGGAACACTCAGGAAAAAACCATTTTCTCAGTTATTGTAAACAAACGTATAACAATAAACGTGATTTATTCATTTTGTGTTGTTTTCACTCCAAGGGTTACCCCCGTTCCCAAAATTGGACTTTGGACTTTGAGCCCACGTTTTCTCAGCGGTTTTAACCCACCTTGAGCCCACGATCCTTTTTTCACATTGCTCAGCGGTTTCTCATCTCAAAACACGTGTCTTCCGGTTGCATGCGCCCGCGATCCTTTTTTTCCTACTGGTCAGCGGTTTCCCCCTCTTAAAAACACGTGACTTCCGGTTCCAGACACTTCCGGTCACTTCCGGTTCCGGTGACGTCATTGATTTCCTCTCGACCAATCAGAAGCCAGCACGAGGCCTATGTGAGCCCAGTTTACTACTGCTGTCATGTTTTTAATTAACCGTGGATCTGGATGTACATGAAGCTATGACTCTTCTAAAAAGGCGAGCGTAAAAAAAAACAAAACAAAAAACAAAACAAAAAAGAGTAGCCACAACCAGGAGCCTATAAGCCTCTGCTGCATCCAATTATGGGTATCTCACCGGAAATGGTTGCTCAAAAACACCAATAAGGAAAAAAAAACAGAAAAAAAAGAAATTGCTCGGCACATGCAATCTAGCCTGTTCCAGGCGTTCAGATAGTGGAGCGCGAGCGAAAAATAAAGCGAGCGAGAAAGCGGGAAAAAAACGAGGGGAGACTGGGGGAGAGGACGAGGGAACCCTCGTCCCTCGTCCTCTTCGTACACGGAAAATGATTACTTTCAAAGCCGATTGACTCTGAACCCCTTTGCAACACTCAGAACAGTTTTGAAAACCGATTTCAGTGCATGCAAGTTGATTTACAAAGACACCATAGCACAAGTACGCTTATTTTTGATATATTCTTACTCCAGATGGAAATTAAGCACCTGCTATTTTTTGTTCTTCGTGTTGTTTTTATTAGCGTCTTCCTAAATTAACTCATGCAGCAGTTCTTTAACTGGACATAAACAACTGCTTTTTATCACCTTGTTATAGTGTGTTTGTGAAATGAAATCACAAAACGAAAAAAACCGTTTTTTATCCATGGAGCCTAGTGTTAACAAACAATTAAATTGTAATAACAACACAGGGATACTTGTTTACACGATTTCTTATAAAAAGTTAGCTTAGTCTGGTTAGAGGATCATGTAGAGGATCCTGAAAAGGGGTAACGGAGGGGAGTGGGGAGGGAAGGGGGTATAGATCCCATTTCCCAGCCCCAGTTTTGTCGGAATCCCATTTCTAATTTTGTCAAAATCCAGTCCCAGTAGCCTGTTTCCTTTGGAAAAATCCAAGTCTCAGTCCCTCGAATTCCATTTCCCAGTGCAAGAAATGAGCAAAACCTAGTTCCAAGTTACCCCTCCGGGACCCTCCCTATATAGTGCATTTTTTCCCGGCATATTCCGAGAAAAGAAATACAATGAAAACCTATGTTCTTCCTTTTACTGCTTAGGCCAAGCAAAGAAAAAATATCTAAACATTCTAGGGAAAAGCAAGGAGTCCTTTCAACGTTTTTGAGGAGGGATATATTGAAGATGACGAGCAAAGGCAGGTGTGAGTTGAATGCATCCGGTATAATTCACAGTAAAATGTAAACTTAAAATAAATAAAGGGAAACTTATTAGGAGCTGAGGGAGAAAAAATATCACGTGGAAACCAAAGAAAAATTGAAGAAAAGGCAGATGTAAGAATCGTTAAAAATGACTGTCGAAAAAAAATCGAATAAGATCATGAATGAAAGTTGAGGATGAGCAGTTGTCCAACTGAAAACTAGGTGGTGGTCCCTGTGCTATGATTCTGCCAGCAGATAAGGGGTAATTTATGCAGTTCTAATACGAACATTTCCACTGGTTATTTAACGTGCAGGTAATTGCTGACAGAACAGCAAATTATCGATCTGTTTGTCGTAACAGCCTTGGGTATGAGGCATATTAAAGACAATTGGGTTAATTTAAGGCATGGTTGTCAAAGAAGGGAACAATTTGAAGTCGTGTGGAACATCGTCTCGCAATTAACTTGTGAAAACGGATGGGTGTAGTTATAAGTTTGTTTTGAACATTTTAGTACGTGGAATGGTAAGGGAAAAGGAAAATAGACTGTGCCATTTAAGTGAGCCTGAAGTTTGAATATTATTTACCTATTTATTTTTCTATTAACAAAGCATTTACATAAGGTCCGTTGATTAACATTAAGAATAAAGCTAAATTTAGTACTCATTTTACAATATTGGTCTTAATTCTTCTGCCCTGATTGGCCGAAAACCATTTTTTATAAGAGTGCATACAACGACATGACGTCATGGAACAGGCCACCCGCTTCCAAGCCCGAAGGGGAATAAACGTCTAATTTTTTTGGATTAATTTGCGTCCTGCAACCTCGGGAAGACTGGTTGGGACATTGGTATGTTTTCAACCTCTCCCCCTTTACGATGTTAAATATATTTCTTTCTATTTTTCTTTGTTTGTGTTTTTTTTGTTTTGGTTTTTTTTTTGTTTTTTTGTTTTTTTTTTTACATAGACACACTCTTTTTCATTATCATCACGGCGTCGACTTAGAAAATTTCCCGGCGGGGTTGGAGTCTGTTAGGATCAAAGTTTAAATTAGAATGAATGCATTCAAGGCATCTTTCAAGTTCAATTCTCTGGATGTATTCCATTTTTTGCAGACGAAACCAGTGGCTTACACGTTATTTTAAAAACAGTTCTTCAGTGAGGTGAACGTGAAATAAAATTAGGATATCTTTGAAACTGCAGGTAGAAGTGGACTGTTGATAATATAACGATTATCGATGGGTTTTTAAATACTAGTACCTCATACTTAGTTAAGTATGTGGTGGTTTTAGAAATTATGTCAAAATTCTAATAATTTCCCGAGCGAAATTATTAAAATTTTGACAAAACGCAAGTGAAATTATTTCCTAATTTCACGAGTATACCATTTGATTACCTATTAATATCATGGGTGACAAATTACACTCACAATCGTGGGGTTTTGACTTGTTTATCGCATCGAGAACTCCTTGAGCATTGAAACGGTTTAACGGCTAAACTTTACATTTTTCTGAGCGAAATAATGAAAAAATCTTCTGTGTTTTTACCACGCTTTGACGATTTCGTGTTTTTTGTAACCGACAGCAAAATACACCAGACTCTGAATTTTACTTGAAAAGTACCAAAGCAAATCGCTTGGCAAAGGTTATCCGCGTTTTATCTGGCAAATTCACTGAATCGTGCACTACGTTGCTCCATCTAGCAAGGCTCAGAAGGCTTCACAAATACATTCAAAATACCCACAGCAAACTTGTTTTAGCGAAAGTAAACTTCGGAAGCAAATTTGTATTTAAAAACTGACCTTTATTCCATTCGAAGAAGTGCCCAAATCCACTGAATTACTTCTCTGAGTTCGCGGTCAATCACTCGATCGCTGCAACTGGCTGACCGTTCAAAAATTTTCGCTGTCACACTATCAAAAATAATCTCTTCTTTTTAACTCTCAGGTGATTTCTGAGAAGTTCAGTCAATTAAAAGTCGAAATTTACAGATTAACAATCGTGTCCTCAATGAATATTTCCAGAATTGCTGTATTTCTGCACAAAACATCATCATTAACCTCAACACCATCTTGGCGCTGAGCTATCGACCCGTTGCCATAGCAATTTTGTAATTTCACATGTGAAATTATAAATTAACGCTGAAATTTCGCGCCAAATTAAGGAGTAATTTGTCACCCATGATTTTTACTAATTTTGTTATTATTCCTTTTTGATATAATATGTTCTTGTAAGTTTTTATTCAAGAGTAATTCAGTCTTCGGACTGCAATTACTGATTGTCAATAAACGATATTCATTATCTTAACTGAACCTCATTCGGTGGTGGGGATCTGCGACAGAATATTATGCGTTTGAAACCTTCTTGGAAGTTTGTACTGCGAAAAGCATATAATATCGGGTTAAAACATAAACTGCAATAGAACAGAAAAGAAAACACAGCTGAAAGATTAGAATACAACTTAAAGTCTATGTGCTTATCCTGTCCTAAAGCTAACACTGAGAAAAGCACTGTGGTTGGTAAATAACCAATAACAAATCCCGCTGTCGCTAGAACAAATGTGGTAACAAGTTTCTTTTTCTCAGCACTTCTTTCTTCATTTTTTTTCTGGACATACTGTGTTTGTAAAGTACAATCCTTTAATTAAGGATCCGTAACAGTAAAAAAATACTGCAACTGGAAAATAACTACCAAGAACGAGACCTATGATCAGGTAGATTTCGCTTGCCTGGTTCACGTGTAAACTCCAAGGACCGATACACGTGGAATATGACTCACTCCATTCCTGAAAGAAGAAAAATGGCAAACAAAAGAGAACACTTGAAATCCAAATAAGAGCGATGGCCAGTTTGACGTTTTCTTCTTTCAACCTTAATCTTGTGCTGAAAGGCTTTAGTAAAGCGTGATATCTTTCTACCGCTAGAACTGTTAGAGTAAACGATGATACCATTACGGAAATGTTAAAGAGAGCTGAAAACTTGCACGCGAATTTTCCAAATCCATCAGTGAGATACCCAACTAGATGGGAATCACGGAACAGTGGCCCAACCATTATGGTGATGACATCGTCAACAGCCAGGTTTGCTAAAAGGTAATTAGTTGTTGTATGCATCACTCGAGTTTTGTGCACAATTCGGATGACCAACACATTTCCGATTAATCCAGCGATACCAAGAGGAATGCCAGCCCTTAGAAGGACAAGCTCAAGACTATTAGGGCCAGACATGATGACTGCACTTATTCGTTCTTGTCTTAATCGTTCAAAGAATTGAATGTTTTAAAACGCAAGCCTGAACGATCACCTGCCAACTAACACAACACAAGTCATTTGAATTAAATTGCATTGTTACCGACTTTTCTCGACCAATACGCCGGGGGCTTTTATTTAAAACCTGACCTGGTAGGCCCAACGTATATTTGAACCCGGGTATTCGGGGCCCCACGTTTAAAAAGGGTGTTTTTCATGTTTGATAGGCTTAGTTTTTGGTCTTTAATACCTCAGGTTCACTTAACTTATAACAAAATATTGGGCAACATAAGTAAAACAGGAATAAAATGTCACCAATTTCGTCTGCAGGGGGGGAATTCGGTGCTCAGTAGAGTGTAGAGTACATAACGCCAACTTCCTTTAGTTGGAATGGGCGAAATAAATTGAGCAGTAGTGCTCTAGTAGTTCATGAGCCTTTTCTAAAATTGCTATAATTAATTTCCGATGAGAATCAGTGACATAAAGGACCATAAAAGTTGAGTTCCAAATAAACGCCGGACCTCAAATAAACGCTGGGAACCACGAATAAACGCCGGGGCATTGATCTTGTTGACTCGGTGTTTATTCGAGGCCCAGCGTTTAATGAGAAAGCACGGTGTATTCAGCAGCTAGTTATTCTTATCTTCTGGTAGAAGTTAGGTAGATTATGAGTTCTTATTATTCAACTGCATTCAGTAGAGTACAAATAACACCCAAAATGAGTACAAATATCCGACGGTATTTGTACTCCAGAAGACCGGTTTGACAGGTTTTCTACAAATGCCGCGTCAGGCATTAGGCTTACAAGGTGAACGATGAAAAAATGGCCGAAACAGTCGTTTTCCGGCAGAAAACAATGAATGCTTACCAAGTTTTGAGGTTTTTAACGAAAACGAGATCCTAGAGACAAGCAATGACCTAGACGACAGTGAAATTTCTTTATTTATTGAAGAAAATCGAAACGTATTAAAATACAACAGAAAAGACAAAAACTGACCTAAGTCCGTTACAGAAACAAGGGCCATTGAAGAAATTCCCGCTGAGAAACTTAACAATCTTTAATGTCATTTGTTTGTCAAAGTCAGGAAACAGAACCCATCTTTCCTCAGGAGCTGTCTTCAACAAATGCATAATTGTTGTCGGTCAGAAATCTCCACCGCTATCTCTTCCAAAACGACCCGTGGTTAGTGATTCGGACGAAGATGACTGAGCTTGAAGTGCTGTTTAACTTTGTTTGACTTTCGAGTTCTGTTTGTTCTGTCGAGTTCTTTCTTTTCGTAGTTTTACTCGGTGACCAAGAACATTGTTGTTCATTTAACTGTAAACCCGAAAACAATTCAGTTTTGCCTTGTTCCATCTTTGTTTTCCTTGCAAGTTTGAAATAAAATCCCGACGCTTCGCTCGATTGACAGGTTTGACAAGTTTTCGTTTTTGACCAATCAACAGCAACCTCACGTCAAGCGCGCGAAACCTGACCCCGCTGGCGCGCTCACTCGCTGCTCAGAAGTCACGTTAGTTTGGCACACAACTCAGACAGTTTATAAGCCACTTTTCCATTTTGTAGCTAAGTTGAATAATAAATCCCTTATTAGACGGTTGAGTGTGTAGTATCGTGGGATATTTTTACTCGTCTCTTGTATTTTGACTCGCCCTACGGGCTCGCCAAAATACAGCGCGACTCGTAAAAATATCCCACGATACTACACACTAAACCGTCTAATAAGACATATTTATCTGTCAATCATTAGCAAATTATTTGCTTAGCTGAGTAAGTAGTAATATGCGCCCATATGGCAAGATAGGCCTCGTTTTGATGTGAGGATGACGTCATGACCGGAACCGGAAGTCACGTGTTTTTAGGATGGGAAACCGCTGACCAGTATGAAAAAAGGATCGCGGGCTCATGCAACCGGAAGTCACGTGTTTTAGGATGGGAAACCACTGAGCAGTATGAAAAAAGGATCGTGGGCTCAGGGTGGGCAAAAACCGCTGAGAAACGCGGGCTCAAAGTCCAAAGTCCAATTGTAGCATCGGGGGTAATCCTTTGAGTGAAAACAACACAAAAATAATAAATACTTTTTATTGTCAAACTTTTTTTTTCCACAACAACAACAAGTGAGATAGTATGAGAGTTCCATGATGAGTATTCCTTTTGATGAGTGTTCCTATTTAATGATGAGTGTTCCTTTGAGTTCCTTTTGATGTGAGTGTTCCTTTTTGGGCTTTTGCTGGCTCAGGAGAAACCCGGTCAATTCAACCCTACTCTTGGTCACTATCTGGGTGACTTCACCTCCGAATTGGGTACCGATGAGTACATCGAAGAATTTGTGAGCGGGGGTCCCAAAAACTACGGCTATAAGACCAATGAGGGACACGTCGATGAGTGTTCCTATTAATGAGTTCCTATTAATGAGTTCCTTTTGATAATATGAACAACAACAAGTGAGAGAAAAAATAGTATGAGAGTTCCATGATGAGTATTCCTTTTGATGAGTGTTCCTATTCCATGATGAGTATTCCTTTGAGTTCCTTTTGATGTGAGTGTTCCTATTTAATGATGAGTGTTCCTATTAATGAGCTCCTTTTGATAATATGAGTGTTCCTATTAGTTCCTTTTGATGAGTGTTCCTTTTTGATGGCACACCCGAAAAGAGTTCCAATCAGACGACCGCGTGGGATCCAAGGGTCTTTGATAATCCATGGTATGCAAATGATGAGAGTTCCATTTCGCAAGAGGAAGCAGAAGCAGGATTTAGGGACTTGGCCACCAGGGCACGTGTTCATTATCAATGATCTAAATGGTTTCTGTCTTCGAGGAGTATTCATCACTGATGAAATAGTGGAAATCCATGTTGCTCGCAGTAAACAGTAAAGCCCGTGTTCCTGTTCCATGATGTAATGAGTATTCCTTTTTGATATGAGTGTTCCTATTAATGAGTTCCTTTTGATGAGTGTTCCTATTAATGAGTTCCTTTTGATAATATGAGTGTTCCTATTAGTTCCTTTTTTAATATGAGGGTTCCTTTTGATGAACGTCAAGGTGACTTCATGGCCTCGCAACCAGAGGAGCAAGCGGGTCCCAGTGGCCTCGACCGCCAATATATTATCTCATTGCTTGGTCTAGAGATGTCCGATTCAGAGCCAGAACAGACGACGAGGAATTGGAGGAGGAGGAGATCCAAACAAGCAAACAAGCAAACAAGCAAACAAGCAAGAATGTCAAGTAAACATCAACGGATGGGAGGAACTGATGTCCAGTTGAGTCCACGATCCCTTTTTTCCAAATGGTGGGGCCGGAAAAAAGTAGAATGGGAAAGAAGGAGCGGAGGGGTGTTTTTATAGAGAAACAAAGGGTCCCGTGGGAGGGTAAGGAACCAATGAGAGGGAGGCCCCATCATGCTCTGGGAGGGGAAGGGGTGGGGGGAGCCCCCTCCCCCCTCTTTAGATAGACCATCAGGCATTGCGCGGATCAGGGTATATAAGTCAAGCGAGACCACAGGACGTCACTCTTAGCTTTGAGCCGGTCCTTGGTGACTTATGTTTGTTGTTGCGGTCAAAAATGTCCGAAACGAGAAGGCCCTTGAGCTCTCTGAGTAGTTTTGTGAATGTAAACGGAGAGGAAGCTGCAGGGAGACTAGTGCCACGGGAGCGAACACATACCGAGAGAGTAGCCTGGAGAATGCACGAAAGGAGAGAGGAGACATGGAGGTCCTTGAACCGGCGGCGCGTGCCGGCGTTCATTGAACTTTATTTGTTGTCTGTGGTGTACATGGAAAATGCCCACCGCCACGGTTATCAAACCAGGGCGTCATGCAAAATGTTGAACAAAGCATTGGTCCATAGAGTCATCCCGTGGATCAACATGAACCGCAGCTGGACCAGGGACGAGAGCCAGTGGCCCATCAGTGTAGAACACTTTCGGGAATTGGACAGTTATTTGGTCAACCATCTCCCCAGTATTCATGCGGGCTTTCGCTGGCAGAACATTATTTATTTTTTTGAAGAGATGAAGAAGGAACAGGAGCGGTGGCGTCGGTTGGATGAGTTGGAGAGAGACGCTATGGAAGCCTATGAACGGTGTATGGCCAATTTGAACAATTGAAATTTTTATTTTATGATTGAGTTTTTTATTGTGAGTCAAGGCGTATGGGAGTCAAGAGACATTATTTATGACCATAGTGCAAACTCAGTGTTGTCAGTTTTTAAAATTTTTAATTAAAAAAGAGTTGATGTTTTTTTACAAATGGTTGTTCGTGTTCTTTGCCACGCGGGTGGGGCGCTCCTATTTACAATTGGAAAAGTTATCTACAGTTTGAAAAAATAAAAAAGTAAAAGAAAGCTATGTACAATGGGAAAAAATAAAAACTAAGAAATTGAAAAGGCTATGTACAATTCCAAAAGTAAAAAAAAAAACTAAAAAATGGCTATGTACAATTACAAATGAAAGTCTTCCAGTTCCATACGTAATTGATCAATGTTCTCCGGGAGACAGAAGGTGCGATTGAATAAGGCTTGAATTTCGGCTCGGGTTTTGTCGTCCACATCCCGGGATCCCACGATAGCACTGCTTTGATGAAGGGTGGGCTTTTTAGGTCCCCAAGGAACAAATTGACTGCCAGTGACCAGGGTGGCGGCATTCTCATTGACTTGGTAGTAATGGTCCGAGCGGTACCATGATTGACTGGGTATGTCAAAGAGGTAGACGGGTTTGCCTTGATCCATGGCCAATTTGCACGGTCCAACCGGTGCTTCCTTTCACACGTTTATGATCCTGTTCCAAAATGCCAAACGCATAGATCGTATGGGCTCTTTTGGCAATTTGATAATTGCGTTGCAGCAGTTGCAAGGTGTAAAAATGACTGGGCATTTGTTTGCCTAGTTTCTCAGCTGCCTGGTGAAGATGGGGGTTGGCCAGCATGAGGACTTCCACGGTAGAAGGGCTGATGAAGGTAGCTCGAGGATGGTTCGGGGGGACCTGTTTACCCAGTTCTTCGACGAGTTCGTCCGTGCCTCTGGCTCCCCCGGTGTACACCACATGGCCATAGCCCACATGCAGTTCCAAGGCATCGAGATCTTGTTCTCCGATCATGTCAATGTTGGGGGGCATTGCTTTGAGAATGAAGATCTAGAGACCAAGGGACCGTCTTAAATAGGGACAACGGACCAATGGGAACACGAGAGGACTCACTATGGATAGGGAAAAACTGACCAATGGGAAGACAAGAGGTCCTTATTTGGAGAGGCAAAAGCTGACCAATGGGACGATGAGACGTCCTTATATGGGTAGGATAAGCTGACCAATGAGACCCAAGGGTCATGGGTATAAAAAGGCATGGGGCGGGTGAAAACCTTTGAGCACGATGTCTGTGGATCGGAAGAGAAAGCCAAGCGTACACCCTGCGGGGAAGAAGAAAAAGAAAGAGAATGTGGAGTGTGATCCTGTGGTGCGCGAAGTGGTCGAAGACACCCGAGCTGCAGTGGAAGACACTCGAGCTGCGGTGGAAGATATGATGAAAGAATTGAATGATATGGTGTCCCCCTAGACATCTCCGCCTGAATACATGGTGACGTATGCCGAAGATCCTCCCAGTTCGGTGGACTATATGGTATGCCCTTGTCATGATGTGCGTTTGGAGGCCCGAGAATCTCAAAAGGGATGGAAGTATGTGAAATGTCCCATGCAACCGTGTTTGCTGTTTTGTGGACAAGATCAAGTTCTGGAGTATATGAAAGCCGTGTATAGTCAACCTCATGCAGAAGTGTTGGACATGTGGTGTTGTTTGCAATGCTTTTGCCGTGAACCCGCCACGCTTCAACAGAGTCATTCGACTCAGAACCCCGATCGCTTGTTTCTGAATTGTTCCAAGAAAACGTGTGGCTTCTTCCGATGGGCTGATCAACCCTTGGGTCCCAAGTACTGGAGTTGGTTTCATGACCATCCCCCCAAAAAAGCCGACCAACAAGCTGAATCGCCTTTAGCCACCCGTGATGCTCAAGGGTATCCCAAACGTGGAGTGGACATCCCTGGCCCGCCCCCTCGAGTCCAAAGGAAAGAGGACGTGGAACGAGAACGGCCCCTGACAGATTATGAGAAACAATTGTTACGAGAAATTCAAGATCTCAAGAACCGTCAAGAAATGATGGTAGCCCCAGCTCCACAACCCCCTAAGTACAGTGACAGTGTTGACAACTGGCAGAAAGGTCTAGAGACCATCAGCTGTGGACGTCTAGGTCTCTTTTAATGTATTAAAAAGGAGTAGGAATAAAATTTTTTTATCAATGTCACCATGGAGTCTGTATGTTATGCGTGGGATTCTGTCTTGTCCCTGGTACAATGGCAATGTCATCAAACCCTTTGTCAAGTCTTATATGATCACCAACCCGGGTCCCAAATCCCCATACCCCCTTGTCCCGAGGACACGCATCCTCTCCACCTCTTTGAAGAAACCCATGTCGACCGCAACCTGTATCGATGGGTGGTGTTTGTCTTATGGTTAAAAGCTCATCCGAACGCATGGCGATGGTATCGAATCATTCAAAAGGCGCATCCCCACACGGTCCCCACCATACCGACCTTATGGGATGAATGCCAGAACGTATGGCCCCTCGAAAGAAAAAGGATGTGTCCCCATCATGGTTGAATCGTTACCACGATCCTCGAGCCCCCGGCAGTTTAGGAGGCGTGCAACGGTTTGCTAAAGCCCATCGTCTCCCTTTGAAAAAAGTCCAACGGGTGTTGGAACGGGATTTGGCCTATACGTTACATAAACCTCGACGTCGTCGTTTTCCTACCGTCCCCGTGATCGTAGGAGGATTAGATGATCAATGGGCGGCAGATTTTACAATCGGACTTTTCAACGATGGCTGGACGAGCAAGGCATTCAACATTTTTCGACGGAAGGGGATGCGAAAGCCAGTGTGGTGGAACGATTTAATCGGACCTTGAAAGAACGGTTGTATCGTTATTTTACCGCGGCTAACACCTTACGCTTTGACGATGTCTTACCCGAGTTGGTGCAAGGCTATAATGCGACCCGTCATCGAGGTATTGGTATGGCCCCTCAAGACGTGACGTGGGACAACGAAGAAGCGGTGTGGAAACGATTGTATAGCCAACGGTTGAAAGGCCAGAAAAAACCTACATTCAAAGTCGGAGATCGTGTACGTCTCAATAAGATTCATCGCACCTTTGAAAAAGGGTATTTACCCGGTTGGACCGAAGAAGTGTTTGTGGTGCATCGTGTGGTCCCGGGACCCGTGCCCACGTATAAGATTCACGAATGGGATGATACCCCCGTCCAAGGTACGTTTTATGAAGAGGATTTACAAAACGTCCATGTGTCCGACGTGTTTCGCATCGAAAAGGTACTTAAGCGACAAAAAGATCGTTGGTTGGTTAAGTGGAAAGGGTGGCCCGACAAGTACAATAGTTGGATTCGTAGTCAAGACGTCACGTCTCTCCAACCACCCAAGAGGAAAAAGACAAGCCCACCCAAAGAGACAAGCCCACCCAAAAGACGACGACAACGTGACTAAAAAGATGACGTTCGTCCCCAATTCTTCGTTTTACGTGACGTTGATGAGTCATGCGAGTACCAAAGAGTTTCCTGGGAACAAGAGTCATCATTTCAGAAACCGATTGCCTAAACCCATCCGATTTATGGGGCGAGGATGGATGGTGGGCATGGTGAGTTTATCCTTACCCACCATTCCAGTGATCGCGGAAGAAGGAGGAGTGGGCGATTCCCATCCTCTGTTGTATGTACGATGGCACGAACGGGTGCATGACACAGAGGATCAAGGGGACGATGTCTGGTACCATGAACGTCGCGAACTCACTGTCTACGGTCGAGATATGAGAAAGCAATTACTCTCCTCGACGGGATCGCACTTTTTTCATCAACTGGTGTACCGTTACGTGCAAGCCCGTGCGAAACAAACCCAACCCAAAAACAAATGGGCCGAGGACAATGGCGTCAAATTGGTCCCGACCTTTGAATGGACCTCCGAAGGGGATTTGTTATTGAATACCGTCAATGTGGATTACAAACGACAAGTGGCGCACGTGTCATGGGGCAGAACCTTGGCCCTGAGAATGGGATGGATTGAACAAGTGTCCCCCGGCCAGTATCGATTAGGTCCCAATCTCTTACAAGAATTTCATTCGGACTCCATTCCCACGCCAACCGATGTCCGCGATGCCGCCAACAAGCCCATCTTTTGGAAAGTGGAGGGGGATTATGTGAAATTGAGTATGACCTGTAATTGGCGGTTTGTGAATTTGAACGAGACCTTTCGTCCCTCGACTTAATTTCCCTCCACGCGTCCTTTGCATGTGTATTGTGATGTAGGGACCAGCAGCATGGTAGGGGGTCGCATCACCGATCTCTTACGAGAAATCAAGTACCAGCCTCAAAACACCACCCACTTTGAACCTCGACATATTCAATATGTCCCAGTACGCAACGAAGTGGTGGAAATCGTGGAAACCCAGATGGCCGAAACCAATGGGGATCTCGTGAAATTTGGCGAAGGGCGTACCCTCCTAACCCTCCACTTTAAAAGGGAAGTGGTGGTGTGAAGAAGAAAGAAAATGTCGTTCTACGTGACGTTACCCAGTCATGCCAATCGACGTGAATTTCCCAACAACCAAGCCAATTCCTTCAAGATTCGTTTACCTCAACCGTTACAGCTCACGGGAGGTGGTTGGCAAGTGGGGTTGAGTGCCATTTCCTTACCGGATGCTCGCGTCAATTTGTATGAGTTGGTAAAAAAAAATGGGTACGTCATGGGGACGTCCTGGGGTCAAACCTATCCCAAACCGGGTGGAAAAGACGGGGAAATGACTTCGCGAGTAGACACCGCGCGAACCATCATCAATGACGTGAAAGATTTGGATTGGGTGGTGGATGGCGTGAGTTTCATGAAAGCCACCATTGCTCACTTGGAACAACGACGCATGGAAATGGCCATTCAAGGTGGTCGGTTTACCAATGATCAAGGCAAACACACCTACGTCAAGTTTCGTTGGGAAGGCGAGGATCTGCTCATCGACAACACGAATGTCTGCCATTGCGGCACCGACACGCCAGCCCTGACCATCTACACCAAGTTGGCTCTCAAAATGGGATGGTTACGTAAAATCAGCAGTGGATTGATTTTGGGGCCAAACTTACAACAAGAATTCATGGGGGATCAAATCCCCAACATGAAAAAACCCGTTAGCAACGATTGGAACGATGTGAACGACGATCAGAGCAACCCGGTCTTTTGGACGGTGCGTTCGTTTTTACCGGATTATTTACAATTGAGTATGAGTTGTGGGTGGCGTTTCACCAACTTGAATGTGGCATTTCGGGCGGTGGTGGGGGAACCCACACGATCGTTGCACGTGTACTCCGACGTGGCAGGCAGTACGATTGTGGGCAATCGCGTGACCGATTTGTTGCGTGAAATCCAGTACAAGCGAGAAGCACGTGGCACCCTGTATTTTGAACCGTTGCACATTCAATACATGTCTCTTCGTAACGAGGTGGTGGAAATGATTCATGTTCAAGTCGCTGAAACGATTGGTGCCGGAGGAGACTTGGTCAAGTTTGGTGAAGGCCATACCATTGTCACGTTACACTTCAAAAAGACATAAAAAGGGGTGGACTTGACAAAGGGAGTGTCTAATCAAAGATGCCCAAGACAAGAGTGCGTCGAACGAGACGAAGAAGAAGGCAACGAGGGGGTTTATTCCCGCTGGCCGCCCTCATTCCAGCCTTGATCGCTGGAGGGAAAGCCGTGGCGTTGGGTGCCGCGGGTGGTGCAGCGAGTTACGGGGCCAAAAAAGGGTTGGAAGCCGCTTTTCGGAAAAAACGACGATGATGACGGTATAAAAAGAGACGAGTCCTGTGACACAAACAAAAACGTGATCTTTGGTAACGCGTGAAGAGCACGATGCGTGGGGGAAGTTTGACACGATTTCGGACAGACGAGTGGTATGATCAACAGGGTCAAAGTGGACAAGGGTTGGTGACGGATCTCTTGCGTGGGGGGTTCCAAGGCCTTAAAAGCACGCGAAATCCTTTAAAACTGCCTAGTAATATCAAGAGAGGATTGGAAACGGGTTTGACACGAGGTATCAAACGCAAAGCCGAAGACGTCATTAAAAAGGAAATCACCAAACAAGCCAAGAAAGCTTTGAGTCATAAGAGCGTGAAAGACGCCGTGCGTGTGGCCAGTGCTTTGTTTCCCAAACAAACCAAACGTGCGCGTGATATTTTTGGAGTGTGAACATGGAACCCGTGCATTCACGACCTCGACGGATTCGTAGTGATCGAGGGTTGTCTCAATGGGGAGAACTGTATCCTTTTTGGAAACTCATGCGACGACAACGTGGTGGATGGTTAAGTCCCGAGGTGATGAGAGTCCCCGGGTTTGATTTGAGACAACGTTTAGCACGACGACGACGACGCTATAAAAACCCCTCACGACGACGGGGTACCACCACTCGACGACGACGACGTTAAACATGCCTGACGTGAGTACGCAAACCGCCCCGGCTCACGAGCGTTCCGAAGGGACCGTCAACCCGGCGTTACGGATTTTCAAGGTGCCACCGACTGACATTAGCATCAATGCCTATCGCATGGTCACCATCCAACCCACCACCACGGGTATCAATCCCATGGAATTCATCATTCCGGGGTTGGACGATTTTGTGGATTTGGGACGCAGTTACTTTACCATGGAATTGAGTTTGAAAAAGGATGATAACGGGAACTTGGTGGCCAATCAGAAATTGTGGCCCGTCAATAATTTGGCCCATTCCATCATCAAACAAATTGACTTGCAGTTGAATGGCACGTTGATCAGTCCTCAATCCGACACTTATCATTACAAAGGTTACCTAGAAACCTTGCTGAATTATGACCGAGAAGATGGCAAGACCGTGTTAGGACCCCAAGGCTGGTTCAATCAAGTGGATTCCCCACCCCAATGGACCGCCAACAACACAGACTATGGCACACCTGATGCCGCCTATAACGCTCTCAGTGCCAATCACAAAGGGGCCTTGGCCGCCATGGTAGCCGAAACCGCCAAGTATGCTGGAGGTGTCACCCACAGTCTGGTGTTTACCCCCCACTTGGAAGTCTTTCACACTGGCAAATTGTTGGTGCCTGGCATAGAAATCAAGATGAAATTTCATTTCAATGGTCCGAACCTGTTTTTCAATGGAGTGGCTCTAGCTGGCCGATTGATGGAAGGGGATGTGAAACTACGGTTTCATCTATGCCAACTGCGTTTGAATGACGCCATCTACCAGAGTTTGTCTAGCAAAAGACACAATGAAGGAGAAGTGGCTGCCTACCCGACCGTCCGCAGTGAAATCCGGACCTTCAGCATGCAAGGCAACCTGGTCCGCTTTGATATCCCTAACCTGTTTCAAAACAGAATACCTGACCGATTGATTGTGGGATTGTTGGACAGCCGCGCCTTCAATGGAGATGTGACCCGAGATCCTTTCTGTTTCCAGAAATTTGGTCTGACGTCCATTAAACAGATTGTCAAAGGAGAAGAATACCCTTATGAAACCCTACAGTTAGTGCACAACAATGGCACCCGAGATAATCTAGGCTACTTCCGTTTTCTGCAAGCCAGTGGTGCCTGGTGTAAAAAGAAAGGCAATATGGTAGAACTGTTGGATTGGGGCCAAGCTAAAAATTGTACCTTGTACATGTTTGACAATGTAGCCAATGGATGTGCTGACAGTCAAAACCTCAACCCCAAGCAAACGGGCGATTTACAACTGGTCTTGGAATTTGGAGCCGCCCCCAATACCAATATAACTGTACTCGTGTATGGGGAATTTGAGAACTTGCTGGAGATTGACAGGAACGGAGCCGTGTTGTATAACATTTACCAACACTAAAGAAAATGGAACATGTGGCCTTGAATAATGTGCAATTGGATTATTTAGCCCGAGACGACCCCCAATTGAACCCTGTCTTTTACGGGACGGTGGCCTGTGATCGTTTACCCAAGAGTCCTGTCAAGACTGCCCCGCAAGGGTACATTGTGAATACGGACCCACACGATCAACCGGGACAACATTGGTTAGCGGTGTGGACAGATGGAAAGGTGTGTGAAGTCCTCGATAGTTATGCTTTGCCCATGGACACGTACGTGCAAGCCACCCCGTTACGAGATTGGATTGTTCAACATTGGAAGTATGTGGTGACCAATGGCAAGTCCCTCCAAGCCATTTCAAGCAAGAGTTGTGGTGATTACGCCTTGTTGTACTTGAAAGCCAAAGCCCGCGGACGGACCTTGCCAGCGTTTTTAAATGAGTTTTCTGATCATGATTATGTAAGCAATGATCATCAAGCTGGTCAACGCCTTCAACAATTGATTGTAGGTCAAGAAGCCAGATGGTATCAAATCAGTTGTCATCCATATCATCAATGTAATTGTTAAATAAAAAAATATGTTGGAAAAAACATGGTGTCGGAGTCGTAGCTCAGTGGGTAGAGCCTTTGGATCCCCCCGAATACATGAGGAGGTCGTGCGTTGGTTCGAGTCCCACCGGCTCCCATAAAAAGGTGCCTTTTTTTTCCATGAGTATTATCATCATGCAAACGGGGAAACCGTTTCGTTTTCATACCCCCTCCTCTATCTTGGTCGTGGGTCCTTCGGGATGTGGGAAAACCGTGTTTACGGAAAAACTCTTGTTAGAGAACCCAGAGTTGTTTGAAACCCCACCGACCCAACTGCATTATTGTTATGGGGCCTGGCAAGATCGATTTCAAGGCATGCAAGATCAAGGGGTGGTGTTTCACGAAGGGATTCCCGATCATGAGGCGTTGGTCCAATGGTTTCCTCAAGGACATGGGGTCCTGGTCTTGGATGATTTAATGGATGAAGGGAGTCACGATAAACGCGTGTTGGATTTATTCACCAAACATTCACATCATCAAGGGGTGACGGTCCTGTACTTGTGCCAAGACATGTTTCCCGTGGGTCGATATGCTAAAAGTATTTCCCGCAATGCCCATTACATTGTGGCGTTCAAGAACCCCCGAGATCAATTAGGGGTACGCAATGTCATGCTTCAATCGTTTCCTACCACTTGGAAAGACACGTTGGAGACGTTTCATCAAGCCACCACACGACCGTATGGGTATTTGGTCTTGGATTTACACCCCGCCTCCTCCGATCAACAACGGTTGTTGAGTCACCTGTTAAAAGACGAAGGATGGACTCGCACCTATCAAAAACGACTATAAAGGTACCCTTTCAACAGGAAAAAAAAAAGAGAGAGTGACCATGGCCGATGATGACCGTCAACCTCCGCAATCGTACGATACCGTGGCCCCTGCGGGTGTGGGGGCGACCACGACCAATCAAGTGTCTCCAGGGACCATCCAAGAAATTTTGGATACGGGGGACCAAAACTTGATTTCCCAAGCCTTCGAACAAATAGAGGATACTGGTGATTATGATGCCCTCACCAGATATTTGGAATCGCTCCCTAACCTCCCAGCCCCCGCAATACCTGTACAGGTCTCTTCCCCCGCAGGGGTAGGAAGTCCAGGAAATCAATTATTCCGTAGCATACAAACCACCCCGGAGTCCCCGAGAAGTCCACCTGGTTGGCGAACAGCGACAGGTGGCCGGACAGCAGCGGGTGCCGGGGGTAATGGACGTGGTGGTGGACGTGGTGGTGGGCGTGGTGGTGCTGGGGGTGCTGGTGCTGGGGGTGCTGGTGGTGGTGGTAGTGGTGATGGTGGTGGTGGAGGTGGTGGTGGAGGTGGTGCTGGTGGTGGTGCTGGTGGTGGTCGTCGTCGTGGTGGATGACGTGGTGGACGACGCGGACGACGACGACGACTTTTTCCCGGTTCACCTTTGACACTTGCCTCCAATCCAGCCACCCCTCGAGGATCTTGGACGTCTGGGAGTTCTGGCAGACAGCCTCGCACCTTGCGTCAAGCGGATTTACAACGACGTTTACGAATGATGTTACAAGATCAAGAACAATTAGCACAAGGACGTGAAATTGCTAATGTCACCATGACCAATAGCATTGTGACCAGTTATAAACAGGGAGGAGCACCCAGCGTACAAACGTCTTCGTCCCGGGTTTCGCCGTGAGGATGAAAACCGTCGTGTCGTTATTGAATGGATCGAAACATCATGGTATTCGATTCCCCCCGGAATTGTTACAACGAATGGATTCCTTGTATGCGTTTTTTTCGTGGTTCTTCTTGTCCACCATCAACAATGGTGGTGTTATCGAAAAATGTTGAATCATTTCAAGTGTATCAATGCCTTGTTCAATGGCATGGCATTACTCCTGATGGCTGCAGGCATGATTGCAGGTCCGCTTTTAGAAAACAGTACGTTGGTAGCCTGTTTGGCGGCCGTGGGTACAGTGGTCAAAGGATGGAACGATTTTAAACAATACCGATTTAAAGTGACCATGAGTCGATTTGCGTTTACCACCTATGCGTAAGCCTTGACCGAATTGAAAACCCATGTCCGTGGTGTTCCCTTGGAGGATCTGGAACGATTTTTAATCAAGATGCAAACCTTGGATGATACCATTGTGGATTTCACCCCTCCGTTACCCAAACGATGTGTGCAAGATTACCACCGTCATTTTGTGTACCAACCCGTGGAAGCCCTATGCTATGTGGACGGATGTCCTCGTCCCTTGAGACCCAAAGATTATTGGATAGATAAAAAGCCACTCCCTCCCAGTCCCACACTCTTAGAACCATGGCCGTCCAACGACGACGACGAAGAAAAAGAAGAACCACGAAAAGAAAACGTCGTGGTCACGTGAATGTTGGTGGAGGTATTCTTTCTTTACTGAAAGGCGCTGCCAAACTAGGCATCAAACTGGGCAAGAGTAAGGACTATAAAAGAATGGGAGCCCTCGGAGTGGGAGGTGCTGTGTCTAATTTCCGACGAAGACCGTGGGCAGTATGAAACGTCTTCGACGTCAATTACCGTTTTTACGGTCCATGTTACAAGAAGCCAATGGTTCCCAAACGTCAAGAGTTGTTACAACATGCCAATGCCGATCAAATCAATGCTGTGAGTGAACTGGTCTTGAACTTCTTAAAAAACAAGATTCCTGTGACCCCACCCATGCTGGCTAAACTTCAACCCTATAAAAAGGTGCTACGTGATTTGGGACGTCGTCGACATTCCGTCAAAAAACGTCGTCAGTGGTTAGTCCGACAAAAAGGACGCGGGTTGTTTCAAGGACTCCATCACGTGTTATGTCAATCTGTTCGTTAACCCTCCCTACGTGGATGGCTCTGTTACAAGAGGCCAATCGGGAAACCGACAAGTGGAAAGACGAATGTTCTTATTGGAAGCATAAATATCACCTGTTGTATCGAGAGTACCAACATATCTTGAGGGCCCGTCTTTGTGAGAGCTGTCGTGCGGTAGAAGACGGGGAACTGTGCCCCGATTGTAGTCAACCACCATGGATGAGGTCTACATGATTCCCCACCAGGACTTGCAACAACTCATTCAATATTACAAAGGAGAACTCACCGAAAATGCCTTGTTGAACAAAGCCGCGACGCTCGCTGCCAAAAAACATGTGTTATTAGCCAACCCCCAATTACCCCCAGCCCTGGTGAATGCTCAAACCAAACCGTTGAGTCAAGAATTAACCAAGTTAACCAAACGCATTCGTCAATTTCCCGGCGGGGTGGGGGTTGGTGCCCCGGGTGGACCACCAGGTGAAGAAGGTGAGGAAGAGGCCGGGGATTTGGTGACGGGACCTGTGGAACAATGGTTGAAGCGCATGATAAAAGGCAGCCCGTCCAGCCCCAAACCACCCATTACCCCTGCAACCAAGAAAGGCAAAGGAGCAGCCACCACCAGTAAAATTCCCATTGTCAAGAAAGAGGCCCCATCCACTAGTCGAGGGGATAGCCGCTCGCGTTTAGAAGTCATTCGAGAACAGCGCAAGGCTTTGGAAAAAAAGATAGCCGACAGTCCTTGGGCAAAGGCAAAAGGCAAAGGCAAAGGAGTCTCCCGTGAAGTGCAAGCATTGAAACCCTTACCCGGTTGGGAAGATTGGTACCAAGGTAAAAAGTTACGACGTCGATTGGATTACGACGACAGTGACTAAAAAAGATGCCCACCAAGAGGAGAAGGGGTATCAAGCGGAAACGCCCCCAACGAGGAGGGGCCTTGGATGTCCAAAAATGGATTGCTAAGACGGGGAAGGAATTTCATTGGCCTGGGTATCAATACATGGGCCCTGGCACCCATTTGGCCAAACGTCTGAAACGTGGGGATCCAGGGATCAATCGCTTGGACCAGATTACTAAACAACACGACATTGATTACAGTCGTGCCAAGAATTTGCAAGAGAAATGGAAAGCCGATACAAAGATGATCCAAGCCATTGATCGATTACCCGGAAGAAAAGCAAGACGGAACGGGTGGTCAAGAAAATCATGCAAGCCAAGAAACGTTTAAAATTGTAAATTTAATAACACCCCAGTTACATGTTGAGTAAAATAAAAAATGAAAATGTCTCATTGGTTCGTTGTACTGTCTCAAACAAAGATGTAGTGAATACAATCAACCACATTTGGAGACAGACAGAACCCATTGTGGTGTAGACAAAAATGATCCACGTGTTTTTTGATAAAATAAAACAATGAAAATGTCACTGTCTCATTTGGTTCATGAGTTGTCTTCAAAAAAAAGTTCAATGTTCTGCCAAAATACTAAGACGATTCAATGTTCTGTCAAAATACTAAGAGATGTTCTGCCAAATAGTCATACGATTTTCTGTCAAATACAAAGACGATTTCACAAATGTTCTGCCAAAAATACTGAGACGAGGGTTAAGTGACAAAGTCATCCAAATCAAACGAAGAATCCTCCTGCAGCATCATGTCAGTTAAAAAGTCAAACAAACAGTCGTCCGATGACGACAAGTCATCGAGCTCCTCGAGTAAATTGTCCAACAAAGAGTCGTCCGATGACGACGACGGCAAGTCATCGAGCTCCTCGAGTAAATTGTCCAAAAATCCCTTCCCATCGTCCCACATGTCACAAGAAGAAAGGGACGATTCGTCGCATACAGAATAATCCAGAGGATGAAGCACCCCTGAATCCATGTCCGTTATGACCTCAGGTTGATCCATAGAATCCTCAGGGCTGGGCGAGAGGGAATCATGAAAGTCCTGCATAAAATCTTCCAGGGTCACTGTTAATTTGAGGGGCCCTAAGGCTTGGCGTTTCTCCTCCGTTCTCTTTTGGACCATGGACCCTCTTTGTCGACGTAAGAGGGCTGAGCTCTCACGCTTTCTCACTAAGTATTGTTTCTGCCACCGTTGACCTGCTTCCGATCGGTAAAATTGTCTTTTGTGCTCCCGGAGTCGTTCTGCATGGTCCTTATAGTACTGTTTCAGGTAGACCCGACACCTCTCCCGATACCGTCGTCCCTGCTCGGCTACTCGCTCAGGATGTTTGGCCCGTTACCGACGTCTCTGCTCGGCTACTCGCTCAGGATATCTGGCCCGGTACCTAGCTCCGATTGCCCGTCGCCGCGCCAGTCGTTTTTGTTCTTTCGCCAGGATCTCTGCCACTTTATTGTTGTTGTCCAAGTCAATGTCGAGGTCATCATCATCATCATCGCTGTCGCTGTCGTTTTGTGGGGAGCTCGTGGGGCCTCGGCGACCGCATGGGCAGCTTTCGACAGACCTCGGGCGAGGGCGGCGGCGGGGCTGGCGGGGGTGTCTGGGGCCGCTTGAATTTGTGGTGCCAGTTGGTCCAACAAGAGTCGAGGCCCCGGATGTACCAACCGGTGGTGAGTTGGGGGTAGCAGCCTGGATTCCAGTACTGTTGCACGTAGGTGTGCCGTGCTGCCTGGGCTGCTTGGGCGAGCTGCCTCCTTTTCCTCCTTTCCTCCAACAACTCTTCACCATATTCCCTGATGTCTTCGTCGTCGACTGCCCACTTCTTAACCTCATTTAAAATTTCGTCCACTTGGAATTTCTCAAATGCTTCTAACAGGTTCTTATGATCAGAGTCCATCTTGGGATGACTCACCTCGAGGTGCGATCTGTTTTATACTCTCTCATTCGTTCCCGTGATGCACCATGGGTCCCAACTAGAGAGGGGGGAGGGGGTCCCCCCACCCCTTCCCACCCCTCCCTCGGGCACCCCCTCTCTAGGGGCACCCTGTGTCCTGTTTGGTGATTGGTCCCCCTCCCCTAGGTATCCCGTGCTCTTGTTTGGTCATCCTCCTCCCCTAGATACCTCAACATGGTTTCCGGGGATCGGTCCTCCCCCTGGTTGGCCCAGCATGCTTCACGTCGATCCTCCTCCCCCCTAGTTAGTCCAGCATGCTTCGCGTGGATCTCTATAAAAATGAACACCAACCTCAAACGAGTTCATCTGATCATGTCCTCATAAGAGACGGCAGCGAATTCCTGTGATGACCCCGAAGAGATGTCAGACAGTGACGACCTCTGTCAAGAGGCCTTAGATCGTTTCGAACGGCAACGTGCGTTTCTAACCCAACTCCTTGAACAAAGTGGCGGAGGTTTGGATACTAGGGCAGAAGGCGCCTTCGAGTTCGACATCCAACCCTATGTCGATCGTCGGAGCACGCGTATGGGAGTGCATGAACGTCATTTCAACACCCGTTTACGCCAAACGGGGAACTTGATTCCAGGTCAAAACATCACGCAAGCCCTACAAGATGCTTTACGTCGAGCGGTGAATCAAGTGTTAGACACCACGCCTGAGCTCAACGATCAAGATCGCCTCTACTTTACCCTGGGATCCAATCGCCTGCACAACAATTTCCAGGGCTGGGGATTACGTGCAGGTGAATGGCGGCAAGACAGAGAGCGTGTCGAGGCCCTGTTCCACCGTTTAGCGCAAGCCTTGAACAGCAACGAACAATTTGAAATGGACGACTCCTTTCAATTATCAATTACTCAAGTCCAACATGCCCCTCAGGGAACCGGGAAACCGCGTCGTGGTAAACCGGGTCACCCCACCATGAAAGCATTGACGACCAACAAACGGAGTGTCATAAGAATCCACAATGACAACGATGACCTCTGTTGTGCCAGAGCCCTCGTCACCGCCAAGGCCAGAGTGGACCAACACCCGAAATACAACAGCATTCGCCAAGGAACTAAACTGCAAAAAGAAATGGCTCTCTTGCTCCATCACGAGGCCAACGTGCCCTTTGGCCCTTGCAGTTACGACGCCTTGACGGCCTTCAGTAAAGCCCCGTCCCTGACCGGTTACCAGATCATCCTGGTGGATGCGCATCGATCTTATCACATCACCACCTATGGACCCCATCAAGACAAACAATTGATTTTGCTGCACGACCATGACCATTATGATGTCATCACCCGTTTACCCGGATTTTTCGGGTCCAGTTATGTCTGTGCCCATTGTTGGAAACCCTATGACCATGAGGGACAACATCGCTGCACCAAGAAAAAACAATGCCGAGCCTGTTGCCAAAAAGACTGCCCTGATTTCCAGGCAGCGTACCCTCGAAACCAGAAAGCCACTTAACGTTGCCAACAATGTCAGCGGGACTTTTTTGGAGACACTTGCCTCCAAGCCCATGTCGGCAAGGACCACACTGGCAAACCTGCGGCCAACCAAGAGTCCTCCGTGTGCTTTCGTCGACGTCGCTGTCCTAACTGTTTTAAACTCAACCTGAGATTAGACCAGATTGCCAGACATCAATGCTACTACGTGGACTGCCCGTCTTGCCATGAGTACGTGGACAGTGAAACTCATCTTTGTTTTATTCAAAGACCCACTCAAGACAAGAAGAAGAAGAGAAAGAGGAAATACCAAGGAGGGCCTCGCGCCAAACGAGGGGCAGCCGCCGCGGAACCTGATACCACCCCAGAGGACGACGACCTGCCCCCCTTGCACGTGTTTTTTGATATTGAAGCCATGCAACCCGACCAACAACACATTGCTAATCTCCTCGTGGCCGAAACCGAAGACAACGATCCACCCATGTGTTTCCCAGGCCCCTCTTGTACCCGAGATTTTCTCGAATGGCTGGATACCTTGACACTCAACGACACCCGACAAGTCAATGTCCTCGCTCATAATTTCCAAGGATATGATGGGTACTTTGTCGTCCAGCAATACCATAGTGACAACCGGATCGTCCAACAGCTCTGCAACGGGTGCAAACTGCTAGAGGTCAAGCACGATCGGATTCGATTCATCGATTCCCTGAGTTTCCTCCAAATGCCTTTGTCCGCCTTTCCCGCAACCTTTGGATTAACGGAATTGAAAAAAGGCTACTTCCCCCACCAGTTCAATACCCTGGCCAACCAAAACTACGTGGGCATCCTCCCATCACTCGATTACTACATGCCCGAAACCATGTCTCCTGAAGACAAACAAGCCTTGGAAACGTGGCATCAAGAACAACGCACAAAAAACGTGGTGTTTGATTTCCAACAAGAATTGTTGGAGTATTGTAAATCCAATGTACAGCTCTTGAAACAAGGATGTCTGACTTTCAAACGATTGTTTGAAGCTCAAGCGGGGTTCAACCCCTTTGACCACATCACCATTGCTTCTGCCTGCAACATGGATTTACGTATGAACCGGATGATCCCTAACAGTATTGCCAGTGAACCCACCCTTAGTTGGAAGAAGAATCACGTCAATCAGTCCTACGAAGCCATTGAATGGCTAACCTGGTGCCAACAACACCAAGCCCCCCATCTTCAACATGCGAAAAATACCGGCGAGTATCGCATCCCTGGTACCAAGTTCCATGTGGACGGTTTCGATGTTATGACCCACACGATCTACGAATATCACGGTTGTTTCTGGCATGGATGCCCTCGCTGTTATCCCAACCGTTACGAAACACATCGACGCCACTGTGATCGGTCCATGCAAGATGTCTACGAGGCCACCCCAAAAAGGACTGAACATTTAAGAGAACAAGGATACACCGTGGTCGAAATGTGGGGGTGCGATTGGGCCCATCTCAAAGACACCTCCCTTGACATCAGTACCTTTCTGACCCACCTTCAAAGCACAAAACCCCTCAATCCACGCGACGCTTTCTGTGGAGGACGTACCAATGCCGTGAAACTGTACCATCAAGTGACCCCCAGTCAAAAGATCCATTACATCGATGTGACCTCCTTGTACCCTTGGGTCAACAAAACCTCTGTCTACCCTAAAGGACATCCGACCTTCATTACACATCCGGGTCACACGGACATCCACCAGTACTTTGGGTTGATCCAATGTCAAGTCCTACCTCCCCGTGAACTGTACCATCCCGTCATGCCTTACCGCCATGACGACAAACTGCTCTTTCCTCTCTGTGCCCGTTGTGTGAAAGAAGAAATGGCCAAACCCCTTCTAGACAGATCCTATCATTGTCCTCACACCGACGAGGAACGCCCCCTGACAAGTACCTGGTGCAGCCCCGAATTAGAGAAAGCCGTCGAGCTCGGGTACCAAGTCCTGTACATCTATGAAGTCTGGCATTTTAAAGAAACCTGTAAGGGGTTGTTCCGAGACTACGTAAACACTTGGTTGAAAATCAAGCAAGAAGCCAGCGGGTGGCCCAAAGGAGTAGAAACTGAGGAAGCCAAACAGACATACCTTCAAGAGTACTACGAGAAGGAGGGCATCCAGTTGGACTACAACAAGATCGAATACAACCCAGGACTGCGTACCCTGGCTAAAATGATGCTCAATTCCATGTGGGGTAAATTTGGACAACGACTCAACAAGACCCAAGTCCAAGAATTTGATGACCCCCAAGCCTTCCACCACTTTTTGGACACTGATAGCTTGGATGTACGTCACGTTTCTATCATTAATGATCAAATGGTCGAAGTGCATTATCAACACCAAAAGGAAGACATCCCCGTCTCACCCAACCTCAATATCTTCATCGCCTGTTTCACGACCTGTCATGCCCGGATCAAACTCTACGAGACCTTGGAATCCTTGGGAGAACGGGTCTTGTACTACGACACAGACTCTGTTATTTTCTTGCAGGACCAAGGACAACCCAACCCAGACTTGGGTCCTTACCTCGGTCAGTTTACGAGTTAATTGGACAAGCACGACTTCATCGTCGAATTTGTGTCGGGTGGTCCCAAGAATTATGGCTACACCACCAAGAACGAGCACGTGGAGTGTAAGGTTCGTGGTTTCCGCCTCAACAGTGAGGGAAAAACTCAACTCAACTACGAGATTATCAAACAGAATGTCTTGGATGAAATCCAGAAGCCACTTCTCAAACCACGTGAGACCACCGTCTACAATACCCACCACATCGTACGGGACCCTCAAACCTATCAACTGTACACCTTTCCCCAAAGGAAAGATTACAAACTGGTCTATGATAAAAGAGTGGTAGATGCCAAGACCTTCCAAACGTATCCCTATGGATACCAGTGAGAGCCAGCAAAAGCAGGAACACTCACATCAAAAGGAACTCAAAGGAATACTCATCATGGAACTCTCATACTATTTTTTCTCTCACTTGTTGTTGTTGTGAAAAAAATGTATGACAATAAAAGTATTTATTATTTTTGTGTTGTTTTCACTCAAAGGATTACCCCCGATGCTACAATTGGACTTTGGACTTTGAGCCCGCGTTTCTCAGCGGTTTTTGCCCACCCTGAGCCCACGATCCTTTTTCATACTGCTCAGTGGTTTCCCATCCTAAAACACGTGACTTCCGGTTGCATGAGCCCGCGATCCTTTTTTCATACTGATCAGCGGTTTCCCATCCTAAAAACACGTGACTTCCGGTTCCGGTCATGACGTCATCCTCACATCAAAACGAGGCCTATCTTGCCATATGGGCGCATATTACTACTTGAGTACGCACATAATGGCAGATTTATATTTGTCGCATGCTTAACGTTCAAGTAATATTAGCCGTCGCCGAGCTGGACTATTAGAATGCCAAGGACTAAAGAGTCAAAAGCTGAGACACCGTAACCCATCGTACCTGGAACAGTCGTTTTCCATACACAAAAAAACAAAGCGAGCAAAAAAAGTGTAACGGAACTTTTCTTAGAATATTACAGACACTCGTACATCTGAAAAATAATCAGTTTAAAAGCAGGTTTTTTCGGAACTGCAATGCAGCATTGACAGTATGCGCAGTTTTAAAAACCAGTTCTAATGTATTATTTGATGTATAAAGACACAAATAAATAAAAATGACGCTTATTGAATACTTTCTTATGGGATTTTTTCTTAGTGTTTTATAGAAATTGATCAGTACGGTAAGCTACATTTTTTGTTTGCAACATAAATTGCTTTCGAGATTTGTAGGTAAAGATCGCCAAAAATGCAAAAATTTGATGTCGTAAAATTTTCCTATAAATTCATTCACCTGCCAGCTGGCACACAGTAAATGGAAGGCTGAAAAACCTGGTAATAATTTGGAAAACAAAACGAAACTAAAGCACGAGTACAACGATAAACATTTCAGTGTGGATGTTGTAAAGTACAGTATCTTGTGTCCCACTTAGCATTTTGCGACAAGCCACGTGTTTCGAAAAAAGCAACTATTTACCTCCCGATCGTTTGTTTTTGCTTACTTTGAGCTCAACGAAGACTTGTAGAAGGTGTTCTGTTTAGATGAGTAAAACATAGAGAATAAAATTTGACGCTTTTCACTACACAGTTAAATTACCATTGTTGCAGCTTTGCAAAGTAATCGACGTCAGTATAGTTAAAGAGATCAAATTTCCAGAGCTTTATATCGAATTTCTAGTTGGATTGGAAACTTTGATTATTATAGGAGTTAGAGGATTTCACTAAGTTTCGAGTTAGGGCGCCAGTATCCGACCGCTTCTTCTTAATGTCCACATTTACCGTTATTTAAGTTTTATCAAGAGAAAATAAGGGGACAGAGAGGGACTCTGAGGGCGTTGGCTGGGATATGTCAATTCCACAAAAGTTATTTGTAGATTGGCTTTTGAACGGAAGTCTGTTTCCCGAAACGTCCGCATAAATACCATTTCCCTTGTTTTTCGAAATTTCAACTGCTCATCTTCAACGGTTCTCATTTTTTTTATTGGGGTGGCTAGAAAGCCACTGAAAATTCAGTAGAAAGTGGCTTTAGTTATTATTACAGGGAAATCATTTTTTGCTTAACCGTGGTTCTTCAAAGTGGGCTTGGAATGCCTACGACAATTTGGAACATATTACTTGAAGAAAATGCTATTACATTGTTTGTCAAACCCAACATGGCCGCTTATGTGCTTGCTTGCTCAGCAAAGCAGATTCCTTATGAGATTTAATAGAAGAGGAACGGGATGTCTTGGTTCAGTCATATACACTCTTTTTTTATATAAGAATGTTGCTTTTCCGACCCAGGCTAAATATCCTTATTTTTCTGCCGATTTTAGGCTGAAAATATTCTTGTATTAATCTTAAATTGTAGCTTATGGCATTTCTGTTTTAGAATGTATTAGGGTATCAATTACAAGTCAGCGCTGTCTAGATCTGGTAGTGCAGGTTTTTTCGTTTTGTTGGCTAGTTTTGCCGTTTAGACAAAGGAATAATTTTATACGGTTAAGTTAATACAATTGTGTTGTATTTACAGATTTTCAACACACAAAATTATGTCCTTTTCAAAATCTCAGCCTGGGTTTATTCTTAAAATTTCGCAAATTTCAACCTCGATATTCTTATAAAATATATTCTTATATAAAAAAAGAGTGTAGGGCATTGCCCCCCGGATATTTCGGGAAAAAATATATACCGAAATTAAATCTCATATGTTTTTTAGTTAAGCCAAGTTTGAGAGCTAAGCAAAGAAAAACACGCAAACATTCAAGGGAAAAGCAGCATCCTCTTTCAATATTTTGAAGGAAGAATATATACAAGATGTCGGGCAAGGAGTATTCTGATTTCGAGGCTGCACCTGGCATAACTCTTAGTAAAATGCCAGAGTGAAGTAAAATGAAAAGTAATTAAGAAAAGGTAGATCAAGGAATCGGTAAAAATAACTGTCATCAAAGAGTCGAATCCTTGAAGATCTGGCATGAACATTGCTTGACAGGCAGTTGCTTAAAACTCAAAGAAGTTTTCTATAATTTATTGCGGTCGTTGCGCTATGATTCTGCCAGCAAATAAGGTGTTATTTATGCAGTTCTAATACGAACAATACCGCAGGGTATTAATAGTTTAAGGTGCAGGTGATAACTGACAGAAAAAGCAAATTACTGATCTTTTTGTCATAACTCAACTGCCCTTATTAGACTTTTTAAAGTCAGATGAGTTAAATTGAGGTATGGTCGTCAACGAAGGAGACAATTTGAACTCCTGGACCCGGTTGTTCTAAAGCCGGTTAACGTTAACCTAGGATTAAAATTTAACCAAGGTCCCTGTTTCTCTTATATCAAAAGAGTTTTCACAGCAATTACAACGGCAAAATTTGAAAGCAACCAAAGCAAGATGTAGGCCAAAAAAGATTTTCAGGAATCTGTATCGTTTGGTTATTAAACGGAATTAAAAGTTGAAGCTAATCCGGGGTTAGCGTAACGGTGCTTTGAACAACTGGGCCTGTGGAATATCGTGTCACAATTAGCTTGTCAGTTAAAACGGATGACAGTAATGATTAGTTTTGGACATTTTAGTATGTGGAACTGTAGGGAAGAGGAAAATAGATTGTGCCATTTAGGTTAGGTTAGCCTGGAGTTTGAATATTATTTATTTATTTATTTCCTTTTCTATTAACAAAGCATTTACATAAGGTTTGTTGATTAACTGATCAAAACTAAAACTAAATGCAGTACTCATTTTACACTAATGGTCTAAATTCTCGTCCGCTGATTGGCCAAGAACTGTTGTCTTTAAGAGTGCTTACAATGATATGACGTCATGGGTTACGCCACTCGCTTTCGAGCACCACGGGAAAATTGTGAACGCAAAAGAAAGGTAAATGAATGTCTTATTTTATGGATTAGTTTGTATTCTACAGAAGGACATTTGCCTGTTTTCAACTTCTTTCCCACACAACATTGAAAATCATTCCCTTTTTTTGCATACTCGCGCTCTTTTTCGTCATCGCATGAGGGTGCGACTTCTTAAAGTCTGTTAAACCTTCAAAGAATATTTCAAGTTCAGTTCTCTGGGATCTTAGACTAAATATGACTTAATTCTTGCATACACAAACAATGGCTTACTTTCAACATGTTGTTAAATACAACCAAGAAAGTTATTGTAAAAACAGCCCTTCAAGGAGGTTATTGCAATAGAAAAAAAAATTCCTACTCCTAAAGTAAGAGGAGAAACTGGACTGTCGATGATATAGAAATTACCTGAATTAAATCCCATTTTGTGACGGCGGTCGGTGACAGAATATGAAGCGTTTAAGAGCGGTTTGCTGTGAGAACCGACTAAGGGTATGCAAGATAGAAAAATCCGATTTTCTCAAAATCTGCCAGAATAAAGGCTTTGGTGAACTAGTTCTAAAAATAGAAGTTTCGGGTCGTTTAGATTTTTATTTATTCTTTAGTGAATATTTTCGTGTTTTGCCCTTCGCGGCAGTCAAAATCAACGCCAAAATCGGGACTTTTCCGGAAGCTCCTGTTCAAATATCGAAAGCGTCCTAAGAAAGATTAACACGGGGAGTTAAAAGATCTTGTTTCTTCTGTTTATTAGCAGTGTCAAAGTTTCATGAAAAGCAAACTTGAATTTTTTACGAAATTTTATAAATTATACCCAACAACGCTCGTTACCAACAACCCAATTTAGGCTAAATTCAAGGCTCAAAAAAGCGCTCTGGTACATGGCTTTACACAACAAGACTATACTCCAGGAAAGAACAATCACTTCAACTAAACATCGGCCGAAAAACATTTTGGGACAATGAAACGGCGAATTTTGAGGGCGCTTTGAAAACAGGCTACTTGAGTGATATGAACGACCCTTTGACCTTTCATGTCAACGGAAATCAACACACAGCAGCTCTTAAAATGTGACTGTCCTTCGCCAGAATACGAGTTTGCTTGTTTTTCTAGAATGTTTTCAAGTAGAGGAAACCAGGATTTTGAATTTGGAGGCCTTTGTTTCCAATATTGAGCGATATTGGGCAATTTAGAGAAGTATGTTATGAACTTGACCTACTTTGTTTATCACCGAATTATACATTCAAAGTCTGTTTACGACGTGAATGCGGAATCAATAACGAAGTAAAAAACCGATTCATGAAATGTTTAGGAAATAACTCTTACCTAATTAAGTGAGCTTTTCCTGGCTGGAAACTGCAACTTTCATTGCCAAACACATAGCGAGATCGCCGAGCCATGTTGCACGTGAGTTGTCAAATGTTTCTACAGTGAGGCCGAAGTTCCCTATGTTAACGATTAACCAGATTTTAGGCCTGCATAGGGTGCAGTCGGAAACAACACTATGGTGGCGAACGCTGTGTTTGATAAGCAAAAAAGTAGGGGAAAAAAGGAAAAAGAGAGCTTTTATTACACATATACCTATTATTATATATATTTTTTACGTCCAAACCGGTGACACGTACTACTAAGCAAGTTCACCCAACGTCGGTGGCCTATTTAAACAATAGAGTTCTTCTAATGATGGCACTACCGTGTGATGGGTTGTTCGAGGAAATTTGATGTTCACAACAAATATTAGCCCAAGAACGTAGTTCGAGGGCTTATATGCAGTTTGCACATCAAATTTCCCAGGGAACCTATCACACACAGGGCCTGAGACGGAATCCCTCTATTGTTTTTATCGTCCAACGCTAAATTTTGAGCGAGAATTGCCAATATGCAAAGCAGATTCCTTATGAGATTTAATAGAAGAGGAACGGGATGTCTTGGTTCAGTCATATACACTCTTTTTTTATATAAGAATGTTGCTTTTCCGACCCAGGCTAAATATCCTTATTTTTCTGCCGATTTTAGGCTGAAAATATTCTTGTATTAATCTTAAATTGTAGCTTATGGCATTTCTGTTTTAGAATGTATTAGGGTATCAATTACAAGTCAGCGCTGTCTAGATCTGGTAGTGCAGGTTTTTTCGTTTTGTTGGCTAGTTTTGCCGTTTAGACAAAGGAATAATTTTATACGGTTAAGTTAATACAATTGTGTTGTATTTACAGATTTTCAACACACAAAATTATGTCCTTTTCAAAATCTCAGCCTGGGTTTATTCTTAAAATTTCGCAAATTTCAACCTCGATATTCTTATAAAATATATTCTTATATAAAAAAAGAGTGTAGGGCATTGCCCCCCGGATATTTCGGGAAAAAATATATACCGAAATTAAATCTCATATGTTTTTTAGTTAAGCCAAGTTTGAGAGCTAAGCAAAGAAAAACACGCAAACATTCAAGGGAAAAGCAGCATCCTCTTTCAATATTTTGAAGGAAGAATATATACAAGATGTCGGGCAAGGAGTATTCTGATTTCGAGGCTGCACCTGGCATAACTCTTAGTAAAATGCCAGAGTGAAGTAAAATGAAAAGTAATTAAGAAAAGGTAGATCAAGGAATCGGTAAAAATAACTGTCATCAAAGAGTCGAATCCTTGAAGATCTGGCATGAACATTGCTTGACAGGCAGTTGCTTAAAACTCAAAGAAGTTTTCTATAATTTATTGCGGTCGTTGCGCTATGATTCTGCCAGCAAATAAGGTGTTATTTATGCAGTTCTAATACGAACAATACCGCAGGGTATTAATAGTTTAAGGTGCAGGTGATAACTGACAGAAAAGCAAATATATACTGATCTTGTTGTCATAACTCAACTGCCCTTATTAGACTTTTTAAAGTCAGATGAGTTAAATTGAGGTATGGTCGTCAACGAAGGAGACAATTTGAACTCCTGGACCCGGTTGTTCTAAAGCCGGTTAACGTTAACCTAGGATTAAAATTTAACCAAGGTCCCTGTTTCTCTTATATCAAAAGAGTTTTCACAGCAATTACAACGGAAAAATTTGAAAGCAACCAAAGCAAGATGTAGGCCAAAAAAGATTTTCAGGAATCTGTATCGTTTGGTTATTAAACGGAATTAAAAGTTGAAGCTAATCCGGGGTTAGCGTAACGGTGCTTTGAACAACTGGGCCTGTGGAATATCGTGTCACAATTAGCTTGTCAGTTAAAACGGATGACAGTAATGATTAGTTTTGGACATTTTAGTATGTGGAACTGTAGGGAAGAGGAAAATAGATTGTGCCATTTAGGTTAGGTTAGCCTGGAGTTTGAATATTATTTATTTATTTATTTCCTTGTCTATTAACAAAGCATTTACATAAGGTTTGTTGATTAACTGATCAAAACTAAAACTAAATGCAGCACTCATTTTACACTAATGGTCTAAATTCTCGTCCGCTGATTGGCCAAGAACTGTTGTCTTTAAGAGTGCTTACAATGATATGACGTCATGGGTTACGCCACTCGCTTTCGAGCACCACGGGAAAATTGTGAACGCAAAAGAAAGGTAAATGAATGTCTTATTTTATGGATTAGTTTGTATTCTACAGAAGGACATTTGCCTGTTTTCAACTTCTTTCCCACACAACATTGAAAATCATTCCCTTTTTTTGCATACTCGCGCTCTTTTTCGTCATCGCATGAGGGTGCGACTTCTTAAAGTCTGTTAAACCTTCAAAGAATATTTCAAGTTCAGTTCTCTGGGATCTTAGACTAAATATGACTTAATTCTTGCATACACAAACAATGGCTTACTTTCAACATGTTGTTAAATACAACCAAGAAAGTTATTGTAAAAACAGCCCTTCAAGGAGGTTATTGCAATAGAAAAAAAAATTCCTACTCCTAAAGTAAGGGGAGAAACTGGACTGTCGATGATATAGAAATTACCTGAATTAAATCCCATTTTGTGATGCGGTCGGTGACAGAATATGAAGCGTTTAAGAGCGGTTTGCTGTGAGAACCGACTAAGGGTATGCAAGATAGAAAAATCCGATTTTCTCAAAATCTGCCAGAATAAAGGCTTTGGTGAACTAGTTCTAAAAATAGAAGTTTCGGGTCGTTTAGATTTTTATTTATTCTTTAGTGAATATTTTCGTGTTTTGCCCTTCGCGGCTGTCAAAATCAACGCCAAAATCGGGACTTTTCCGGAAGCTCCTGTTCAAATATCGAAAGCGTCCTAAGAAAGATTAACACGGGGAGTTAAAAGATCTTGTTTCTTCTGTTTATTAGCAGTGTCAAAGTTTCATGAAAAGCAAACTTGAATTTTTTACGACATTTTATAAATTATACCCAACAACGGTCGTTACCAACAACCCAATTTAGGCTAAATTCAAGGCTCAAAAAAGCGCTCTGGTACATGGCTTTACACAACAAGACTATACTCCAGGAAAGAACAATCACTTCAACTAAACATCGGCCGAAAAACATTTTGGGACAATGAAACGGCGAATTTTGAGGGCGCTTTGAAAACAGGCTACTTGAGTGATACGAACGACCCTTTGACCTTTCATGTCAACGGAAATCAACACACAGCAGCTCTTAAAATGTGACTGTCCTTCGCCAGAATACGAGTTTGCTTGTTTTTCTAGAATGTTTTCAAGTAGAGGAAACCAGGATTTTGAATTTGGAGGCCTTTGTTTCCAACATTGAGCGATATTGGGCAATTTAGAGAAGTATGTTATGAACTTGACCTACTTTGTTTATCACCGAATTATACATTCAAAGTCTGTTTACGACGTGAATGCGGAATCAATAACGAAGTAAAAAACCGATTCATGAAATGTTTAGGAAATAACTCTTACCTAATTAAGTGAGCTTTTCCTGGCTGGAAACTGCAACTTTCATTGCCAAACACATAGCGAGATCGCCGAGCCATGTTGCACGTGAGTTGTCAAATGTTTCTACAGTGAGGCCGAAGTTCCCTATGTTAACGATTAACCAGATTTTAGGCCTGCATAGGGTGCAGTCGGAAACAACACTATGGTGGCGAATGCTGTGTTTGATAAGCAAAAAAGTAGGGGAAAAAAGGAAAAAGAGAGCTTTTATTACACATATACCTATTATTATATATATTTTTTACGTCCAAACCGGTGACACGTACTACTAAGAAAGTTCACCCAACGTCGGTGGCCTATTTAAACAATAGAGTTCTTCTAATGATGGCACTACCGTGTGATGGGTTGTTCGAGGAAATTTGATGTTCACAACAAATATTAGCCCAAGAACGTAGCTCGAGGGCTTATATGCAGTTTGCACATCAAATTTCCCAGGGAACCTATCACACACAGGGCCTGAGACGGAATCCCTCTATTGTTTTTATCGTCCAACGCTAAATTTTGAGCGAGAATTGCCAATATGCGTTGATCACGAGCGTTTCAGGCGGTCAACTTAATGACGACGATCATTGTCAATGTTTGACAGCGCAAGAGGATGAAAACTATGCGCGCGCAGAAACTGCCAGCCGCGCGCTGTGGCGGGAAAGTTTGTATGCGTGATGTTGCAAAAATCAATTAAAAACTTTAAAGTTCAAATGTTTACTTTTCGGCGACAATTGAGCTTAAATGGCTTTACGAAAATGTTATGTTTGCAATAGCAAGTCGTCTTCCCGCTGGTTTAGTCTTTCGGCGGAGCTTTTCGAAGACGTATCGAAATGCTTTCTAAACGTACAAAAACGGGAAATTTCATGCGAGGGCTGTTTGTGTGCCTCTTGTCGGAGGAATCTGACAAGGTGGCGAGAAAGCGGTAAAACACCCGACGGTAAATACTTCGTTAAAACTAATTCAAGGGGAAAACCCTGTGTCACAAATGCTAACATTGCACGAGAAAACCGGAAAGCAGCAATGGTAAACTTCAAGAAAACTTCTTCTTTCGAGTCCTCGCTGCTGCTATTCTCTTTTCCAGAGGACTTGCTCCTGGACATCGCTGCCCTCCTCAGTGTTTCAGATGTTTGTAGCCTGCGACAAACATACAAGCGCCTAAACCAAATTTGCGCGTCAAATTACCTGTGGAAAATCTTACTTCAGCGTGACTTTACGGAGAAAAGACATCTTCTCGACGACTCAGTGCTATCTAACTCTTTGCTGGCTTACAAACTTTTCTTTTCCGCGACATTGTCCACCAGACAACAGCAGCAAAGTCATCACGCGCAAATGCTAAACTTCCGTGAAAACGAGAGAAAACTAATAGAGGAAAATGAAAACATCAAAAAACGCCTCGCTAGTCTCCAAGTTAAACTTCACACCCTTCAAACGGATCAGAATCCAAGCACTCCGGTGACCAAACTTCAAGACCAAGTAACAAATATTTTTATTTACAAGCCTATAATAAAAGCGTATAACAAATCACGCGCCCTTGAAAATTTGCAATTCTGCTGAGTATCCTAAATTCCCAAAACTCCCACTCAACCCACATTTGAAGAAATGAAGACATTTAGGGCTAGTGTGCTTTGTTGTCCGTCTGCTATATTAACTTTCAGGATTTTTTTGAGCAGGATCCAAAGGCCTTTTACGTGTAGGTGCGCAAATCTTCCAAAATAATTTCACCTCGTAGCCTCAGCATCGATCGCGCAAAAAAAGCAAAGATCGGGCGCTATTAAATCAGCTTATCGGGTTTAAGAATAGAGGGCAAATCGTAATTTGGAAATATTGAAAGAGTTTTACTTTGTCTCTACAAACAAACGTCATTCCGTTAAAGAGAAACGCTTGAAGACCCTTCAACACAGCCATTGCATGGTTGTTTCCTCGGGGGTCCGCATGAAGCAAAACAAAAAACCGCCTTCAGTTCAAACATCACCCGTTTCACGTTAAAATAAATCCAAACCACCACAAAAAATTGACAGCCGATTGCCTCCTTTTATTTAACTAATTTTAGAGATCAAATTCTATCTACATAAATAATAAACTATACTGTACACTTGGAATATTTTATGTACACAGGTGAAGTGGAAGTCAAATCTAAAATTGTCGAGGAAAAACTTGTACTGGACTCTCAAATTACATGAAATTAAAGTGTTCTTTAGCTAAAAAGTTCCTGATCAGCAGAGAAAGAAATCGGGTTTCATGATAAGTGAAACCATACGTTTTAAAGAAGCTCTTTCCTCAAAGCCTGGAAATTTGAACAAAAGATATCAAGATATTGGCACTTTCTAGCTCTTTCATGCTCTAATGACTCTTTACAAACTTTATTTCTAACTCATTAGAGCTTAAAAGTACTACTAACTCGCCCAAAAAATTACAATTCATGTAGGCTGCAATTTTTAGGTAGGTGGGCATTTTTCATTACGCTCATTCTGAATATACCATCAAATCTCACATATCACATGGTGACATCACACTTTAGGACTATTACTTCATGCTAACATGAAGGGTAAAATTGGTATGATAAAGATGTAAATAAGGTGGACTTTGGCAATCTTGAGGAGACAATAACAAATACTGAATAGACAACAGACAACAGACAAAGGACTAAAATCTTTTCAAGTCTTATATGGGTGATCAGGTCATTTTTGGTGTTTTCTGAGTACTTGTAAGATTTCTCTTTTGTTAATGTTGCTATCAACAAACAATGTTATCATGAAAGTACTATTATAAAAAATAAAACAATTAAAGTAACCCTATGTAACCTGAAGCTTGCTTACTACCTTTAGGTATTCTTGAGCATAGTCAAAAAGAAGACCGGGCAAAGCAACACAGGCTTTGTCAATGCCCATCAGGATAAAGGAAAGCCAATTAAACTTCTGAAGGTAAATCAGCCACAGACAGGCAGCTCGAGCGCATCTCCCAGCACATTAAAAAAGAGAAGCCAGTTGATCGAAAAACTTGCAGAAAATTTATCGTCACCAACTATGGCAGTGGATGATGTAATTCACCAGACAGCTACCTCAATTCACCGAAAGCAAGAACAATTTCTCAATTCGTTCAAGGAGGGCGGTTTAACCATCACAAAGTCATTCACTCTGAAGCAGGTAAACACCTACAGCAAACACGTGCTAAATAATTTTTGGTCATATTTTGCCCATCGGTGAATTACAGTAAAACAATGATCCAGTCATAAAACTTTAGATAATGCAAAATGGCAATGGCGGGAAGGCAAGCAGGGCAAAAAATGTATGCACTGTATATTATTATTATTAAGTCTCTTCTTTTATGAGTTGCATATAGCGGATTCCTGACAATGGCACAAGTTTTTGTGGGCAAAAATATCAGGGGCGGGTCCAAGATTTTAGAAGGGGGGGGGGGGGTGTCAGATGGCATCAGTCCCAATGGATGACCACACAGTGAGGTACACAACAAGATTTTAAAAATGGGGATTGTGATATAAGGCATTTACAGTGCATTTCCTAGCATTTTCGACTTCCCGAAAGGGGGAGGGGGTTGCAGCCCCCTCAACCCTTCCTCTGGATCCACCCCTGAATATAGACACACAAGGCCAAGTATAATGTTCTTGACTTAGATAGCAAAGAACAAAACCACTGATTATGCCTAAAGCCCTTGTTTTCAATCAATTATAAAATAAAAGAAATTTGCTTTCAGGTTGCAGAACTTAAAGCTCACATGCCAATGGAGATGCTAAAGATGATTAAAAGAACCTTTAAAGATGCCCTTGGTAAGCATCTACGTGTAATTGTTATTTACTATATGTAGGGCAGTTCTTGTGGACAAAATTTTGAAACCCAGAGTAATACAATGTACTAGTGCCTTCTGGATTTGGCTACACAGGTAAAGTCATTTTATTCATTTTTTATCAGCCACAAAGAATAGGAAAGAAAGGCAACATAAATCTGGATTACCTGTTCTATAAACAGATAGCTACAAATAGTAAATGCAACAATTTGAAGGTTGCGTGGTAAAAGGCCCTTTCTCAGATTTCTAGACTGCGCTGTTTACTTCATTTGGACTTTGCCTTCTGATAATACTTATCCTATAAATCACTAACTGAACGTCTTCATTTCATCCAACCACGTCTGCAAAATAAAAGTAGGTAAATACACTTAGTTTTCGAATGACGACAATTACATTTGCTTAATACTGTACAAGGATTATACTCTTGCTCAGCATTAAATTTTCCAGGACTCCTGTAGATTTACATTTAGACTTCAAATATAGAAGCTAATAATAGTGTAATTCAACACATCCACTTTACATTGTATGATAAATAAGTATAATTTATTTTCTCCACCCACTTTCGTTTATTTTGAGAGTTCTTTTTTACATTACCTTTTTTTTTGTTAAAATTTACATATTTTTACACCACATTCCAGGACATACCAAGAATGAGTCATTTTCCTGGACTTTCCAGTTGTGGAAAATACCCAAACAAAATTGTGGAATTTTTCAAGATGCCAACCACCCAAACAGCCCTCTAATAGACCTTTTTCATTAATCTGTAGGATACGACATCTTTGGTCCTGAAAGGGAAATCCGTAATCACTTAAAAACACTGGAGTTTGAGTATGAATGTGGCAGTTTTGAAAGTTCCACAGGAAAGAAGGTGTCCTTTCTTCGAGTAGCCAACCTCTCAGATGTAATTAAAAGAACTGTGACCCAACTCAATGAAAGTGGTGCTTTGGACAAGAAAGGCAACATCCCTGACAATGTACTCTGGGTTCTTCTCTCAGGCGACAAGGGTGGAAAATCCACCAAACTACTATTGCAGTTTCTAAACTGCAATGATCCACACTCTGTCCATACGGCCCGCCTACTGGCAATTTTTGAAGGAGACAAGGACAATTACGAGTGCATTGAAAAGGTTTTTGGTCCAGTGATCAATGAGACAAAGAAAGTATTGTCTAACATTTCAAAACTGAACTTGAAGATGAATCTCACAAGATGCAGCATGTCAAAAGAAAAGCTACCTGCAGATTTCAAGACCAAAGGAATGCAAAATTGGCCAACTGAGCTCCAGCAGCTTTGTGGAAACCTTTCCAATGAACATTACAACAAACAGTGTTTTCATTGCAAGAAATCTACTAGCTCGTCTTTGCAAACATCACTCTTTCAAAGTTCCAAAGAGGAGTGCAGTATTTCTGAGTGTTGGCTGAGTCTCGGAGGCGACTGGGAATTCATTGCCAGGATGTTGGGTCTAACAGGACCTAATGGTACTTACTTTTGCAAATTCTGCCATGCACAAATTAAAGATCTTGAGAAGGGGAAGCCACACACACCCTGGTTGTTGCAGAAGAGCTCCACTGCCAACAATACCAAACAGTTTTCAGTGCGAAGTTTTGAATCCATCTCAACTGATAATGAAGAGTTTTTGAATGGTGGTGCTGTCAAATCAAAAGCAAACCAGTTTCATAACTGTGAGTCAAGACCCATCTTCCATGCAGCTGGACCTGTCATTGAGTCAGTGTCATGCATGCCACTCCATTTGTCTCTGGGCCTTGGAAAGCAAGCATTGGAACTTGTCGAGAATGAAGCTATTTCTCTAGACAACAACATTAAAGAGGCAAATGGAGAGACATGCCAAGAAATGACAGAAGCATTACAAAGAAGAGAATCCCTAATCCTTCAGTCTTCACAACAACAAGAACAGTTGGATGAAATCAATGAAGCTAATAAATCTGCTGAGAATACACTTCAGGCGTTTCTGACTGAGACGGCACCCTTTCATCAAAAGGAACGAAGAAGGTAAAAGTTTTACACCAAACACCTGAAAACAATTACAAAACAAAAACACTGTACTGGGCAAATGCACTGATGAGAACTATGTTTCCCTTTGTATGTTCTACAATGTAAGCCTACTGTATATCTTTCTTGTAGCATTTTTAAGATTGCCTAAACAATGAACTGTGATTAGGATTTTATCCATTACTGTTTTACTTTAATCTGCCCCCAAAAGAAAGAAATAGTATAACATAACTTGTTGGAAAACCCAACTAGCAAGTTGATGCCACTTGCATTTTTATGTTCCATAAATATAGTTAAGCTTGTTGACAAATGCAGTTATAATCTAGTCTTTGTTTGAAATGGGACACAAAAAAGGTGTCAGGACAGATAGAATTTAAAATGAGTGATCATCAACATAATAGTTTAGACTGTAAATAACTCAGGATTAAAGTGAAACTAGGTCAAGTGTTCTGAAGTTGGTTATTGCAAAATTCATTTCTTTATTTGTTTCAATAATACACTCTTGTAGAATGAAGAATGCAAAATTCAATAGAACCTTCAATCCAAACCTAAGACTTTGACCGGATCAATGTGCAGTTTTATGCACTCAGTGGGCGTGGGAATTTGACAAGTTGGGCAAATAAGCTAATCAAAAGCAGATTTTGATTCTAGATTCTGTTAAGTTTTGCATCCTTCATTTAAAGAACATGTTATTGAAACAAACAATAAAATCAACTCTGCAATAATCAACTTCAATTAATTATTTTATTCTTCTTGGGAGTGCTTAACCTGACTTCATCATAATGAGTATGCATTACGAATTAAGCAATTAAGTTTCATTTCAATGTTACAGGTTCATCACTCACACAACAGAGGCAGTTAAGGCAAGGGAAAAAGCAAGGGAGCTGAAAAGGAAGAGAGATGAACATCAACAGCAAGCAAAAGAACATCAAGACCAGCTAAAGGCATCCAAGGAGCAATTAACGCACATAAATGCCAAAATAAACAACATGAAGGGGCCCTTCCAGAAAAAATTTGACGGCGCATTAGAAGAAATGAATTTAAAGCGACAGGTATACCACAAAGGAGCTTTGGTTGGCAATGACGTTGCAAAAATTTTGCACTCAGATAACATTAGAAAAATTGTTAACATCTTTAAACCACTTCAAGTCAACCTGAAACATGGAGGAAAGAGAGTTTTCAGTGACCACAAAATCATGAGTAAGATGTCAACAATGCTTACAAAACTGTCTCTGTGTTTCAGCCTTTACTCACCAAGTACCCCTCTCTGTCGACACGAAGTCACTTTCCTTGCAGTTAGATGTGCCAGCTTTGGACGCTGGTTTCCTGTCAACTTCCCTGGCACCAACTTACTTCGAAAATTTCATGTTCTGACCTTCCACGTTCCTGAGAAAGCAATTTCAAAGGGAACAGTGGGTATGGAAGCTGAGCACTGTTCTGAGAGCATCCATCCAGTTGTTAACAAGCTTGACAGGATTTATGCCACCACTCAGAACACATGTGATCGACTGGCACTGGTGGCCAAGAGTCAATGGCTCCAAAGTGACTCTACCCTGACCAACTTCAAAAAGCCTAAACAGAGAAAAAGTTCCAAACTAGAAATTGCCACTGAAGAATAGTTCCATTAACGTAAGAAAACAACAAGTGCTTCAGCAGCAGCTTTCTCCCAGTTTAGCCTGGCAATGCTTGAACATGATACTGTTGTAAATAACTGACACTGTAAACTATCACAAGGCAGTGTAATGCCAGTTACTCTATGTGGGAACAAGGTAGAAAATTATTGCAACTGAATCAATTGAACATATCAGTTATTGCAGTATGTTTAAATGTACTTTTGGTTCACATTTTTTAAACCAAACTAATTGTTCTGTTTTGCTCTGAAGAAACTTATTGTCCAGTATACTTCTTGGCATTTGGTAAGATAACATGGAAATCAGGAAAGCAAAACTTTGATATTTTTGCTGGGTTAAAAGCTAGTCATCATTTACATTCAAGATAGTTTACTCTACAAAGTTCATCAACTGATTATAATATCCCAGTGATTGTAAATATTCTAGATTACGGATACAGTAGTTGAATACGAAGTTTTCTTTGCTCAAAAGGCCTTGCATATCTGTATACATTTGTAGAGGGTCATTTGATTGGGCCATGGAATTTGATCAAAATTAGTTGGGATTGTAGCTATTTTACAGTATTGTACAATAACTGAAGATAATGTGTGCGCTGTGTTTGGTCAATATCTACTGATTATCATACCAGTAAACCACATGGAAAATGTAGTTATTATATAAAAAACAATATACCACACAGTTCTATGGTTTATTGGCTCAATAAACCTCTTGGAATGTTGGAATAACACTCGAAAAGCTTTTAAATCACTCGCCTTCAGCTCGTGACTCACAATCTCTTCTCGTGTTCTTCCAACATCCATAGAAATGTGTGGTATAAACCATAAACCATAGAAATGTGCGTTATATTGCTTAATTGAAGATTCAAAGATAAATATTTTGTTTCCATAGTGCTAAAAGAAGATTTGTGAGTCACGGAAAGCTTTAAATTATCCATTAATTTTCACTGATGGTCATTTGATTGGGCCATGAAATTTGATTAAAATTGGTTGGGATTGTAGCTATTTATACAGTATTGAAGACTCAAATACAAATATTTAGTTTCCATAGTTCTAAAAGAAGACTTGTGAGTGAAGGGAAGCTTTAAAATGTACTGATTTTTACAAGGTCTCTTGTATGAAAAATGTGCTCAATAAAATAATAAGAAAACTGCTACTTGAGAATCTATTTCTTGTTTTTTGTTTTGTTTCTTTTTTTAAATGTAGAAACATATAAATTACTTTGCAGGTTAAATTTGCGGATCTTGCGAGTCATAGTGAGGCGAATTTTTCTGAAATTTGAAGCTTTAATGACTATCTTTATGAAAGTAATGTGGCTAAATCTGTAACATCTTCATCAGAATATAAGGGCATAGAAACTGAGGTATTCCCAAACCGATAAGGGGTTGTACTTTTGAATCACAGTCACTGCATGTGTAGGTTTCTAAATCTAATTTTCCAAAAAATTTCCTTCTTTACCAAATAGCTCTAGTCTTGGAGACTATAAATTTAGATCATAAGAAGGACTGAAACAAGGTTTAGAACACAGAAGTCAAAAAGCTCGACAAATGACAAAGTTTAATTCATTTTGGCGAAATTCAACTTTCCTTTTTACAGATTGATTTTTTTCTTCTTTGTTAATTTCTTAAGCCTCTCTGCCTCCAGCTTTGCCTTCAATTCAGCTCTTCTTCTCAATTCCTCCTCCTCCTGTTTTTTCTCTTCCTCTGGGCTTCTAAGATGAAACATTTTTACAAAAAAACCCTGAAATGACTGAAGCTTTCTTTCCAAATAATAGGACACTGTCTTGAAAGACAAAGCAAAATATCGAATTTAAGGAGACTTAATTTACCTCTTCTTCCTCTTCTTCAACAAAAACCACACCTTTTGGTTTTCTCAACTTGGCAGGACGCCGAAAATGTGGATTTCTTCGGAGTACAGATAAATGAAACATTAGCTACTACCAAAACTTTTAGTTTTCGAGAGAAAACAAATGAAAAAAGGACTTTTTATTATTACCTTTGCTTCGGCATCCTTTCTCCGTGTAAACAGAATTTTCTTAACCAATCACGCAAAATAGAGTGCGCGGTGCGGCAAAGTTCCCGCGCATTTCGTCTGGCGTTGTTCCTCTTAAACGGCGGGAATTTCATGGCCCTGGCTGTAATAACGAATCGAATCCCAACAAGAATTCTTCATCATGCAAAGATTCTTTGAAGTCACTTTAGCACTTTGGCTAAGGCTTACATTGGCATAAAGAGAAAACAAATAAAAAGGACAAACAAAGGAGAAACTAACAAGTTCTATAGCATGTAGGCTTCGCTTCCATTGCGAGTCCATTGCAATCTCACCCTGCAAATGCCAACTTAAAAGTGAACCCCTTCATGGCCCATAGGGCCGCTAGTAATTCAGTGTCGTTATATTCGAAAACAACAATTAGTCAACTAAACAGAAAGGTCAAAACTCACCTGTGGCAACCGACACAATTTTCCACAAAAATGATGTAAATCCGAGAGCTTCGTTACCATTGATAACCGTTGAACAACACCAAATCATGATCACCTCGTGTACAAGGTCGTCATCCTTTTTACAATATTAAAGTAACGCTTGCTTGTTAGAAGTTTGAAGTCGATGTAAACTACACAGAGACATGCAGACTATCCTTGAATAACAGAAATTTCTGGTAAACATCATTCGTTGAACAGGGCAAAGACTGCACTTCGAGTGACTCTCGCAAAGCAAAACACCATAGGTGTCGTCGAACGAGTCCACACTAGAGCCACCTTGTCGTCGAAAAATGGCCAACACGTAACTTTTCGTTTCACGAATATACTTCACGTAAAATAAGAAGACTTTTAAACATGGAATCGACCTGTGGCAACTGGTTAGATTGTGGGCTGTCATTCACTGAAACTCAGCCGCAGCAGTTCTCGAACGCAAAGCGTTACTTGCTCGTTAGTCCACATAAATGGTTTAAAACTTCACAACGACAAAGCAGAAAAGAAAGAAAACCCAGCAGGAACAATTGCCGAAATTCCAAGACGGTTTTGTTGCCAGACAACAGTATCTTCCAGTTGAATTCTGTAAAAGATGGCAGTAAACACGCAACCGCTTTGCAAGGAGAAAAGAAAACCACATTCACATGTGTTCGAATCCGCTAAGTATTTGGGTCAGCGGACCTATCGCGAAATCTTCCGCTGTTTAGTAATAACGCGGGCTACAAGTGGATCGGAAGGCGCAAGAACGAAACGCTCGTGTGATAGGTGCCACTGAGGAGAGACAGTATCGCGTCACGTGATCGATTTCGACCAAAGGGAGCACGCTAAAATTTAGCGTTGTAGTATGAAAGGTTAGAGTCTTGTTGAACAAGCGTCTGAAGGGCAGTAAACACACAAAATTCGTTCAATTCCATTCGCTCCAGAAGGCTCTTCAAACTCCCATTCTCAGTGAAACATACTTTTAGTAAATAAAACACATGAAAACACACAATTCAGTGTCTTTCTCTAGTTTTCGATGAAACAGCAGCCACTTCCTTCGACTGGTCCCGCTACAGCAGAAGGTGCTGTGATTTCTGCCTTGCATGGGATACATATGTGCACACGCCATAATACTCACAAACAGCCTTTAGCATGGCTGTGCTCAGCCTTTTCTTGCTGCCTTCCCTATGCATGTCGCACAGGTTTTAAAACTTCAGTGCTTCATCCGGTACTTTTCTAATGTTCTACTGTCCTTACCCCCTTCCCCCTACCCTTGGTTGCATAACTCAAAAATGGACTTGGCCGCATTTTATTCAGTTCTTTGCTAAGAGTCTTTAATTAGAGGGTCTAATGCCCGCTAAGGAAGAAAGATATTGCACCTTACGCCATGCGAGAAATACATCTTCCCAAGCCGAAATACTAAAAAACAGTCCTAAGCATGGGTATGCTTAGCATTTTCACGCTGCATTTCTTATGCAAGTCGCACAAGTTCAGGTCAGTGTTGTAAGCGATGGCGTGCTATGCTATAACTGTGCAAGCTTGCTCTCATATAATCTATCGGGTATAGAGCTTTTGCTTCTTTAGCGCAACACTATCACTTAAACGCTTACCACGAAGTAAAAAGCCAATTCGCCTATCAGAGTGACGCAGCTTATAAATTATTCTTGAAGAGAACGAGAACAACTTATCCATCGTGCAGTGAGGAACTAGTACTTGGAGAACAACCTCAACCTATCTGCTTCCTTATCAACTCGAATATCTGTCAAGTTCTTGCCTGTACCTAGTTTGTTGCGCCCCCCCCCCCAAAAAAAAAAAATCTGCCGTTATCCGTTGCCTCGCTTTCTCCTAATACTTTTTTGGGAAAGTGGTCTCAACTTTGATTAGTAGTCTCTTTTTCATGGCAAATGTTTCAGTGAAAAAATTAGGTCAGTATTTTTCATCTTCAATTTTGATTTGCTGATATGCTTCCTTTTCCCGACGTCAAACGCTCGCTCTCCAAACTGTTGAACTCAAGATTGTTTAGCATGTTTACACCGTCGAATTTACTTGAGGAAGTTGCAAGTGACAGTTGCAAGCTATTTGTAAATCGTGACAACCATTCATGTGTCTAAGTTCGGGAGTTCCGTAGCAACCACTTCCGTAGACTTTTCCGCCTTTTTGAGGCATTTCGCGTTTTGGCCACGCCAAATTAAGGCGAGCGCAAGAAAAAAAAGGAACCAGGAGCGGGGAGGGGTAGGGGAGGAGAGGCAAAGAAAAGGAAACGCCTGCCCGCAAAAGTTTGTAAAACGCCCCTTTAGCACTCAAGGTTGGGTGAATTCATAGCGTGAGAGCTTGTCAATAAAGCAACAAATCACAGATCACCAGATGTTACAAATTTACTTTCGTCAAAATCAAAACTTGCTCCACGTAAATCAAACCCACGAACTGCAGAAACGAAGCACTCGGAGATGCGATGTCGAAGCCTCGAAAGTTGGAAACTCAAAAGGGGCACTTCAGGATTTGTCGTAGTAATTTCAAAGTTAATAAATTTGGAAATTTATCTCCGCTAGGAAAATCGGTTTTATTTCTTCGGGAACCTTTTCAAAGCGTCGGAAAGAAAGGATTCTTAAGGAGCAATTCTTGCTGATATTTTCAGAGTGGTTAGAGTGGAAGTTGTTTAAAACTTGTAGCTATTTTCGGAACGTGTATGCAATCTTTGTGCTCGCAAAATTAGGAACTTAGGGGCATTATTCGAAGTTATTCGGAATGCAATAAGTATAGCAAGTCTCCTGTTTCCCAAGCTCCGCCAAATCAGCGTATCAACTTGTCTAAACGGTGGTTCAAAACTCCATCAGTTAACAGTCCCGAAAGTCCCTGAGATTTGAAGCCACCGAACAGCCGTCTTCTAGAGTCAAACCTGAACATCGAAATTTTCCAGCTGGAGAGAAACAGTTAGTTGTGTTGATGTGGGCCACGCTCAAATTAACCTACCTGATTTGATTGACGTTCGTTGGCGTACGGGTTTTTCTAAATCGTGGGTTTGCAGGCAAGCGTTTTCTTTCCTCCCTTCTCCTGCCCCTTCTCCCACTTCTTTTGCGCTCGCCCCAATTTTCGCGCGGCCAAAAAGCGAAAAATGTTTCGAACGTACGAAAAACTCTAGGCCTACGTAAACGCTTGCTACGCAGGCTAGGGTTTCGATAGTGTCTACCTCTATGTCACAAGCCCCTTTTTCTCTTTCTGGGTCACCGAAATCCACTCTACAGACGCCTGTCCAGGTATTGACCTTCTTTAGAGTACATGATGCTACACAACAGTTGATAGCACCCAGCGTACTCACGTAGTAGGATAGCGGTGTCGATCGTGGGATTCATGATCTCTTGAGTTATACAGCAGAGCTCTCTTGTGATGTAGTCTCGGTAACACGGGCAGTTTTTGCTTTTGTTTTTCGCTCTTGCAATGCAGGTGGGCAAGGGTCTTAACATGGTTGCTGTGCTGAATGCAGTAAAATCTGTTTCCTACCGGTAAGCATGCTCGCTTGTTGAGAATCATTGTCCTGATGATATGCGGGGTATTTAGCATTTTTCCAGGGACAGGCAGAGGTACCGCTGCCCAAACGGGAAATATTAAGTGAGAAAATCTCTGTGTTACCTGCCAGATTGTAATGAATGAAGTACTTTTTTAAGTATAAAATTAAATTTTTCACAACCTCATCGCATATGACAACTCGAACCTGTGCGACATCCATAGGAAAGACAGCATGAAAAGGCTTGTCTATGGGTGTGGCTGCTGTATCATCGAAGACGAGCAAGGGCGAAAGACATCTGTGAAGCAAAGGAAATATGAGACCTCGCAAGCGGGCTAGCATTATAAGGCTCTAATTCTCAAGTCACCGACATTGGGAGAAAAATATATATAATAATAAGTATATATGTAATAAAAGCTCTCTTTTTCCTTTTACCCCTACTTTTTTCCCTATCAAGCACAAGCGTTCGCCACCATAGTGTTGTTTCCGACTGCACGCTGTGCGGGCCTAAAATCTGGTTAATCGTTAACATAGGGCCGGAACCTCGGCCGCACTGTAGAAACATTTGACAACTCACGTGCAACATGGCTCGGCGATGCGATGAAGGTTGCAGTTTCCAGCCAGGAAAAGCTTACTTAATTAGGTAAGAGTTATTTCCTAAACATTTCAAGAATCGGTTTTTTACTTCGTTATTGATTCCGCATTCACGTCGTAAGCAGACTTTGAATGTATAATTCGGTGATAAACAAAGTAGGTCAATTTCATAACATACTTCTCCAAATTCCCCAACATTGCTCAATATTGGGAACAAACGCCTCCAAATTCAAAATCCTGGTTTCCTCTACTTGAAAACATTCTAGAAAAACAAGCAAACTCGTATTCTGGCGAAGGACAGTCACATTTTAAGAGCTGCTGTGTGTTGATTTCCGTTGACATGAAAGGTCAAGGGGTCGCTCATATCACTCAAGTAGCCTGTTTTCAAAGCACTCTCAAAATTCGCCGTTTCATTTGTCCCAAAATGTTTTTCGGCCGATGTTTAGTTGAAGTGATTGTTCTTTCCCGGAGCATAGTCTCGTTGTGTAAAGCCATGTACCAGAGTGCTTTTTTGAGCCTTGAATTTAGCCTAAATTGGGTTCTCGGTAACGACCGTTGTTGGGTATAAATTTTAAAATTTCGTAAAAAATTCAAGTTTGCTTTTCATGAAACTTTGACACTGCTAATAAACAGAAGAAACAAGATATTTTAACTCCCCGGGTTAATCTTTCTTAGGACGCTTTCGATATTTGAACAGGAGCTTCCGGAAAAGTCCCGATTTTGGCGTTGATTTTGACTGCCGCGAAGGGCAAAATACGAAAATATTCACTAAAAAATAAATAAAAATCTAAACGACCCGAAACTTATATTTTTAGAGCTAGTTCACCAAAGCCTTTATTCTGGCAGATTTTGAGAAAATCGGATTTTTCTATCTTGCATACCCTTAGTCGGTTCTTACAGCAAACCGCTCTTAATGCATCATTCCGGTTGAAAGAAACCTATCTGTCCATTAGAAACTGGGCTGGATGACTTCAAAAATGGCGAGAATGGGGGAGGGGAGGGGGGTATGCGGGGGTATGCGGGAGAAACGCGTTTTTACGTTTTGCTCGGAATCCTGTAAATTTTGCACTAAAAGCCATTCAAACATGTTATTCCTTTAAGAAATTGCTGATTATAGAAAGTCAGAGTTTAAGAGAGGTCGTCTTCCGTGCACTGAGGAAACGTGTACTAAATTTATTACAGCACTTAGAGAGAAGATGCAATAAAAAACGATACGGCCACGTTCGATTGTTTGGCGGACAAGAAGAAATGCGACAACGTCATGTAGCTAAATGGTTGCTTTAGGCACTAATCCTTTCAGCGCCAATAGTGACAAGCATCTAATTTCTCCTTACGATTTCACTACATGATGAAACATACAGGTCAAGAAAATAAAGAGAATGATCACCAATGAGAAATTTCTTGATGTATGACCAAATTCTCTCAACTAGTACCATAAAAAATATACGGAGAACAGTGAGGAGAACATTCATGTTGACACTGAGGCTTAAAAGGGTTAAGCAATAATTTAACACTTAACATGCCTTGCAAAAGAGTCTTGTTGACTAAATTTGTATTCATTTGGATTTATCACATTTTTGTGAATCGGTTTTTAGCGCCGTAAAATTTGTTTCCCGTCTGTTTTGTGAAATTAAGTACCTTCCAACTGAATTGGCGAGAATGAGGTACTCGAAATGCTTCAGCCGGTTTATTCTTCCGCTCTGGGCTTTTATCTGTTTTTATTTAACCGAAGTGGATTTGAAACATTTTAACGAATAACGTCAACAACGCTTCTACCAAATTTTCTATTCATTTTAGTCGGCTTATTTCAATTGCCCGATCAATGTGCTGTTGTCTTATTGACAACCAAACTAAACTAAATTTGACATTTTGGACAATTATGTAACCCGTATAGACCTTTTAATTTGTGCTTTAAGCTTCTATCGTAGGCTTCTTTTTTAAAATAAAAATGTAATCTTTTGTTATTAGGTTAGCATTGTAAAGCCGTGAAGTGGTATAGTCATGCAAAAACCTTTAACTGACGTTCAAGTTCAGGCTTTTGAAGTGTGACATTTCCTATTATACTAAAATCACTTAAGCTTTTATGGCACTCTTTATAAAAGAAAAGGTAGAGGTCCTACAGCCGAAACCAAGTATGAAATTTGGATTGAGCCACAAGTTACCAATTCAGAGAGTATTTATAAACTACCTTCGCTGCGACTAATTCATCTCAAAAAAAATTACGACTGGTAAGTTGAATAAACTCGGAATCTTTTAAAAGGGAAATCTTACTTCCCAAAATTTTAAGACAATTTTTGGAAATAAATATCACAAAATCCCCACAAAATTAACTTTCAGTATTGAAGATAAAAGCAATCATACAATACTCTAACCATTTAAAAAAGAAAAACATATAATAATATATGTATATTCTTTGGATTTGTCATATGATATAAGACGTTTGAGAGTTTTCATTTTTTGCAACTGGATTTTTTTGAAAGTTCGTGTCGATTTTTCTACTTGTGGTACTCTTGTCTTTCAACCAATTTTTTTTTACTACGGATTGCGCTGTGAGGAAGAGAATTAAGCTAAATTTTATTTACTCTAGATGATGGCGTAACCACCCAACTCAACAGCCAATCACAGCGGCCCACTTCCTTATAAGTGAAATTTTCATGGGATAACAAATCACCAGTTTAAAGAGATCTTTTTTTGATGTTTGTTGCAATCCATTTCCACTCTGGCCATACGAAGCCAAAGACACTTATAATTTTAGCAAACTAATTTAGCAGTTTTTAATCTTGGAAAATGTTAGTTAGGATTGTAAGCGGTATTGAAAAACATCGCTTCGGGATGAGTTGATAACAAACAAGTTAATGCCAATTTCACATACAACATTATTGAAATACGTTTACCACTCATTGGTGCAATAAATCGATAATTTCAGTCAAGATATTTTGAACAAAAACTTTAATTTCCCATCACAAGGTTGTAAGAATTTGCTCTGATCACTTTTTGTTCCGCACTCTGCCTGCACTACAATTTTGGATAGCTTCTACAGTGGAAGTTGCGCCTGGAGCGGGTACTTATGGGAAGTTTGGGCGGTGGTGTGCCGCCGAGACCTTCAAACCCTGACCCTGTTTAGACAAAATCCATTCATTTCGCTACCCTGTTTAAGACAAGAGACCTTTATAAGTTGCTTTTGTTCTGCGTTTTTTGTCTGCCTTGTTTTTCATTTCCCATACAGAAAGTGTTTTTTTTTATAAATGACATCATAGAATGAGATTTTTTAAAAAATTGCTAGTACCCAATTGTATGGTTCAAGGCTTCCAGTCCAGAAAGACACCCTGTTCTATATAGTGAAATTGCATACCCTGTTTAAGACGCAAGACCCTGAAAACCATACCCTGTTGAGCGGCACTTACCCGTTTAGACCAAATAATGGAGTTCCCCTCCCCCCCCAGGAAGTTGTGATGCTCTATGAGGTCGTTTATAGTTAGGAAATAATGGGAGGATGGCGGGGGGTGGGGAGATAGGGGAGAAGGTGGATTATATCCAGCGGAGGATAACCGGAATAAATTTTTTTTAAGTCAGCAGGCAGATGAGCCCATAAACGGGGATGAGCAGTCTAATACCTAGGCGTTCTGTTCCCGCTCACTCGACTTGGCGTGAAATGTCATGACGTCACCGAACAAGTCGGCCACGAGAATGAGTTCTCGTGGTATGCCAGTTGGTGACGTCATGAAATTTTGCGCCAAGTCGAGTGAGCTGGAAGAGAACGCCTGGGTACTAGGCTGCCTCGTTAAGAGGTCTTTAAAGACATTTTGAAGTGATAACGCGGCTCTTTGTAAAATTTCAGTCATGACGATGGATAAAATCAAGGCTAGCAAACTTGGAATATTTGCATGTACACATTTTTACCTGACTGCCTCACCCACTTTTACAACAGAGAGCATTCTAGACTACGAGCAGTCTCTCTTTCTGCTCAGGGATATTCGAGCGAAACGAAAAAGCGAGCGAGCGCGAATTTGCCTGCCGCATTCAGTTACGTGACGAGCGCAAAAATCACCTGCTGCGTTGATACGTGAGTGTAGCGAGTCGGCTTGCTATGCTCATGTATCAACGTGGCAACTCGCTACACTGGGCTTGACACGCGCGTCACGTAACAATGCGGCAGGCGATTTTCACGCGCGCTTGCTCTCTTGTTTGTTTCGCTCGAATATCCCTGAGCGGAAAGAGAGACTGCTCGTAGTCTAAGATCATTCTATTGCGATGGCCTAAAGGAAGTGCAGTGTTGGAGATTCGCATCATTCAATCCGTCGGGAAGTGGGCCGCTTGAATTTTACTAAACAATGGCGAGAATGAAAATGGATTAATGGGCCCACAATCTTGTGGATTCTGGAAACACGTTTTTACGTTTTTCTCAGAATCCTCTAAAAGAAAGAGTTTTTTTGTTTGTAAACATAGAATTCCTTTAATTGATTGCTACATCACGGGGAGTCCACAGAGTTATAAATAAATTACACATGGTTATCAACTTGCGTACGTTGTTAGTTTCCAGTGCCGGTTTTCTTTTGTGTGGAACATATCATCAAGCTGATCGGATGCTAACGACAGTACTGTAGTCGCGCACAAAACAGCTCAGCTCAGGACTACAATACTGTCGCTAGCATCCGATCAGCTTGATGCTCCGCACAAAAGAAAACCACTGGAAACTAAGAACGTACGCAAGTTGATTATTGTAATTTTATTTTATTTATTGTGGACTCCCTCTGGTTAAATATATATTATCATAGTGCTTAGAGAGGATTTCATCCCTGCACCAAACCGGGAGAAAAAGGCGCTTAATTCATTACGGGACACTGTGAACCGGACACAATTAACAAATATACAGAGGATATTACACGGCGGCACGGAGATATGAATTTTATTTTCGAGTGGTAAAATATTGTTTTTTACCACTGGAAAATAAAATTCGTATCTTCAAGCACCGTGTAATTTTCTTTTTATTATATGGACAAGAGTATTTTTGCACAAACAACAGTGTAAGAGCGGGAAATGGTGTAATCAATATCCTCACTAGTGAGGATATGGAAAATACGCCACTCGAGTCCCGGATGTAGTTTTGTCTGAGTGGTCTATTTTCCACTAAAACACTCTCGTCTATATAATAAATAGAGGATATTACACGGCGGCGCGAAGATATGAATTTTATTTTGGAGTAGTAAAAACAATATTTCACGAACGAGCGCACCGAGCGTAGACAAGAGTGTTTTTACACAAACAACAGCGTAAAAGCGGGAAATGACGTCATCGATATCCTCACTAGTCAAGGAGGATATGGAAAATACGCCACTGGAGTCCCGGATGAAGTTTCGTATGAACTTTACGAGTGGTCTATTTTCCACTAAAGCACTCTTGTCTATATAATAAATAAATAACATGGCCGCATTCGATCAACTGTTTGGCGGATAGGAGGAAATGTGACTCTGTGATGTAGCTAAATATAGTTTTTGTTGCCTTAGACATTTAGCAATAAAATCAATTAACATGTTGTCGTAAAAAAAGACCTCTTGAAAAAGTTTGTATTCATTTGGATTTTTTATTTATTTATATCTTAGTTTCAGACAAGAGGTAATTCGACAATGTTATGTAGATAAATGGCTGCCCTGAGCATCGAGAGTAAGAGCACTTAACATATTGCCGAACCAAACAGAAGTGTTGACAAAACTTGCATGCATAATTATCAAATGAATTTTTAGTATTTTAATCGGCTATTTAGTTTATTCACACATTTTCGCGATAAAAGAAGAAGAAGAAAAAACCGAACGTGAGCACCCACTCTCTCTTTTTTGGGGGAAAAATTTAAAACCTTTAAGCCCTTTAAGCGTGAACATTAAGCCTCGCAAATACGTTTCCTTTACCTTTCTCCCAAAGCGAAACACTTTCGGTTCTAACTAGAGTTTGAACATTCCAATAACAGCTGTTACATAGAACTTTTCTGCCAACCGTGGGGTATGTGCAAGCATGGTCGAGACTGTCGAGAACAACTCCGCTAGTGACCAGAGAGGGAATTGAACCCGGGGTGACCGAGTTGAAATCCAACGCCCTTAACCACACGGCCATGATGCCTCCCCTGTTGTCGCACTTCTGTCAACGTCGTCGTTGCAGTTGTTGTTGTTACTGTTATCGTTGATGCTGTAGTTGTTTCTGTCGTTATTGTTCTTGTTGTCTATGGCTTTGCCGTCACTTTTGCTGCTGTCTGTCGTTGTTATTTTTGATGCCGTGGCCGTCGTCATTGCTGTTTTTTCTGATGTTGTCATCAGTGTTGTTGTTGATGTTATTGCTGACGTTGTTCGAGTTATTGTTCTTGCTGTTTCTGTCGTTATTGTTGCTGTTGTCGGTGTTGTTGTCTCTGATGTCGTGGTCGTCGTCGTTATTGTTGTTTCTGATTTTGTCATTGGCATTGTTGTTGTTGTTGCTGTTGCCAGTGTTGTTGTCAGTGATGTTGTCGTACTCGTTGTCATTGTTGTTTCTGACGTTGTGTTTATTCTGTTGTCTTTATTGTTGTTGTTGCTAATGTTATTGTTGACATTGTTGTTGTTTTTGTTGTTGCCACAGTAGTTGTTGTCCCTGTTATTGTCGTTGTCATCAATATTGTTACTCCCGTTTGTGTTGTTGACACTGTTGCTGCAGTTGTCATTGTCATTGCTGTTGCGTAGTGATAATTGTACACGTACTCGCCTGAAGCATTTAAACAAATTTCTTACTGCTATTCGCATTTGTTTGAGCCGACCAAAGTTTAACAAAGGATTTAAAGCCCCGTTGAGCTGGAAAAAGAAAACATAGAAAGGTCTAAAAGGCATGAGATTCTTAACTCTCTTTGCGTATAAAACCATAGGAAAAAGAAGCGCTGGAAGGAATGTAAACATCAGTACCACGAGAATCCAACCAACAGTGCTTGCTAATCGCTTTTCCCAATCCAATATGGCGCGTGCTTGGCGTCCTAATACAGGAGTAGTTTTCCTAAAATATATACTTAGATAATGAATTGCGATGGAAAGTGCACAAATAGCATAAAAAGAAAGACATAAAAATTGCGCAAGAGGCAAGTAGCGGCCTCCAAACTTTTTTGACAAATACACCATAAATGCAATGATCACACTAATGAACCATGCTACACAGATTGTCCTCAAAGCACGTGCTTTGGTCACGTGTTTGCGATACCACCAAGGTTTTCTCACTGCCAAGTAGCGATCTCTGCTGATAATTGCCAGGTTGCCAAGCGTTGCTAGGCTACACAGAACATTCAAGGCAGAATCGTGAGGCCCTGATTTTGGACAAACGTGTTCGTGGGTCAATATTTCAATGTATCTGTAAAGAGAATACTGCGAAAAAATTACATCTGTTATGGCCAAGCTACTCAGCATTAGTAGTGAAGGACGCTGAAGAGACCTTGTTCTTACTGCTAGTATGAAGACACTCGCGTTACAAGCAAATGAAATTACAGCCAAAACCATCCCAAGAGGACGAACGACGTGGTTGCCAAAGTTTCGCACTTGGTGCTGGACGTCTTCAGGAAAGTTGGGAATCAGACATGCTTGATAGGGAAAGTGGCTAGAGTTCTTTGGAATCATGCTTTCGTCCTGCATTTAAAGTCACTAAGAAAAATAAAGGAAAAAGTAAAATTAATGATAACATGTACTCGATGATCGATTTCATAAACGCCGTTAAAATCGAGCCTACATGGACACGTTACAAGCATTGAAAGAATAGGCACCAGGGAATTTGTGCTTGTCAATTTTCTTAAACTGAGTCTAGCGCTTAATCATCTCACTCGCAGAGTCAAAGCTTAAATTGAGTTGCTTTTCTGTGGATGAAATCTTTAAATGTGATCATATTGCTGAGGAATTTAAGTTCAATAAAGCAACGTTAACAAACTTAAAACCAAAACGGTTTTCTCAAGTTCGCTCGTTCGTTTCGACCGAGCTTTTTTTTCTAAAAATTACACAAAGGTGAGAAAAAACCCTAAGCTGCCTAGCCTGATAGCTTAAAGCCAGGCCTCCAGCTCAGTCCCAGACTTCCGAGTCCACCGGAAGTAAAAAGTGGAATGTCTAAATTTGCGGAAACTCCGCGACAATCATCATCAAATAAGACCTATTTTGTCTGACCAATTCATTAATATTATTCCAAAAACCAGTCAGGCCATAAAGGAACCATTTTGATTTTAAATGTACATCATGTTTGTAATTTCAAATTTTGTCAAATGACGTGTTAAAGAAAATTTGCTCGTTTTCTTTCAGATCTTAGCAGTATCTAGAAGAGATATTGCTAAAAGAAAGCCCTTAAATATTTCGAGCAACACGCCAGAAACACATTTTTGTTTTCATGTAAAAGCGCCCACATAGATCATGGTTAACACTGGAAAATTCCTTGCAATGTTGGACGTTCATTTTGTCGTCGGAGTCAACAAAATTACCAGATTTAGCCAACTTGAAGGGAATGATATCTCACAACTTGCTTTTTTCTGTATTTGTCTCTCTTTAATCGTCAATGCCAAGTTTTTGGGCTACTGGTCTTTTTGCCATAACCTACTTTCTTAAAAACAGCAGCTTATAAAGCTTCAGCTTTCAATTAAGCGTGTGATTTTCCCTAAACGCGATAATGGGCAACTTTACATATCAATATTAAGAGCAATTTTTGCATTTCCGCTCTTTTAATTACAATAGACCATTTTCATTATGACGTCACACACGCTAAGGTTTCTGGTAGTTGTAGTAAAGATCGCGCCCAGTGTCGCGCGACCGCGGGAAAGTGTCAAAAAATCAGCAGAAGCGCCATGTCGGCCAAGGCAAGCTACGAGGTGTTTTACAAAGTTATGTGCTCGATTGCTATAAAAATTAAAAGAAATTCAGCATGGAGTTTTTTATGTTTTTTTTTTCGATAAACGAGGAATTGCAAAGTGTTGTTAACGAACATTTCAATGGAAAACTTTTTTCCCAAATTCTGGATACCGAGTGTGTAGCAGGAAAATGTGTCAATGTGCCAATATAATTTCCCTCATGAGAAAAAGAATCGAAGGGGAGGAGGGAGTATCTGAGATAGGAGATATAGAACAATTAGAACAGTTTTTAAATAACAGAACCAAATGGAGATCGAAGCAATAAAAGTGTTATATCCAGCATAGTTTGACATAGTGCAAAACAAAACAACTAACCCAGTGAAATGCTTTGAGCGACTCGCTCTGAGATTTAATAAAAACAAAACAAAGCAAATACATTTTAACAATATTTCGCTTTGAGTGCATCGGCAGTTCTAAGTTAAGTCATTGAAATGGAAGAGAAATACAATTCACTACTACAAGTTAACGCAAATCATGTAAAGATGATTAAAATATTCCGTCAACTGAAAAAGCTAGCAATGTTATTCGCACTAAGACGGCCGAACGATTTTTTGCGTTCAAACAACCCAAAGTGCAGTACCAAAGAAAATCAAATTTGGCTTGAGAAACAACGCTAACTCAGTCTAGAATAGTTTCTATTACTATTTTTTGAATTATGTTACCATTTTGCGAAATAAGACATAAGCTTAATAAACAAAACCTACAAAGACAAAACCTTGAAAGTTTATACGCACAACTGACATTTTCTCGCCAAGATTAACTGTAATAAATGCAATTGCAATATCAGATCGCTTATTTTAATTTTAATACGAAATTCCATGAAAAGACAAACAGAGGAAAAGGGAAAACAAGCCTTCAGGTATGAAAAAAATATTAAGAATAGCACTTGCTGTCCTGGGAAAGCAAAATGCCTCGAGCCGCCTCGAGTACAATTCCGCTTAACTTGACACTGTTTTGTACCAAATTTCTGCAAGTTTTTTAAACATTTCAAGAAAGCTATTGTAAATGTGGATTCGCTCTGAGTTAAAAAATTCTTACGAAGTCAATCCACAGTCAAATATGTAATTTTCCAACGGTTGAAGTCGGAGAAATACTTAAAAATCGATCGTTGTCCTTGGAAATAAAAACGACACTGGCAATATTTACAGTCTGTTCTCGAAAAGGATTTCTTTGCTCTATTAAACCTCTCCAATTTCTTCTATAACCGCCGTCGAGTATTCTTCAGGTCTTTTCCTTGTAGCAACAAGCTTTTAAAAGAAATGCCTTCAAAAGACTTCATCCTATTGCTAAGGAATGCATGTAAAATTACTGGCCTGAAAATCGAGTGTACAAGAAGCCCACCGCTAAAAAAAGTTTTGTATAAACGCACCGAGTGCGAAACGATTAAAAAAACCCTGCAAAAAAAAAAAGCTTCCTCACTCTTACATTGCTGTCTGTTGATGTGTCCTGGTGGGGTAAAAGCAGTTTTGTCGCTTATGTCACTCGAGGTCCTCTCAGTTATGCACATTATAGATGAGTATGATCGACCAACTCGGCCGCCTTTGCATTGCATGTGTTTTTGTGGATTATTTTGAATTTGCCCGCGATTGAGCGACCCTGGGCGCAATCTTTACTACAACTACCAGAAACCTTTGCGCGTGTGACGTCATAATGAAAATGGTCTATTGTGTGCGCAATTAGATGAAGCTCAGTTACCTTGCACTAAAAAATTGTCAATCAAACTTCAAACGTATGGTCTATAGGTCAATATGTATACAGCCATGCAATATTTTTCTACCACTCTAGAAGTATTGTGGTTCTGATGTACTTTTTCAGTCCGCAGAGGATCCGGATGAAATCTTTAATTAGGATCATTCAAATGAAAGATACTGAACAGTACTTTATTGTAGTGCTTCAATTGTTATGCCGCACAAGATGCTTTTAACTTTTGAGTCCATGGGCTACATCCTAAATTGTGACTACTTAAATGAAAGCTACCAAGTGGTAATTTCGCTGGTATTGTTTGTTGTACATTATACAATGGGAAGTCGTTGATCTGATCATTTTCTTTATTTTCATAACCTTAGTGTCGGCTATGTAGTGATATTATAAAGAGAAGTTGCATACTGATCATTAAAGGGTTAAGTACGACCATTAAACAAAAGCTGTTGAGTAGTTTATTCATTGTGTTAATTTAATTTTTTATTTAATTTTTCTCAAATGAAGTTTACTAAAAAAGAAATCTCGGTCAAATGTGTACTCTGGCAGTCGTAAGAGAGTTTAGAGTATTTCGGGTTTCGCTCTTGGCCTTCAGTTTCTTTCTTTCTTTCTTTCTTTCTTTCTTCCTTTTAAAGTTTTAAAGGACTATCGAAAAGTAAAAGTGTCATTCTCAAGTTGCCCAACTCTTTTTCATTCTTCATATTACCATCCGAACTCGCTAATGTCTTTCTTTCCAGAAGTTACTGCGTTTTTAGTTCAGTTCTCAATGGTATCAAGGTCAAAGGATGTAACTTTAGCTATTGGCCAATAGATTTATTTTCTTTTCGACGACCAACTGTCAAAGCCATATCGCCATTAGAAGCTTTGCTTGAAGAAAGGAAGCAGAACGAGTAGCCATGGTTCTGGCATTAAAAACAGAACAACTTGTGAAAAAATCAGCCAAAAAGGAAACATTTTTGTACATTCTATTAACCCCCGAAGTTCCGCTGGCATAAATTTAACACTCTTGGAATTGAGGAGTGGATGGGGGGGGGGGGGGGGGGGGGGAGAGCGCTTTGTGCCATCCCCCTTCCCAGACTCAGGAACGAAAAACAGCCTAGGCTGAAAAGGACTAAGTCCGAATCTCTTAGGCTATCTTAGGCAATTTAGGCCTCCCGAACAGATATTCCGCAGAAAGTAACGTTGGGTGTCCGTATGCAGTATGAAAGACAATAACAATAAATAAAATCGAATGAGCACAATCTTGCGCGAGTTGGCCCTATAACCACAGGAGCAAGAATTCATGACCGATTCAGGGGCACCCGACGAAAAACGTAAAGCGAAGTACTTACACCGTTGCTTTCTGTTTTCTCACATTGTTTTAGGGCTTTTTGAAGGGATATTTCTGTAGGATATCGAAAATTGATCTGCTCCCGATCTTTGAGCTAAACTTTCTCTTTGCAGAGAATTTTAGAAAAGAGAGGCTAATTTTCCGAATTTCCTAACTGCTGTCGGCTTCCCGAAAATGCTGGCTGACCGTAGTAGCCGAGATTTTGCGTTACAAGCCAAGATCTTGCGTAAGAAGTAGAGATCCCGAATTATAAGTCGAGTTCGCGCATTATAAGTCAAAATCTCGTGTCATCAATCGAGACGCATTGTAAGTCGATGGAGAGTTCTAAAACATGTGCAAAATCTGAAAATCACTATATATGATCCTTACCAACGTACGGAAACCACCTTAGTTTTTAAGCCAAACTGATTCTTATATCCCGAATGCATTCAATTTATCTATATTTTAGCTTCCTCAATAGGCTTCTTTCGATATATTAAAATTCAGCTTGGTAGCGAGGCCTAGAGGACACAAATAAAAGAAATCTTACAAGCATGTTTATTCATTTCTTTTGTTTGTGTCCTCTAGGCCTCGCTACCAAGCTGAATTTTAATATATCGAAAGAAGCCTATTTAAAATCATAAACTGACTGACTTTTCTCCCTTGCTTTTTTTGTTTTCTTTTTGCCAGTTGAATTTTTTTGCGATAGTTTGCATTACACATCGAGATTTGGCGTTACGGGTCGAGATATCGCGACGTCGTTTTCAGTGGAGATAGTGAAAATAGCACGCACCCGCATTGTCCTTTTACTCAGAACCATGGTATACACGCGTACGTAAGGCAGCCTGGTCTATCAAATATGCTGCCAAATGAATCTGCTCTTTAGTTAAAAACTTGTTTATTTAAAGAAGCATATTGCTGTCACCTCTAAGTTCTCAAATACAGAAGCCTAGCTAATAAAACAGCGCTAAAAGCCTGGTTGAATATTTTAAAAATTGTTTATCAAGTAACGGTGGATCATATGGATAAATACCTTTTTCCAAGCTGTCATTTACGTCACACGGGTCACCGAGAGATAGAACGATCCGAATTGAATATCGAGCAATGCCGAATATTTACCAAAATAATAAAATTGAGGACAATTGTCTTCTTGTGGTCTTCTGCAGCTGGTACATAAAACAAAATAAATCACACAGAGGAAATATCACGGTGCAGCTACGAAATTTATTGGGGATAAGAGTGTCCGGGAGTGGTTAATTAATCTCCTTGATTTCACCACATTGTTCCTCCTTCTGCCATATTGTTATTTAAGTTTTGCTAAATATGTATAGACAATGAAATGGAGACGGAAAGAAACAAGACAACAATTTTCCTCTTTACGAATTTACGTGAACAACTACGAGCATGAAAGCAGTCTTGACAATGGAAATTTTTGCCTACTGGCAAAAGGCTAAAGGCTATTTCTATATGTTTTGCGTTTAAAAAAAGATTAACAAATAAAGAGCAACGTTTGTCTGTTTAGCGAAAAAGTGGGCTAAAAATTGGCTATATATGGGCTTAAAAAATTAACTATTTGTGAAGCGTCCGATTAGCAAAACACTACGTGGCTGTCGTCTTGAAGTGGGCTTTAAAAAAACAGAAAAGAAGTTAGAGAAAACATGAGATAAGTAACGAGTGATAGCCTTCCAAATTTAAGAAAGTGTTGTCGTAAAACCAGAAAATTACCTTCAACTGCCGGTTTATTTATTTTTATCTCTTCCTTAAATTTTTCATTGCGACGTCGTTGATGTCTTCTTGATGTATCACTTCCGTGGATTAAAAAACTGTTCCTTTTATAGCTTAAGGCATGGTAAAGTCGCTATCACAGTAGAGACAACAGTACAAGTTATGCAACGCGCCAGGTCACAACCACTCAAGTTTGTACCGACTTCAGATTAGTTTTCGTGACCAAATGCTGGCATTAACCTCGTGAGTACCTAAATAGCCTCCACCACTGGATTCTTAGTTGCTGTTTGTCTTTTTTTTTACTTTTAATATCAGATAGGAAACATGGTTATTTGATAGGCCTGTCCCTTAAGAGCTCTTACTTGTTACGTTGGAAAAACACAAATGGAAACTGATTTTCCAAAACGCGTCCCTGAACATTTCTAGACGCACAGGCTAGGCAGCAACACAAAATGTGCAGCCAGTGTTTGGAACAGTTGAAAATTCGCATCCTTCAATCGATAATGGACAGTACGGTGGTTTCAAAGGGACATACATTTCTCCCACTTTTTGGGGGCTTGCGACTTACTTGCGACTTACTTGCGACTTACTTGCGACTTAGCTGCGACTTACTTGCTACTTACTTGCGACTTACTTGCGACTTACTTGCGACTTACTTGCGACTTACTTGCTACTTACTTGCTACTTACTTGCGACTTACTTGCGACTTACTTGCGACTTACTTGCGACTTAGCTGCGACTTAGCTGCGCCTTAGTTGCGACTTAATGAACAACACGTGGCAACGGAAGGCCTGGTCGCCTCGTCATAAAAACGGCTTCTCCAGACGAAGAATCGCATCGGGAGGTGGACCAGGTGACTACGGCAAGTAAGTCGCAAGTAAGTCGCAAGTAAGTCGCAAGTAAGTAGCAAGTAAGTCGCAAGTAAGTCGCAAGTAAGTCGCAAGTAAGTCGCAAGTAAGTCGGAAGTAAGTCGCAAGTAAGTCGCAAGTAAGTCGCAAGTAAGTCGCAAGTAAGTAGCAAGTAAGTCGCAAGCCCTCAAAAAAGTGGGAGAAATGTATGTCCCTTTGAAACCACCGTAGGACAGGAATAAAATGGACAGGATAAAAATTAGCTAAACCGTAGATTCTCACGGGGAATATGTTTTTACATTTTGCTCAGAAACCTCTGAAAGAAAAGAATTTTTCGAATATAGAATTAATTAAAAATTGTTGATTATACCTTGTTAGAGTTTTTAAACTCTAACATGGTATACAGTAATCAAGGATGAAATCCTCGTTAAAAGAGAGGATTTTGTCTTTGCAATAAGAAAACGTGCGCTTAATTTATTGCAGCACTTAGTGAGTTGGACACAATTGACAAACAATATGGGCACGTTCACAATGTGATGTCGCCAAAAATTAAAGTTTTTGTTTCTTTTGACATTTAAAAATAAAATCACTTAACATGTTGCTATGAAAAAGAGGTTTCTCGACAAAATTTGTGTTCACTTGGAATTGTTATTTATTTATTTATTTATTTATTTATTCATTTATTTTATTTTGGGACAATAGGCAACTTGACAATGTTGTGTAGCTAAATGGGCGCTCTGAGCATTATAGCGGAACTGTTGACCAAAGTTGAATTTACAATTATCAAGTTCAATTTCAGTTTCCATTAATTTAATCGGCTACTTAATTAATTCAATCTGAATCTCTAAGCTCTTATGCTTATGGATTTTTAAAAAGTTTCTAGGAAAAATTCACCTTTCTCAATTTTAGATACATGTTACTTAATTTTGTGGAATAAACTTAGTTTTCCTCATTGAATGACGACGTGTTACTCCGTTCTCGGTTTTGTCGGTTTTTAATAGCCGAAGATAATTGCGTAGCATTTGAAAGAATATTGCAACGGCCCTTTGAAACCTTTTGTATCGCCCAGGGACTGAATTTATCTGCTTTTGTTTTCTCTTCAACCTTTCGAGTTTTAATAACAATGCACGCTTTAGGCTTTCACCGATTTCATAATACAAATGTTCTAATAAGCGTTTGGAATGAAGATGCTAGCGTTTGTTATTAAGAGAACATTATGTAGTTGACAATTGACGCAGTAAAATCAATAATTGCAATTGAGTTTAAATGTGAAAATTGTGTGAAACTGTCCATTAACTCTCCATTGATTTTCATTTTTAACGGAAACCAAATGAAACACTTCAATCGGTTATTCTCAATCTACTTACGGGCGCACAAATTGATTTGACAGCCGAAGAATTGAAATTTAAGAGCTCGAAATACTGAGTGTAACATGCTTTTGATGTGTAAACTTTACCATTATCATTATCACACATTAGGAAATTGACATACTTAAAACTGTTTACTTAAGTTTCTTAATATATGTCACAGTTTGTAAAAGAACAGCTCAGAGTGGGATAGCTGGCAACTTTGCCGTTTGGATTGCCGGAGCACAAACCAGTTAAGTCGGGACATCCATAAACGCTACCAAGGCGCATTTTTGTGGCGGTTGATTAATCCTGAGAAAAAAAGAAAAAAATGAATAACTGGTAAGTTCTGTAAGCCCGTTACAGTTCAGTTTATGATTCAGACATAAATACAAAGCAGCATATTCGTGCAACCGTTGCAGAATTAACTTTCACTGAACATGAATGCTAACAAACAATGTTCATAAATACACATATTTATATATCTGCTTTTCTTTCGGTTTACAGCATGAGCTATGGGAAACATGGATTTTGAGTTCTCATCGAACGTTGTTTCAAGCAAACAGCGATGAAATATGTCAACTATTCAATAAAACTATCACCTTACGGTCAGTTCTGCTGTCCCTTGTCTTTGATTCCTGCTTTATCTTCTGCAAATATCCCTGTTTCTCCCCAATTCTTCGGTGAGTTCGATGTGCTTACTTTTACCGCTCGCCATTTTGAAAAACCACTCATTCCCAGTTCTTTTCATCCCAGTTCTACGCAGCCAACTAGAAAACCTCCTAAAGCCACCCAAAAGCCACTGGGTAGGAAGCGCTTGGGCTGTTGCTAGGAGATTTGTGCCTTTGGCCAATCGTAGGGCCGATAAGACAATCGCTATTGTTTTTCAAATTCGCCTTCAGCTGGTAAGAGCAAAAAGCTCTTTCCAGTCCCCCGACAGAACCTAATTTGAATTGTAACTCTTAATCCGTTGCACGACGACCTTCCATATATGGAAGTCCGTCGTGCAATGTTCTTACGAGCTTGTAACCATAACCTGGAAAAGATGGCCTACCCATTGGGATTTAGGGCGGCTTTAGGAGGTTTTCTAGTTGGTTGCGTAGAACTGGGAATGAGTGGCTTTTCAAAATGGCGGGCGCTAAAAGTAAGCATATCTGGCTCGAACTCACCGAACAATCGGGGAGAAACAGGGATATTTGCAAAAGATAAAGCATAAATCAAAGACAAGAGACAGCAGAACTGACGGTAAGGTGATAGTTTTATTGAGTAGTCGACATATTTCATCGCTGTTTGCTTGAAACAACGTTCGATCAGAACTCAGAATCCATGTTTCCTATAGCTCATGTTTACAGTAGGGAATTGATGTTTGAGAGTTTTAATTTCTTTTTTTTTTCAAGTTCCCGTAAGATCGGACTATTAGTGACGAATGTTACCAATAGGAGCGTAAATAAACCATCCTCAGGCTGGTAGTTATCGATGTACCTTTTAGGCTATAAATTGTCTTTATTTTCTTATATTTTTTCTTTACAGATTGCTCCGGTGAAGAAGAAAAATATATCATTTTCCTAGATGATGGCGTTTCAGGAACCCAACATAACAACCAATGACAGCAGCCCACTCCCTTATTTGGCATGTTTTGTCCCTGACGTTTCTATGGAGATTCAACAAAAGCTGCGATGATTCATCACCAACTCAGTGCTTCTTCCTCTCGACATGACATTAGCCGCCATGTCTTTCGTCAGCAACTGCCTCCTTCTGATCTCTGTGGCACGAATAAGAACTCGACAGCATCCTTCGCTTGTACTACTCTGTAGTTTATCAGTGAGCGACTTAATTTCGGCGGCTATTTACCTTTACAGAGACACAAGGAAAGCCTTACACACCCACCTATGCCCTCCAAACAGCCAAGCAGAAACTTACTTATCTCGACTGTGCATCTTTGCAACCCTGAGTAACTTAACAGTCATTAGTAAAGATCGATTTCGTGCAATCCATAGGCCTCAGTGGTATCTAAATCACGTGACCAAGTCACGTGTTCTGAAAGAAGCGTTTACCAGTTGGCTATTTAGTGCATCAGCAGTATTATTTATTTTAGGAGTTTTTCAATTGCTTCCAGAGAAATCCGTATTTATTAAGAATATTATTTCCGTAATATTTTATGTTGCTTGTAGCTTGATGATTATTGTTTGTTATATTGGAATTTTCGTAGTCAACAGGAGTCATCGGAAGAGCATGACACGACGTCGAGCGAGACATTCAGTTGCTGTGATAGAAAGAGAAAGAAAGCTTGCTATCACAGTAGGTTTAATTCTCTTAGCCCTTGTTTTCACTTTCTTGCCTGCTTTGGCCAGTCCGCTTGTGTTTTCTGTGATGGGGTATAGAAGTAAATCTCCCTTTAGGCCATTTTTCACCGTATTTATTACATTGAATGGAATCTTAAATCCAATGATCAACTGTGGAAGAAACGAAACCATTCGAAGATCAGCGCGCCGATTGTTTGATTGCAAACGACATTTAAGACACTTTCCAAGCGCATACGTGGCTCCTGCGGTTTGCGATGTTGGTGAAACAACATTGCAAAGAGAGGACAATATTTGCATGGAAACTGGGACCTGATAATGCCGTCTATATTCTTCGACAAGAGAACAATTTTTGTTAGCCTTGCAGTAATCAAATGTAATTGTCCTTAATTTTGAAAAATGTCCAACCTATAAACTAGATCTGATATTATACTAAGGCATAAAGTATCATTAAAGATCAGATCGTTTTGATTTTTTTAAGTGAAATAAAAAGTGATTTTTACCCTTTCGAGATTTCGCTTCATTTATGGTCAGGAGCAAGGTGGCCAGTTAGAAGAGAGAGGACTGCTAAGTTGTAAAAAAAAAAATAATAATTACTTTTGTCTAAAAGACCACCCTTGTCGCCCATGATTTAATGTTATTCGGGAGTAAGCTGCTCAAACAAGGTGCCAGTCGGCGGAAAAAGTTTATGTAAAATTTACGATTGAATGATTGATTGATTGAACGATTAATTTGCTTATTTAACCCTATTATACCTGAGCTTTTTTTGAGTTTCTAAGCCTGCCCCCCCCCATAGATTCGAAAATTATTCACGCTCTTGCGATGAAACTTGGCATGTTTTTAGCACGTCATTAGCTTAACAGATTGAGTTTATGACATGCCTATTATGAAGTTCCATGACGACACAATGACGTCACAAAGCAGCCATTTTGAATTTTGAGCCGCCATCTTGAATCCCGAGCATGCAGTCATACAGTTGACAATGACGACATCGAAAAATATATGAATTTGTTCTAAGAAACATACTTAATCAAAACAAGCACAAAAAAGTAAAGGATTACCTTCTTCTTCTGAAAAAAAGACTGAAACAAGACAGAAAATAGTCAAAACACCTCCTGAGTAGACGGTTGTTATGGAACCATCAATCATCGTAGACACGTCATTGACATAGGAAAAAATTTCCCGATAAATTTCAGGAAAAGTCACGAGATTTGGTGATTATTCGTCTAGCCGTTTAAAAGTTATAATTCGTTAAAGTCAGCGTGGGCACAATGTCCCCCCCCCCCCCAAGGCTAAATAGGGTTAATCATTTTTTTTTACTAACATACTCATTAACCTTTTTATTAGTTTCCAGAGAACCCATTATTTATATGGGTGTATACAATATGAGATCATAGACAACACAACCCACCTCTCAGCTAGTGTGCCGAGAATTTATGAACAGAAAAGAAAAGTAAACAAAAGTATAAATTGAATTTCAATTTTGCGGACAGCGCTCTTAGCCAAGTTGTTGTTTAAAGGGCAGATAACTTAATCCACTGAGTAAATTGCTATCCATCGGGTAAAATGTTCTCCAACCAGTACATTTTATGTAATTGATAGTCTTGATAGTGACTTATCCAGCGGATGATGTCAAATCGAAGCTTTAACATCCCCGTCCGGGCATACCGCGGCAATTGATTGTACAACGTGCCCGGGGAGGGGGGGAATTTGGACGTTGCCTTGGAAAGGTGGAGAATTTCAAACCGGGTTTATCTCTTAATGTTCTCGGTGTAACTGACACTCGTGACTTTTTTCGGTTTTTGCTGGGTTTTTGACGGATTTACAAGATAGAATTTCGCCTTATTTAGCGAATAACTCTTTTAAAAGATGTCATCACGGCATATCTCTCTCCGAGAAGCGTGAACAGTGTTTGATTGAAAACGAAATTTGTCTTTGAGGAGAGATATTTCAGTACTAATTGGTGGGGCATTTGAACTGCTTTTTTGTCCCGAGGGGAGGGAATTTGAACAAGCCAATCTTCAAAAGTTCAAATGCCGCAGGGGATGTTGAAGCTTCGATTTGACTGGTACATAACGTTGTCGAGCCCTTGGGGCAACTGGAGTCTGTTCTGTGGAACAATACGTTTCATAGGGCTTCAATACGTTTGATCAGGGTTACGATAGGGTATTGTATCTTTCAGTCGCTGGTACTAAAGAAGTCTAAAAAAATTAGGTCTAACAACAAAGTGTAAATCGTTTGTCTCACGATGTGGTCACTTGAGTTGTTGATCGCGACGTTGGGACTACTTACTGCTAGTCTTCATCAGGCAATGAGGTCGACTAGTTGCGCGTCACCATATGAATCACGATGGTCGACTGTGATTGGTGCATTTCGATCCTCATTGTTCTGGTGTGAAGTTTTTTCCGAGAGGTCCTATTTGAACCGATTTTTCCCGTTGTAATTGTTCCCTCAGCGGTTCGCTGATGTACCGGTCTCCCGTTGTGTTTCTTGATCGTTGGTATCCACGCTTCGGGAATTTCAATTCCGTTGTCTCTGTTAATGTTACCAGGGTGAAGTCTTATGTGGATAGCTGAAGAGTCGAAACGTCGCAATCTACAGCTCAAGTGACCACATCGTGAGACAAACGATTTACACTTTATTATTATTATTGTATTTCCACGATGAACAATAACCACCTTTTTATGACAAAATTAGGACTGTCTTACTTGCAGTTCCGAGCTTAGCTTTGATTGTGATTGACTGTCTAATTTTTCTTAAAACTAGAAACCAAACGAACAGCAGTGTACTGGTCAAAATTATAGCTGCATAAGTGCAGCCGTACAAGCCATGCTGTCAATGGTATCATCATTAAGGATTAAGCAGCTACAGTATTACAAGAAACGACAAAGATGCGATATATATTTTATGCTACATATCGCTGAGGTTTGTTGATTGAAAGTTTGAAGGCTCACCAAGGATCACCTGTTTACTTGAGTAATTGACAACTGTGATGATGTCTCTACAACATTTCTACTTATACGGTAACGATACTCAATTTACTTAGGAAATTGTCTAAAAACAAAGCAGTTATTTTTATTTGTCAAACTCCAGCGTGTTAAGCTGTAATTTGAATAGAAAATATGATCACGTTTCAAGTTAGCCGCCAAGGTGGAATTACTTGATGTGAATATCCTGAAAATGGGCCACTGAGCGCACACTAAGGGATTGGAATGGATCAATGACTCTTTCAACGTCAAACTTTGAAAAAAAAAAACACACACACACATAAAAAGAACAAAAACAAAACAGAACAGAACACACACAAAACAAACAAACAGAAACAAGCTAAAAAAAGTATTCGTTATTGGAGGTTAACTTCGTATTGCAGCCTGTTAATCCTAACTACGGTTTTATTGTCCTTCAATGCGTTTGATGCTTCTTTCTATAGTTTAATTTCCTAGTAAGAATCGTACGCTCAATATATCATCTATTATACCAGCCTAGATAAAAGAGTGGTAACTATCAGCTACATTGTATTTGTTAGTCCCTTGTTAAATATAGCCGAGAAAGTTATAAAAAAAAAAACAGACCGAATCATGTTAACATTACAGGTTAAACAGAAAGGCGAACGGCTCAACAATCACGCCAACTGAATGTCATGCTTTGTTATGTTGGAAGCTTGCGACAGAATATGATGCGTTTCAAACCTTTTTGGAAGCTTGCACTTCTAAAAGCGTATAATATTGGGTTAAGACATAAACTACAATAGAACAAGAAATAAAACGCGATTGAAAGTTCAGAGTCTTTTAAGTCTTTTAATGTTATCGGTTCTTCTCCTCTGAGAAATATAACTGTGTGAAAAACTACAGTTGGTCCATATCCAATAATAAATCCAGTAGTTACCAGGATAAATGTCACAACAAGTTTCTTTTTCTCTGAACGTCTATCTTCCTCAGTGTCTGTGGCGCAAATTGCATCGGTAAAGTACAGACCGTTAATCAAGGATCCATAACAATACAAAAATACTGCCATCGTAATATACGTACTAAATACGGAGCCTTTGATCAAAAAACTTTTCTTGCTTGCGTAGGATTGAAAGTACACTCAGAATATGTTTCGTTCCATTCATAAAGAAAGAAAAATGGCGAACCTAAAGAGCCAGTGTCACCAAAAGTGCTTTGCGCGCCGAGGTACATTTTTCATATATGATAAATCCTCCATTTACTTGATTGTTGTGAAGTCTGATTTGTATCTTCTTCCATCGCTACCATTAGCGATACGAGAGCACTAGTGTGAATTTTGACTTGACATTTAAGTGTCGTCGTAACGATTTAGTTGTATATTTCCGAATTCTGAAGTGTTTTGGCGTGGAGAAGCCGAAGGAGATCTTTAAATTGAATGCTTCGTAGGGTTCAGGAAAGCTGAGGCGAAGGCCGAGTCTTCCGGGCTCTACCAAAGTTGTACGGCTAAAGGAGTCCGTGTATCAGTAGCGGAGGGAAAGAAAATCATCTACGGGTTTCAACAATAGTACTGACACTGCGTTTGCCGAAGATGTGCAACATTCGCGTTGCCGGATGAAAACAGAAGGAACGTTAATTTACCACAAAATACCAGTAGCTACAGGCCTGCTCCAAAATAATGCTTATGGTCATGAGCTTGTGCTGTTTTGCTTAACTATTCCTTGAGTTCACTGTCTGCTTATGTTTTATTTTTACAAAAAGTGTAAGAGGGGTTTTCTGGTTTTGCGTCCATCGACATCGGCCGATGCGATCGATCCCGCGATTAATCGATCGGACTGTAAATTGAACGCGAAGTCAGATCTTAGAGTAGTTTTCTCCAGTGACATCTAGCGAAGAAGACGTCAACATTCTTACTGCTTGTTTTTGTCTTGTTTTTATATCGAGTAGAAGTGGCTGCTCTGGTTTTACGTCCATCGAGATCGATCGATCGATCAATGTCATTTACACCGAATCGCAATTTTTCTCTTACAAAGTATAATACAAAAAATTGCCCAGCCACTTAATAAAACTCCGCCAAAAAATCATGTTATACGGCAGTATTATAAACTTACTTTGAAAAACTTCTGGCGACACGGCAGTGTTCTGGTAGAGCGGTTCCTTGCCGTGGACTGGTGATTTAGCTGACACTTCAGGTAAGCAGTCCTGTAACGTCACTTCCTGTTTCAGCTGAGCTGCAATCATAGTAAAATTAGGTCTCTCCGAAGAATCTTTGTGCCAACAGCTCTTCATTACTTTGTACACGTGATCAGGGCAATCCTCTGGCTGTCCGAGGTGCACTCCCTGTGGTGAAAGAAGGCTTGGTTCACTGCGCGCAGTCAATCAATGACTGACTGACTGACTGACTGACTGACTGACCGACCGACCGACCGACTGACTGACTGACTGACTGCCTGACTGACTGCCTGACTGACTGACTGACTTGCCTGACTGACTGCCTGACTGACTGACTGACTGACTGACTGACTGACTGGCTGGCTGGCTGGCTGGCTGGTTGGCTGACTGACTGACTGACTGACTGTTTTCAAACAAAGGCACGCATTGCTTGCTTGACCTATCTTGAAATGACAAGTCTTATCCTCGCTTATTTGCGATTTTTAAGACATACTCTGAGAGCAAAACAACATACCCAAATATTCTTGCAAATACTTCCCCCTCCACTATAGCACCTGAGTGCATAAAGACCAGTTCAGACGCCGCACCTCCCATGTGCCGTACCAAGTAATACGTAGTTTTTTGGCAGTTGTACGGTATCCAAATGAGTTTTTTCGACAGATTTCAATTAGGCAAGCCAAAATCTCAGGGTACGGCAAAGTTTGCCACTTAAATACGACCTAGGACCGAAAATCTATTTGGTGCGGCCCAGGAGAGGTCGGCGTCTGAACTGGGCCTAAAACAGCTTTTTCGTTTACTCAGCAATACCCTTGGAATGCAAAACAACATCCCGCTAAAAACCCAGTTGGACCAAAATTGGAGATAGAGCAACCATCGGGCTAGTAGGCTACAGGCTAAAAAGTCAAACTGACACTAGAACAAAACGACTGCATAAAAATTTCAAATTAAATCTAAAACTGAAACCTCAGTTAAGGTCAACTAATGATTGTCTGCATATTACTGAAGAATATAAATCGAGGTCACAACAAGATGTGAAAGAAACAAGTGTAGTAGATAATAATTTGAGGAGAGGACAGTCATTGCGGTCATGTTAAAACGTAGACTGTGCAGACTGCAGATCATGCAGACTACGCAGACTATGCAAACTGGTATTTTGTTTCCTTTAAGTAAACTGTGATTTGTTGTACTTTTTAGGACTTTTCATTTTTGACCTATGTTGAAAATATAGGGTCTTAGCCAGACTGCAGTTTGTCGGTTTCTATGTTTGTTTGTTTGTTTGTTTGTTTGTATGTATGTATGTATGTATTTTTGATCCGGGGGGGAGTCCCATGTGAGACGGGCGAGAATGCTCGTCGGAAAATTTGAATTAAAGGTATACTGAAACAGACGGTGAACGCGAGACGACGAGCATCCATGCACCTTTCACGTGGGAGTGCGGCCCCGGGGAATTTATTTGGCACTATGTGACACCAATCAGATTGAGGCTACTAAGCTAAGAGTACAGTCTACCAATGAAAGAGCTGGTTAGAATCCGCTTACTGAAGCTAAAGGTCAGACAAGGTTAAGCTTACCGGCCATGTTGAATGTACATATGGGGACGGAAACGATCAGCGCAAATGTGCTTTTCTACTTTTTCCTCTCGAATATTATATTTTCAGTAAAGGCTTGGTGTGGTGGAATTGATGGTAATTTCCTAAAGCTATTGTAAGGGCAGGTAAAATTGAACTTTGTCGTGGCCAACGGTGGAACGTGAGTACGTGACAAAAACAATTAACCTCGTTCCAAAAATAGACTTGTTGACGAGAAACTGTAACTTAATTTGTTCTTTTATGATTTGTGTTATGAAACAGCTGTTTTGGTTATGCATGGTTCAATTTTACCTGTTACCATCCCCCCCCCGGGCAACTCCGGGGACAAGTCCAGCCCTTCGGTCCCGGGAGTGGGGAATTGTTTGAAGCCGTCTTGTCCCGGGGGGAGGGGGGCGGGGCAAATCGAAAATAACTTCTTGTTGTTCCCTCGTTCTTGTGCAGTACGTCACTTCTCGGTTGACGCCGGACCGCGTGGAGAAGACTGCCTATTTCCAGAGCGAATTTCTAGAATTTGTAGCAGACTGGCTAGAGAAGATAATCTCTCAAAATTAAAATCTGTATTTGAAGGTACTTTTATTTTAAATTGTTAAACGAATGTGCGTTTGACGCGTACTCGAATAGTTGGCGTTCATCACAAACAAAGATTTATTTCTTCTGTGAGCGTATTTATGTATATACTAAGACGACTTAGTATATGAAAACGGATGCACTGCTTTGTATTTAACAGAGGTCTCAGTCCAGTGTTCATTCTTATGAAACAAGCTAAGAAAACCTCCTTTAAAATGCTACCATCGACTTGTTCACGGGCCTCTTGTGCGTATGTGCTATATTTAGAATAAATCACTTGGCGAAAATTCTTTACTCGCTAGCCGTAGGCGGTTAAGGGTTTTCTTCACTTTTTTTTTTCAAATATAGTGTGCATGTTTTTATTACATTATACATGTAGTGTCCTTCGTTCAAGAAACTCTAGAAAAGCGTTTAAGTTCTTGTCAAAATGTCTGGTTTTGCTATTGTACGGAAATCAATATCGTAATCTATGTTTTGTACAAAAACAACGTATTTGTGGTCGATGAGCAGTCCCGGGGGTGGGGAATTGTCTCTTTTTACGTGCCCGGGGGTGGGGAATAGACCGCCAAGCGAGGACAAAATTGCAAATCTCCGGGGGTATGCCCGGGGGGGATGGTTACAGGTAGAATTGAACTATGCATTATGTATCTTTGAGCAAGATCTTGGTTGAAAAGATTGTATCTGTGCTTGATATGGATAATTTTGACTGTACATTGCAAGGTTTTTGAAACAGCTTTGTTTCGTAATTTGAAATTTATAGCAACGTATTTAAGATTGCAATTTCCATAAATTAGTTTGTTCATTCAAGCGTGTCTGTAGGTTTTTCAACCTGTTTTCTCTTCCCATAATACGGTTAAGTTTTAGCTTACGATGTTGTGTCCATGATTTATATCAGTCATTTCCACAGATTTTCCAGCCAACGTAGAAATGATTTCTTTCTTGGTTTTATTATATACGGGAACATATGGTTTTTGAAATTTATAGTGACTTGTTTAAGATAGCATTTTGCATAAATTAGTTTGTTCATTCAAGCGTGTCTGTAGGTTTTTAAAACTGTTTTCTTTTCCCATAATTCGGTTAAGTTTTAGTTTACGATGTTTTGTCCATGATTTATATCAGTCATATCCACAGATTTTCCAGCCGACACAGAAATGATTTCTTTCTTGGTTTTATCGTATACAGGAACATGTGGAAAGAAAATTTGTTTCAAAAACGACCCTTGTCCTCTTTCGGTCTTCAATTTTCATAAACAAGTTTGTGCAACTGGGAGTGCGAATGGCTGACGTCTTCTCAAATTGTGATCTAATACATTTGTTTCTTTCACCTCTTGACTTGACCTAGATTTATATCATTTAGTACTATGCAGACCAATTATTAGTTGACCTTAACTGAGGTTTCAGTTTTAGATTTAATTTGAAATTTTTATGGAGTTGTTTTGCTCAAGTGTCAGTTTGACTTTTTAGCCTGTAGCCTACTAGCCCTAAGGTTGCTCTATCTCCAATTTTGGTTCGACTGGGTTTTAGCAGGACTTTGTCTTGCATTCTAAGGGTATTGCTGAGTAAACGAAAAAGCTGTTTTCGAAACAGTTACTTTTCATCAGCGCTCAGTGTGCTATAGTGGAGGGGGAAGTATTGACAAGAATGATCGCGTGTGCTGTTTTGTCCTCAGAGTATGTCTGAAAAATCGCAAATAAGCTAGGATGAGACTTGTCATTTTTTCAACATAGGTCAAGCACGCAATGCGTGCCTATGTTTTGCCGTGTTAAGATGACATGGCCAGCAGCTTGGCACCGAGTTCTCCAAAAAATGCCCCGCAGTAAGGAATTCTCGAACAATTTCGACGGAAAGATTCGCACCTTTTGGGAGCATTTCATATTCCTTTGCCAGACGATTCAAAAGCACATTTTGGTTTTGCAGTTAACGAAGTTTCCGAGCTTGAGCGTACCGTGAACTCGCTATGTTACCGTATACATTACAGGTTTAAAAACCTACAGACACGCTTGAACAAGCTATTCTATGCAAATTGCTATCAAAAACCATATGTTCCCGAATATGATAAAGCCAAGAAAGAAATCATTTCTATGTCGGCTGGAAAATCTGTGGAAATGACTGATACAAATCATGGACACAACATCGTAAACTAAAACTAAACCGCATTTTGGGAAGAGAAAACAGGTTAAAAACCTACTGACACGCTTGAATAAACAAGCTAATTTATGCAAATTGCAATCTTATAAAAATGTCGCTATAAATTTCAAATTACCAAACAAAGCTGTTTCAAAAACCTTGCAAAGTACAGTCAAAATTATCCATATCAAGCACAGATACAATCTTTTCAACCAACATCTTCCTCAAAGATACATAACCAAAACAGCTGTTTCATAACACAAATCATAAAAGAACAAATTAAATTACAGTTTCTCGTCAACAAGTCTATTTTTGGAACGAGGTTAATTGTTTTTGTCACGTACTCACGTTCCACCGTTGGCCACGACAAAGTTCAATTTTACCTGCCCTTACAATAGCTTTAGGAAATTGCCATCAATTCCACCACACCAAGCCTTTACTGAAAATATAATATTCGAGAGGAAAAAGTAGAAAAGCACATTTGCGCTGATCGTTTCCGTCCCCATATGCATATTTACATTCAACATGGCCGGTAAGCTTAACCTTGTCTGACCTTCAGCTTCAGTAAGCGGATTCTAACCAGCTCTTTCATTGGTAGACTGTACTCTTAGCTTAGTAGCCTCAATCTGATTGGTGTCACATAGTGCCAAATAAATTCCCCGGGGCCGCACTCCCACGTGAAAGGTGCATGGATGCTCGTCGTCTCGCGTTCACCGTCTGTTTTAGCATAGCTTTAATGAAAATTTTCCGACGAGCATTCCCACCCGTCTCACATGAGATTCCCCCCCCCCCCGGATCACAAATGCATACATACATACATACATACAGACAGACAGACAGACAGACAGACAGACAGACAGACAGACAGACATACATACATACATAAGTAGTAAAGGGGGCTCGTATGGCCATTTTCCTGGCTTCTGATTGGTCGAGAGCAGTCACGTGGTTTTTAGGATGGGAAACCGCTGACCAGTGGGAAAAAAAAGGATCGCGGGCTCATGGGAACCGGAAGTCACGTGTTTTGGAATAAGAAACCGCTGACCAGTGGGAAAAAAGGGATCGCGGGCTCATGGGAACCGGAAGTCACGTGTTTTAGGATGGGAAACCGCTGAGCAATGTGAAAAAAGGATCGTGGGCTCAAGGTGGGTTAAAACCGCTGAGAAAACGCGGGCTCCAAGTCCAAAGTCCAATTTTTGGAGCGGGGGTAACCCTTGGAGTGAAAACAACACAAAATGAATAAATCACGTTTATTGTTATACGTTGTTTTTACAATAACTGAGAAAATAGTAGGAGGGTTCCATGATGAGTATTTCCTTTGAGTTCCTCTTTGATATGAGTGTTCCTTTTGATGAGTTACTGGTAGCCATAGGGGTAGGTCTTGAAGGTGCGGGGATCGATGACTCTTTTGTCATACACCAAGCGATACCATTTGTGTTGGGGTTGAGTGAGCAAGGTGTAGTTTTTCGGTTCCCGGACAATGTGGTGACTTTTGGTGACTTGGATTTCGCGTGGTTTGGAAAGGGGTGTTTTTATTTCATCTTGGACATTCTGACGCATGACGTCGTAATTCAACTGGGTGTGTCCTTCACTGTTGAGTCGGAAGCCTCTGACCTTGCATTCCACTTTTCCTTTATTAGTAGTATACCCATAGTTCTTGGGTCCTCCACTGACAAATTCTTGGATGTATTCATCGTCCTTTAATTCGGAGGCGAAGTCCCCTAGATAGGAACCCAAGGTAGGTTGGAATTGAGTGGGTGTTTCCTCCAGGTAGATGACAGAGTCGGTGTCAAAGTAGAGGACTCTCTCCCCTAAGGCTTGCAGGGCGTCATACAATTTAAGGCGGGCGTGGCAGGTGGTGAAGCAGGCCACAAAAATGTTGAGGTTGGGTGACACGCGGATGTCCTCTTTTTGGTTTTGGTAATGCACCTCAACCATGTGGTTGTTGATGACGGACACGTGACGTACGTCTAAGGCATCTGTATCCAAGAAACAGTGGAAGGCATGAGGATCATCAAAGGCTTGAATTTGGGTCTTGTTGAGGCGTTGTCCAAACTTGCCCCACATGGAGTTCAACATCAGCTTAGCTAGGGTACGCAGGCCTGGGTTGTATTCGATGTTGTTGTATTCTAACTGGATACCCTCCTTCTCATAGTAATCCTGAATGTATTTCCTTTTTTCTTCTTCGGACATGTTTTGTTGAGGCCACCCACTAGCTTCTTGTTTGATTTTAAGCCAGGTGTTGACATAATCGGCGAAGAGGCCCTCACAGGTTTCTTCAAAATGCCAGACTTCATAGATGTATTGGACTTGGTACCCCAATTCGACGGCTTTCTTTAATTCGGGACTGCACCAGGTACTGGTGAGGGCGCGTTGTTCGTCGGGGTGAGGGCAATGATAGGATCTGTCCAAAAGAGGTTTGGCCATTTCTTCTTCCACACAACGGGCACAGAGTGGAAAGAGCAGTTTGTCGTCATGACGGTAAGGCAGCACGGGATGGTACAATTCACGGGGAGGCAGGACTTTGCATTGGATTAGTCCAAAGTACTGGCGTATGTCAGTGTGACCCGGTTGAGAAACGATGGTGGGATGTCCTTTGGGGTAGGTGGAGGTTTTGTTCACCCACGGGTACAAGGAGGTGACATCGATGTAGTGAATTTTTTGGCCGGGGGTGATATGATGGTAGAGTTTGATGGCATTGGTACGACCTCCACAGAAAGCGTCCCGAGGTTGAAGAGGTTGGATAAAGTTGAGTTCCCGGACGAAGGAGTCGATCTCTGGTTGGGTTTTTAGGAGGTGGTCCCATTCACATCCCCACATTTGAATGACGTTGTACCCTTGCTTGGTAAGCTTTTGGACTTTGTCTTGGGTGACGTCATAGAGGTCCTGCATGGTTCGATCATAGTTGCGGGGATGTTTTTCGTAGCGATGGGGATAACAGGTAGGGCATCCGTGGGTGAAACACCCTTGAAATTCGTAGACGGTGTGGGTGTCGCGGCAATAACCATCCACATGGATCTGGGTCCCGGGGATCTTATACTCGCCTTCATTTCGGACATGTTGGATGTACTGTGGGTCTGGATTGGCACTGGCCAAGAGATCGGCGGGGGTAAGATCTTGGAGGGTGCGTTGACGTAGTTGGTGATCGCACCAGGTTAACCAGTGAAGGGCTGGGAGGGACTGATTGATGTTATTTCTCCACCCCTTATGACCGGCGGGTTCGCTGGCAATACTGTTCGGGATCATCCGGTTCATACGTAAATCTCGATTACAAGCCGAGGCAATGGTGACGTGATCGAAGGGATTGAAGCCTGTTAAGTCTTCAAACATGCGTTTGAAAGTCAGACGTCCTTGTTTGAGGAGTCGTACATCGGAGCTGCAATAGTCCAACAACTCTTTTTGGAAATGAAACACCACACCCTGGTCGCGTTGTTCTTGATGCCAGGTTTCAAAGGCTTGTCTTCCTTCGAGTGACATGGTCTCAGGCATGTAGTAATCGCGTGAGGGGAGGATGCCCACGTAGTTTTGATACTTATCACCGGGTATGTTGAACTTGTGTGGGAAATACCCTTTGCAGAGTTCTGTCAAACCAAAGGTTTTGGGAAACGCGGAGAGGGGCATCTGGAAGAAACTCATGGAATCGATGAACCGGATGCGGTCATGTTTGATCTCTAAGAGTTTACATCCGTTGCGGAGTTGTTGGACGATGCGGTTGTCACTATAGTATTCTTGGATGATAAAGTACCCATCGTACCCTTGAAAATTATGAGCGATGACATTGACTTGACGGGTATCGTGAAGAGTCAAGGTATCCAACCATTCCAGAAAGTCACGGATACAAGTGGGACATGGGAAAGGCTTGGGTTCATCCTTGTCTTCGGTTTCGGCCACGACGAGATTGGCAATGTGTTGTTCGTGGGGTTGCATGGCTTCGATATCAAAGAAGACGTGTAAGGGAGGCAGGTCTTCCTCCTCGTCCTCGGAGGAGGCATGGGGTTCCGCGGCGGCACCTCGTTTGGCGCGAGGACCTTTTTGACGGGTCCTCTTTCTCTTCTTTTCGTCTTGAGGTTTGGGGGCTCTTTGTATAAAACAACGGTGTTGGTCGGCGTGGACGTACTGATGACAAGAAGGGCAATCCACGTGGTAACAATGGTGACGTTGAATGCGGGACAAGCCCACATTTTGTTGATAACAGTCAGGGCATCGGTGTCGTTGAGAGCACACGGAGGACTGGAGGTCCGTGGCGGGTTTGCCAGCATGGGTCTTGCCCCTGTGGGCTTCGAAACACACTTCTCCAAAAAAGTCCCGATGACACGACTGGCAACGTTGAGTGGCTTTAAGGTGTCGGGGGTAAGCATGTTGAAAGTCTGGACAATCTTTCTGTCGACAGGCTCCGCACAACTTGGTCTTGGTGCATCGATGACGTCCCTCGGTGTTGTAGGGTTTCCAACAATCCGCACAGACATAACTGGACCCGAAAAACCCCGGCAATTTGGTGATGACATCATAATGGTCTTTGTTGTGCAGTAGGATCAGTTGTTTGTCTCGTAGGGGTCCAAACGTCGTGATGTGGAACGATCGCTGTGCATCCACCAGGATGATCTGGTAACCGGTGAGGGACGGAGCTTGACTGAATTGGGTCAAGGCATCATAGCCACAGGGACCGAAGGGTACCTTGGCTTCATTCTGGAGGTTCCAAGCTAGGGTTCTCTGCAGGGATTTTCCCTGGCGAATGCTGCTCCATTTTGGGTGCTGGTCCACGCGAGCTTTGGCGACCACAAGGGCTCTGGCACAACAGAGGTCATCACTGTTTGTAATTGTTATGACAGACCGTTTGTTGGTTGTCAACATGGTCATGGTAGGATGACCTGGTTTTCCGCGCCGTGGTCTGCCGGTGCCTTGAGGAGCATGATGGACTTGAGTGATGGAGACTTGAAAGGAGTCATCCATTTCAAATTGTTCGTTGCTGTTGAGGGCTTGGGCTAAACGTTGGAACAGAGCTTCCACACGCTCTGTGTCTCGACGCCATTCACCTGCACGTAATCCCCACCCCTGAAAATTATTGTGCAGGCGATCGGATGCTATTGTAAAGTACAGACGATCTTGATCGTGGAGGTCGGGGGTAGTGGTTAACACTTGATCGACGGCTCGACGTAATCCATCTTGGAGAGCTTCGGTAATGTTTTGACCTGGAATCAAGGTCCCCCTTTGACGTAACTGGGTCTTGAAATGACGTTCTTGTACCCCCATGCGATCACTCTTCCGATTCACAAAAGGTTCTAAGTCAAATTGGAAGGTAACGTGCGCAGAGGGATCCAATCCACCCCCACTTTGTTCCCATTGGTCCAAGGCCTCTTCACAAATGTCGTCGTCACTGTCGGTTGAAATCAAAGGTCCCACACAGGAATTTGTGTCGTCTTCTGAATCACTTATCTCCAAACCAAGCATTGACATGATCTCACGTGTAGCGAGGCCGCTTGGCCCCGCCACATTGTCGTCTTCGTGAGAGGACATGATCAGATGAACTCACTGGAGATCAGGGTTCGTTTTTTTATAGAGAACCAAAATGTCACGTGGGAGGGGAAGGAGCCAATGACCTTACCCGGACACAGGGTGTCCTAGGGAGGGGTGGGACGGGGTGGGGGGACCCCCCTCCCCCCTCTCTAGTTAGGACCCCTGGTGCATGATGGGAACGAATGAGAGACTATAAAACAGATCGATCCTCGGGCTGGAACATCTCAACATGGACTCTCGCCATGAGAATTTGTTAGAGACCTTTGAAGAGTTCGAGCTCGATTTAGAAGTGGAGGACATTTTGAAGAAAGTGAAGAGGGAGTTGTTGCTGAAGGACGAAAGCTTTAGTGAGTTTGCGGAACGTTTAAAGGAACTGGAGCCGGAAAAAGTCGAAGCCCAGAGACGTCGAAGAGAACAGGCGGCTCCCTTTCATTCACAGTGCTACCCTCAAATGACCTGCGATTGGTTCGTAGAGGGGCTCGACTATTGTTGCGATTACTGGCGGTACCAGTTTAAACGTCCACGGACACCTCCGCCAGCACCGCCCCCATCGCCCAATGTCTGTCGGAAACGAGGGCCTCCGCCGCAGCAACCGTCGCAGACCCCCCGTGAAGTACCAACAAAACAACGACGACGACGACCTTAACGACTCTGACCCAGACGACGACTTGAACGACATAGACTATGTTCCCGACAATGACTATGACCCGAACGACGACGACGAAACGACAGAGTTACTGACGAAAGACGAACGACGACGGAGACGGAACGCAATCAAAAAAGCTAGGTACAAGGACCGTTACCCAGAGAAAGCCCGAGCGAGGAATATTGTGAAAAAAGCCTGCTACCGAAGTAAGTACCCTGAGAAAGTGCTTGCTGCCAAAAAACGATACCGAGAACAATATCCGGATCGAGTGCGGGAGTCCAAAAGGCGTTATGAGGAGACGCATAAGGAGCAACGGAATGCCAGCAAAAAAAAATGGGTCCAAAAGAACCGAGCACGTTGTGCCGAATACGATCGGAAGTATAGAGAGAAACATCGGGAACGTTTGAGAGCCAAAGCGCGTGAATATCGTCAAAAGAATCGTGTACGAATATTGGCGTACAAAAGGATGTACAATAAAAGGGCCAAAGCACAGGCGGCTCGTCGGGCATATCGTGCTGCGAACCATGAGAAACTGCATGCGCAAAGAAGAGAGTACTACTGGGCGAACCGCGAGAGGTTATTGGAGCTCGCTAAAAGGTACTACTACAACAAAAGGAAGCACGTGCCTCGTCCCAAAACGCCAAAAACACTGCGGGTGGTATTGACTAATTGTAGGACGCAACCTTCTCTGGAAACGTATTTGAATGACTTTTGTGCCTCCTTACCTTCTGTAGAGAGACAGAAAACGGAAGAGAAAATCAAAGCATTAGGACCCTTGAAACTGACCATTCCCTTGGAGGACTTTAAGAAATCGACGCCTAAAATGTCTGAGAACTTTTCTTTTTGTGAATCATTTCTAGATTCTTATACTCTCACGGATATGGATTCGGGGGGTGTGCAAGTCATGGACCCCCCTGACTTGGGCCCCCCTGACTTGGAGGACTTTTCGTCTTTGTTGCAGAACATAACGCCTGACGAGTGGACCGAGTTACTGAAGGATGTGGAGGACTCTTGTTCCTTTGATCTGGAGGCATTGGTGCCCCCTGAAGACCTCGTTCATGACATGTCATCCGACGAGGGCGTGGATTTGATGTTTGATTTGGTGACTTGAACATTCGTCTCAGTATTTGACTGAACCAATGAGACAGTGACATTGTTTTTATTTTATCAGGATTATTTTGTCTACATCACAATGGATTCTGTCGGTCTCCAAATGTGATTGACACTACATCTTGTTTGAGACAGTAGAACCAACCAATGTGACATTTTTTCATTTTTTATTGACACAACATGTAACTGGTTTGCCATTAAATTTACAATTTCAAACGTTTCTTGGCTTGCATGATTTTCTTGACCACCCGTTCCGTCTTGTTTTTCTTGCCGGGTAATCGATCAATGGCTTGGATCATCTTGGTATCGGCTTTCCATTTATCTTGCAAATTCTTGGCACGACTGTAATCAATGTCGTGTTGCTTAGCAATCTGGTCCAAGCGATTGATGCCGGGATCCCCACGTTTCAGACGTTTAGCCAAATGGGTGCCAGGTCCCATGTACTGATAACCGGGCCAATGAAATTCCTTCCCCGTTTTCGCAATCCATTTTTGGACATCTAAGGCCCCTCCTCGTTGGGGGCGTTTCCGTTTAATACCCCTTCTCCTCCTCTTGGTGGGCATGTTTTATTCACTGTCGTATTGCAAACGTCTCCGTCGGGGCTGTTTGGGTTTGGTCCAATCTTCCCAACCGGGTAAAGGTTTTAATCGTTGCACTTCACGGGAGACGCCTTTGCCTTTGCCTTTGCCTTTACCACTCTCAGCTAACTTTTTTTCCAAGGCCTTGCGCTGTTCTCGAAGGACTTGTAAACGCGTCCGGGTATCCCCTCGACTGGTAGAAGGTATCTCTTCTCCTCGACTGGTAGAAGGTCTCTGTTCTCTCGCGCCTTCCCTGGTAGCAGGGGTAATGGTGGGTTTGGGAGCCGACGGACTTCCTTTTATCATGCGCTTCAACCATTGTTCGACGGGTCCCGTTACCAAATCCCCGGCTTCTTCTTCTTCTTCACCCGGTGGACCACCCGGGGCACCCGGGGCACCAACCCCCACCCCACCAGGAAATTGACGAATGCGTTTGGTTAACTTGATTAATTCTTGACTCAACGGTTTGGTTTGAGCATTGACCAGGGCTGGAGGTAATTGAGGGTTGGCTAATAACACATGTTTTTGGGCAGCGAGCGTCGCGGCTTTGTTCAACAAGGCATTTTCGGTGAGTTCTCCTTTGTAATATTGAATGAGTTGTTCCAAGTCCTTTTGGGGAATCATGTACACCTCGTCCATGGTCTTCCAATGCACGACAGCTGTCACAACAGGTGATATTTATGCTTCCATGTCTTGATACGTTAACGAACACATTGACATAACACCTCGTGAAGTCCTTGAAACAACCCTTGTCCTTTTTGTCGGACTAACCACTGACGACGTTTTTTGACGGAATGTTGACGACGTCCCAAATCACGTAGTACCTTTTTATAGGGTTGAAGTTTAGCCAGCATGGGTGGGGTCACAGGAATCTTGTTTTTTAAAAAGTTCAACACCAATTCACTCACAGCATTGATTTGATCGGCATTGGCATGTTGTAACAACTCTTGACGTTTGGAACCATTGGCTTCTTGTAACATGGACCGTAAAAACGGTAATTGACGTCGAAGACGTTGCATCCTTTATCGGTGACGACGACGATACCGTTGATTGGCTTTTTGAATCGTGCGTTTTATACGTTTATCCGTTTCCAAGGCCACGGCTTTCCCCAATCCTACCATAGCGGGCACCAATAGATTTAAAAAACCGCCTCGTTGACGACGGCGTCGTCTTCTCCTCCTCACCATGGTCGACCCGTCAATAGACGTTGAAGGGCTTTGTCTTGTTTGATGGCATCTCGCGACTCTTTATAGCCTTGACGGGTATTGCGTTTGAAATCTTGCCACCAACCCCCACCTCGTTGTCGTCGGTAATGTTGTACATTATCGGTAATGCCTTTCAAGGCTTGACCACCTAATTTGCCTAAAGCCAGTCCAAACCCAGGGGCGGGACCTGATAGAAACATACTCATGCCATGGGCAATTTTATCCACCAAACGGGGTTTACGACGCATTAAAGCCCCTCCTCTTTGTTTCCTTTTTCGGCGTCGTCGTCGTCGTCGTTGGACGGCCATGGTTCTAAGAGTGTGGGACTAGGAGGGAGCGGCTTTTTATGGATCCAATAGTCTTTGGGTTTCAAGGGACGAGGACATCCATCTACATAGCATAGGCCTTCCAAGGGTTGGTACACAAAATGACCATGGTAATCTTGGACACATCGTTTAGGTAACGGAGGGGTGAAATCCACAATGGTATCATCCAAGGTTTGCATCTTGATTAAAAATCGTTCCAGATCCTCCAAGGGAATACCCCGCACATGGGTTTTCAATTCGGTCAAGGCTTTGGCATAGGTGGTAAACGCAAATCGACTCATGGTCACTTTAAATCGGTATTGTTTAAAATCATTCCATCCTTTGACCACGGTGCCCACCGCTGCCAAACAGGCTACCAATGTACTGTTTTCCAAAAGCGGACCCGCAATCATACCAGCGGCCATCAGGAGTAATGCCATACCATTGAACAAGGCATTGACACACCTGTAATGATTCAACATTTTTCGATAACACCACCATTGTTGATGATAAAAAGCATACAAGGAATCCATGCGTTGTAATAATTCCGGGGGGAAGGGAAGACCATGCTGTTTTGATCCATTCAATAACGACACGACGGTTTTCATCCTCACGGCGAAACACGGGACGACGAGGTTTGTACGCTCGGTGCTCCTCCTTGTTTATAACTGGTGACAATGCTATTGGTCATGGTGACATTAGCAATTTCACGTCCTTGGGCCAACTGTTCTTGATCTTGTAACAGCATGCGTAAACGTCGTTGTAAATCCGCTTGACGCAAGGTACGAGGCTGTCTGCCAGAACTCCCAGACGTCCAAGATCCTCGAGGGGTGGCTGGATTAGAGGCCGGTGTCAAAGGTGTACCGGGAAAAAGTCGTCGTCGTCGTCCGCGTCGGCCACCACGTCGTCCACCACGACGGCCGCCACCACCACCACCACCACCACCACCACCACCACCTCCTCCACCACCACCAGCACCTCCTCCACCACCACCACCAGCACCACCACCAGCACCACCACCAGCACCACCACCAGCACCACCACCACCACCAGCACCACCACCACCACCACGCCCACCAGCACCACCACCACCAGCACCACCACCACCACCACGCCCATCAGCACCACCTCCACCAGCACCACCACGTCCGCCACCACGGCCACCACGCCCACCACCACCACCACCACGTCCATTACCATTACCCCCTGCACCCGCTGCTGTCCGACCACTTGGAGCTGTGCGCCAACCAGGTGGACTTCTCGGGGACTCCGGGGTGGTCTGGGGGCTCTGGAATGAGGGTGAATGGGATGCTCGACTTCCTACCCCGGCTGGGGAAGAGGCCTGTGCAGGGGGTGCACCATCTACATAACCAGGGGGGATGGTTGCCATAAACCGAGAGAGGGGATCGTCACCCATTTCCTCCATGGCCACGTCGAGAAGGCCTTGGTCTCCCGAGAAAAATAAATCTTGGAAGGCCCTTGGGGACATTTGATTGCCGCTGGCCGCCCCCACCCCCGCAGGGGACACGGTATCGTACGATTGCGGAGGTTGACGGTCATCATCATCATCGGCCATGGTTGCTTTCTCTTTTTACCTGTTCCAAGGGGGTGCCTTTATAGTCGTTTTTGATAGGTGCGAGTCCATCGTTCGTCTTTTAACAGGTGACTCAACACACGTTGTTGATCGGACGAGGCGGGATGTAAATCCAAGACCAAATACCCATACGGTCGTGTGGTGGCTTGATGAAACGTCTCCAACGTGTCTTTCCAAGTGGTCGGAAACGATTGAAGCATGACATTGCGTACCCCTAATTGATCTCGGGGGTTCTTGAACGCCACGATGTAATGGGCATTGCGGGATATACTTTTCGCATAGCGACCCACGGGAAACATGTCTTGGCACAAGTATAGGACGGTCACCCCTTGATGATGCGAATGTTTGGTGAATAAATCCAACACGCGTTTATCGTGACTCCCTTCGTCCATTAAATCATCCAAGACCAGGACCCCATGTCCTTCAGGAAACCATTGGACCAATGCCTCATGATCGGGAATCCCTTCGTGAAACACCACCCCTTGATCTTGCATGCCTTGAAATCGATCTTGCCAGGCCCCATAACAATAATGCACTTGGGTCGGTGGGGTGTCAAACAAGTCGGGGTTGTCTACCAAGAGTTTTTCCGTAAACACGGTTTTACCACATCCCGAAGGACCCACCACTAAGATAGAGGAAGGAGTATGAAAACGAAACGGTTTCCCCGTTTGCATGATGACGAACTACCCTTAGAAAAAAAAAGGCACCTTTTTATTGGAATCGGTGGGACTCGAACCCACGCACGACCCTCCTCATGTATTCGAGGGGATCCAAAGGCTCTACCCACTGAGCTACGACTCCGACACCACTTTTCCAACGAACTTTTTTATTTAATGATTACATTGATGATACGGATGACAACACAGTTGATACCATCTGGCTTCTTGACCTACAATCAATTGTTGAAGGCGTTGACCCGCTTGATGGTCATTACTAACATAATCATGATCCGAAAACTCATTTAAAAACGCTTGCAAGGTTCGTCCACGGGCTTTGGCTTTCAAGTACAACAAGGCGTAATCACCACAACTCTTGCTTGAAATGGCTTGGAGGGACTTGCCATTGGTCACCACATACTTCCAATGTTGGACAATCCAATCTCGTAACGGGGTAGCTTGCACGTACGTGTCCATGGGCAAAGCATAACTGTCCAGGACTTCACACACCTTTCCATCCGTCCACACCGCTAACCAATGTTGTCCCGGTTGATCGTGTGGGTCTGTATTCACAATGTACCCTTGGGGTTGGGTCTTGACAGGACTCTTGGGTAAACGATCACAGGCCACCGTCCCGTAAAAGACAGGGTTCAATTGGGGGTCGTCTCGGGCTAAATAATCCAACTGTACATTATTCAAGGCCACATGTTCCATCAGTGCTGGTAAATGTTATACAACACGGCTCCGTTCCTGTCAATCTCCAGCAAGTTCTCAAATTCCCCATACACGAGTACGGTTATATTGACACTGGGGGCAGCTCCAAATTCCAAGACCAGTTGTAAATCTCCCGTTTGCTTGGGGTTGAGGTTTTGACTGTCAGCACATCCATTGGCCACATTGTCAAACATGTACAAGGTACAATTTTTCCTGTGGCCCCACTCCAGCAGTTCTACCATATTGCCTTTCTTTTTACACCAGGCACCACTGGCTTGCAGAAAACGGAAGTAGCCTAGATTATCTCGGGTGCCATTGTTGTGCACTAACTGGAGGGTTTCATAAGGGTACTCTTCTCCTTTCACAATCTGTCGAATGGAGGTCAGACCAAATTTCTGGAAACAGAAAGGATCTCGGGTCACATCTCCATTGAAGGCACGACTGTCCAGTAACCCCACAATCAATCGATCAGGTATTCTGTTTTGAAACAGGTTCGGGATATCAAAGCGGACCAGGTTGTTTTGCATGCTGAAAGTCCGGATTTCACTGCGGACGGTCGGGTAAGCCGCCACTTCTCCTTCATTATGTCTTTTGCTAGATATACTCTGGTAGATGGCGTCATTCAAACGCAGTTGACAGAGATGAAACCGTAGTTTCACATCCCCTTCCATCAATCGGCCAGCTAGAGCCACTCCATTCAAAAACAAGCTGGGGCCATTGAAATGAAATTTCATCTTGATTTCGATGCCTGGCACCAACAGTTTGCCAGTGTGAAAGACTTCCAAGTGCGGGGTAAACACCAGACTGTGGGTGACACCTGCAGCATACTTGGCGGTTTCGGCTACCATGGCGGCCAAGGCTCCTTTGTGATTGGCGGGGAGATCCCGGTAGTCATTATGTGGTGCTGCACTGTTGGTATTGTTGTCCGTCCATTGGGGTGGGGAATCCACTTGATTGTACCATCCTTGGGGTCCTAACACGGTCTTGCCATCTTCTCGATCATAATTCAGCAAGGTTTCTAGGTAAGCTTTGTAATGATACGTGTCGGATTGTGGACTGATCAACGTGCCATTCAACTGCAAGTCAATTTGTTTGATGATGGAATGGGCCAAATTATTGACGGGCCACAATTTCTCCGCGGCCACCAAGTTCCCGTTATCATCCTTTTTCAAACTCAATTCCATGGTAAAGTAACTGCGTCCCAAATCCACAAAATCGTCCAATCCCGGAATGATGAATTCCATGGGATTGATACCCGTGGTGGTGGGTTGGATGGTGACCATGCGATAGGCATTGATGCTAATGTCGGTCGGGGGCACCTTGAAAATCCGTAAGGCAGGGTTGACGGTCCCTTCGGAACGCGCGTGAGCCGGGGCGGTTTGTGTACTCACGTCAGGCATGTTTAACGTCGTCGAGTGGTACCCCGTCGTCGTCGTGAGGGGTTTTTATAGCGTCGTCGTCGTCGTGCTAAACGTTGTCTCAAATCAAACCCGGGGACTCTCATCACCTCGGGACTTAACCATCCACCACGTTGTCGTCGTCGCATGAGTTTCCAAAACGGATACAGTCCACCCCATTGAGACAACCCTCGATTACTACGAATTCGTCGAGGTCGTGAATGCACGGGTTCCATGTTCACACTCCCAAAATATCACGTGCACGTTTGGTTTGTTTGGGAAATAAGGCACTGGCTATACGCACGGCGTCTTTCACGTTCTTATGCCTCAACGCTTTCTTGGCTTGTTTGGTGATTTCCTTTTTAAGGACGTCTTCGGCTTTGCGTTTGATACCTCGTGTCAAACCCGTTTCCAAGCCTCTCTTGATATTACTAGGCAATTTTAAAGGATTTCGCGTCCTTATAAGACCTTACAACCCCCCACGCATCAGATCCGTCATCACTCCTTTGCCTTGTTGATCATACCACTCGTCGGTTCGAAATCGTGTCAAACTTCCCCCACGCATGGTGTCTTCTTCACCAGGGATAAACGTTTTGTCTGTGCTTCACGTGACCCCCTTTTTATACCGTCATCATCGTCTTCTTTTCCGAAAAGCGGCTTCCAACCCTTTTTTAGCCCCGTAACTCGCGGCACCCCCCGCGGCACCCAACGCCACGGCTTTTCCTCCAGCGATCAAGGCTGGAATGAGGGCGGCCAGGGGCAAGAGACCCCCTCGTTGCCTTCTTTTTCTTCGTCTCATTCGACGCACTCTTGTCTTGGGCATCTTTGTTTGTTTTCACAACCCTTGTTTTCTTTTTATACTCACATGAGGTTGTACGTAAACGATTCCCCCGCCCACCGTTTGCGTTTCCCACTTCGCATTTCTTCCATACGTTTCTTCGTTGATCTTAGGTAATTCTTTTTGGCTAACTTTTCTACCCCTTTGGTGATGGACCAAGCGGCCTTAGGAATCCCGGCAATCACCGCGTTGACCCCTTCCCCCGCTTGTGGACGCTGTGGTCGTCGTCGTCGTCGTCGTCGTTTCGGAGGCATGATTGATTTGGGTTCCCTTCTCGTCTCTCTTTTTTATGTCTTTTTGAAGTGTAACGTGACAATGGTATGACCTTCACCAAACTTGACCAAGTCTCCTCCTCTACCAATCGTTTCAGCCACTTGAACGTGAATCATTTCCACCACCTCGTTACGAAGAGACATGTATTGAATGTGCAACGGTTCAAAATACAGGTTGCCGCGTGCTTCACGCTTGTACTGGATTTCACGTAACAAATCAGTCACGCGATTGCCCACCACCGTGCTGCCTGCCACGTCGGAGTACACGTGCAACGATCGTGTGGGTTCACCCACCACTGAACGAAACGCCACATTCAAGTTGGTGAAACGCCACCCACAACTCATACTCAATTGTAAATAATCCGGTAAAATAGAACGCACCGTCCAAAAGACCGCGTTCCCCTGACCGTCGGTGACATCGTTCCAATCATTGTCAGCGGGTTTTGTCATGTTGGGGATTTGATCCCCCATGAATTCTTGTTGTAAGTTGGGTCCCAAAATCAACCCACTGTCAATTTTACGTAACCATCCCATCTTGAGCGCTAACTTGGTGTAGATGGTCAGGGCTGGCGTGTCGGTGCCGCAATGGCAGATATTGGTGTTGTCGATGAGCAGATCCTCGCCTTCCCACTTGAACTTGAAGTAGGTGTGTTTGCCTTGATCATTGGTAAACCGACCACCTTGAACGGCCGTTTCCATACGTTGTTGTTCCAAGTGAGCAATGATGGCTTTCATGAAACTCACGCCATCCACCACCCAATCCAAATCTTTCACGTCCTTGATGACGCTTCGCGCGGTGTCTACTCGCGAGGTCATTTCCCCGTCTTTTCCACCCGGTTTGGGATAAGTTTGGCCCCAGGACACCCCCATGACGTACCCATTTTTCTTCACCAACTCATACAAATTGACGCGAGCATCCGGTAAGGAAATGGCACTCAACCCCACTTGCCAACCACCTCCCGTGAGCTGTAACGGTTGAGGTAAACGAATCTTGAAGGAATTGGGTTGGTTGTTGGGAAATTCACGTCGGTTGGCATGACTCGGTAACGTCACGTAGAACGACATGTTGTCTTTGTTCTTCACACCACCACTTCCCTTTTAAAGTGGAGGGTCAGGAGGGCATGGCCTTCACCAAATTTCACCAGATCCCCATTGGTTTCGGCCAACTGGGTTTCGACGATTTCCACCACTTCATTGCGTACTGGGATATATTGAATATGTCGAGGTTCAAAGTGGGTGGTGTTTTGAGGCTGGTACTTGATTTCTCGTAAGAGATCGGTGATGCGGCCCCCTACCATACTGCTGGTCCCTACATCACAATACACGTGCAAAGGACGCGCCGAGGGAAATTCCAACGAGGGACGAAAGGTCTGGTTCACATTCACAAACCGCCAATTACACGTCATACTCAAGTTCAGATAATCCCCATCCACTTTCCAAAAGGCGGGCTTGTTGCTGCCATCCAGGACATCGGTCGGAATGGGAATGGAGTCCGAATGAAATTCTTGCAAGAGATTCGGACCCAATCGATACACGCCCGTCGACACTTGTTCAATCCATCCCATTCTCAGCGCCAAGGTTCTGCCCCATTCCACGCGTGCCACTTGCACTTTGTAATCCACATTGACGGTATTCAACACCAAATCCCCTTCGGAAGTCCATTCAAAGGTCGGGTACAATTTGACGCCATTGTTCTCTGCCCATTTGTTAAGGGGTTCGGTTTGTTTGGCACGGGCTTGCACGTAACGGTACACCAATTGATGAAAAAAGTGCGATCCCGTCGACGAGGCCATCTCCTTTCTCATATCTCGTCCGTACACAAAGAGTTCGCGACGTTGATGCCACCAGACATCTTCCCCTTGATCGTTTGTGTCATGCACCCGTTCGTGCCATCGTACGTACAACAGAGGATGGGAATCACCCACGCCTCCTTCTTCCGTTATCACGGGAATGGTGGGTAAGGATAAACTCACCATACCCACCATCCATCCTCGTCCCACAAATCGGATGGGTTTAGGCAATCGGTTTCTGAAATGATGACTCTTGTTCCCAGGAAACTCTTTGGTACTCGCATGACTCATCAACGTCACGTAAAACGAAGAGTTGGGCACCAATGTCATTTTTTAGTCACGTCGTCGACGTCGTTTGCGGGGTCGAAGGGATGTCACGTCTCCACGAGCAATCCAACTATTGTACTTGTCGGGCCACCCTTTCCACTTGACCAACCAACGACCTTTTTGTCGCTTAAGTACCTTCTCGATCCGAAACACCTCGGACACATGGACTTTTTGTAAATCCTCTTCATAAAACGTACCTTGGACGGGGGTCTCATCCCATTCGCGAATCTTATACGTGGGGACAGGGCCCGGCACCACACGATGCACCACAAACACTTCTTCGGTCCAACCGGGTAAATACCCTTTTTCAAAGGTACGATGAATCGTATTGAGACGGACATGATCCCCCACCTTCAATTGGGGTTTTTTGTAGCCTTTCAATCGTTTGCTGTACAATCGTTTCCACACGGCTTCTTCGTTGTCCCACGTGACGTTTTCGGGGGGCATACCAATACTTCGATGACGAGTGGCATTATACCCCTGCACCAACTCGGGTAAGACATCGTCAAATTTCAACGTGTTGGCCGCGGTCAAATAACGGTATAACCGTTCTTTCAAGGTGCGGTTAAATCGTTCCACGACACTGGCTTTGGCATCCCCTTCGGTCGAAAAATGTTGAATGTCTTGCTCGTCGACCCATCGTTGAAAGGTCCGATTATAAAATTCTTTCCCTCGATCCGTTTGCAATCGATTCGGGTGACGTCCTCCTTGTCTCACAATCTTCTCAAAGGCTTTCACGAGGGCCACGCCGGTTTTGGTTTTCAACGGTTCGACCCACGCGTACTTGGACAAGACATCCACGACGGTCAACAAGTAGCGTATACCCCGATTATGTTTGGCCAAACGTTGCACTTCCACTAAATCCGCGGCCCATTGATCATCCAACCCCCCTACGATCACGGGTAAGGTAGCAAAACGACGACGTCGGGGTTTATGCAAGGTGTAACCCACATCCTGTTCCAAGACCCGTTGGGCTTTTTTCAAAGGGAGACCCTGGGCTTTAGCAAATCGTTGCACCCCACCTAAACTCCCCGGGGCACGAGGATCATGGTAACGGTTTAACCATTGTTGCGAGACATTGGCCTTCTTCTTCGTTGACGAAACCTTGGTTTTCTTCAACCATGATGACGACGAACTCCAGCGTTGGGTTCTCTTTCGAGGGGCCATACTTTTTGGCATTCACCCCATAAGGTCGATATGGTGGGGACCGCGTGGGGATGCGCCTTTTGAATGATTCGATACCATCGCCATGCCTCTGGGTGAGCTTTTAACCATAAGACAAACACCACCCATCGATACAGGTTGCGGTCTACATGGGTTTCTTCAAAGAGGTGGAGAGGATGCGTGTCCTCGGGACAAGGGGGAATGGGGATTTGGGACCCGGGTTGATGATCATATAAGACTTGACAAAGGGTTTGATGACATTGCCATTGCCCAAGGGACAAGATAGACTCCCACGCATCACACACAGACTCCATGGACTAAATAAAAATATTTTATTCGTTCTCTCATTTAAAAGAGTCGGCCACAGCTGATGGTCTCTAGACCTTTCTGCCAGTTGTCAACACTGTCACTGTACTTGGGGGGTGGTGGAGCTGGGGCTACCATCATTTCTTGACGGTTCTTGAGCTCTTGAATTTCTCGTAACAATTGTTTCTCATACTCTGTCAAGGGCCGATCCTCTTTCGTTCTGACTGGAGGGGGCGGGCCAGGGATGTCATAGCCCCTCTTGGGATATCCTTGAGCATCACGGGTGGGTGATTCAGCTTGTTGGTCGGCTTTTTTGGGAGGGTTGTCATGAAACCACGTCCAGTACTTGGGACCCAAGGGTTGATCGGCCCATCGGAAGAAGCCACACGTTTTCTTGGAACAAGTCAGAAACAACCGATCGGGGTTCTGGGTCGAATGACTCTGTTGAAGCGTGGCGGGTTCACGGCAAAAGCATTGTAAACAACACCACATGTCCAACACTTCTACATCAGGTTGACTATACACGGCTTTCATATACTCCAGAACTTGATCTTGACCACAAAACAGCAAACACGGTTGCATGGGACATTTCACATACTTCCATCCCTTTTGAGATTCTCGGGCCTCCAAACGCACATTATGGCAAGGGCATACCATAGTGTCCACCGAACTAGCTAGGGCTCTGTCGGCTTTCGCTTGAGCATAGTCCTCCGCATTGTCATACACGGTCGTCAGAGTGAATTGAGGTGATGGGGGTGATTGCTCCACCATGTCATTTAATTCTTTCATCATATCTTCCACGGCAGCTCGGGTGTCTTCCACCACGTCGCACACCACAGGATCACAGTCCACGGGCGTCATATGTTGAATGGCCTTCTTCTTCTTCTTCCCCGCAGGGTGTACGCTTGGCTTTCTCTTCCGATCGACAGACATCGTACTCAAGGTTGATTTCACCCCCACTGCCCATGCCTTTTTATACGTTGGGCCCTTACCTGTCATTGGTCAGCTTATCCTACCCATATAAGGACTTGTTATCTTCCCATTGGTCAGCTTTTGCCTCTCCAAATAAGGGCCTCTTGTCTTCCCATTGGTCCATTGTCCCTATTTAAGGAGCTCCCTGGGTCCCTGAGTTATCATTCCAAGTAGATGGACTACTACCAAGATCTCAACCGAGACAACTTTGCTTCCACCGAAGACTATTTGGCTGAACGGGTCAAACGAGGTCTAGCAGCGGGATTCACGTTCCAACAGTGCCGACAGCACCACGTCATTGATTTCGGTTTGGCCTTAGGGTTGACTCCCACGGAGATTCTAGCTATTGTAGGCCCAGACACCGGCTACGTATTTGAATGCCCCCCAACATCGACATGATTGGAGAACACGATGTGGATGCCTTGGAACTCCAAATTGGCCATGGCCATGTGGTCTACACCGGGGGAGCCAAAGGTACGGATGCCCTCGTGGAAGAACTGGCTAAACAATTTGGGATGCAGCTAGAAGTCCTGGTCCCCCCGAACCATCCACGAGCCACTTTCATCACCCCTTCTACGGTGGAAGTCCTGATGTTGGCCAACCCTCATCTTCACCAGGCGGCTGAGAAACTAGGCAAACAAATGCCCAGTCATTTTTACACCTTGCAATTGCTGCAACGCAATTATCAAATTGCCAAAAAAGCCCATACCATCTATGCCTTTGGCATCTTGGAACCGGATCATAAACGCGTGAAAGGAGGCACTGGTTGGACTGTGCAATTGGCTATGGATCAAGGCAAACCCGTCTACCTGTTTGACATACCCAGTCAATCATGGTACCGCTCGGACCATTACTACCAAGTCAATGAGAATGCCGCCACCCTGGTCACTGGCAGTCAATTTGTCCCTTGGGGACCTAAAAAGCCCACCCTTCATCAAAGCAGTGCTATTGTGGGATCCCGGGATGTGGACGCGAAAACCCGAGCCGAAATTCAAGCCTTGTTCAACCGCACCTTCTGTCTACCCGAGAACATTGATCAATTACGTATGGAACTGGAAGACTTTCATTTGTAATTGTACATAGTCATTTTTAGTTTTTTTATTTTTCAATCTGTACATAGCTTTTCTTTTAGTTTTTATTTTTCCAATTGTACATAGCCCTTTTTAGTTTTTACTTTTTGAATTGTTCATAGGCTTTTCCAATTGTACATAGGCGCGCCCCACCCGCGTGGCAAGAGATGGACCACCATTTGTAAAAAAAACATCAACTCTTTTTTAATTAAAAAATAAAAACTTCACTTACAAATGGCATCTGGTTCTTGACTCACAATAAAATCAACAAAAATCAACAATGTCTCTATAGTATTCGGCCGTTTGCCGATATTGTTGGTAGTTTCGTTCACCCGGATCCTCCTCCTCCTCCTCCTCCTCCTCCTCCTCCTCCTCCTTGGGGGACTTCTCCTCCTCTCTCTTCTTCTTCTCTACTCCTTTAAAAAAATGAGCAATGTTTTCCCAAGGCTGGTCCACGTGGATGTGGCGCAGATGGGTCCCCAAGTACTGGTCAAGTTCTTTAAAATCATTCATACTAATGGGCCACATCCACTCGTTCATAGTACACACAAGGAGGCGGTCAATCCAGGGAATGATGCGCTTGCATAGGGTCTTCTTCATCATCCTGTAGGTCACAGGTTGGAGAGGCCGCCCATTTTCCGTCTCCACAAAGCAAAGCAGAAAAAGACGAAGGAACGCGGCCACGCGGTGCCGGTTGAGGGGCCTCCATGCTTCCTCACGTCGTTCGTACATCCGGGCCGTATGGCGCTGGACCGGCGATTGCTCGGGACCCACACGTCTCCGCACACTCTCTTCTCCATCCACGTTGATCTGACTGGCTAAAGAGCCCAAGGGCTTTCTCGTTTTGACCATTTTTTTCCTTCGCCAACTGACATAAGTCACCAAGGACCGGCTCAAAGCTAAGAGTGACGTCCTGTGGCCTCGCTTGACTTATATACCCTGATTCGCGCAATGCATGATGGTCTATCTAAGGAGGGGGGAGGGGGGTCCCCCCACCTCTTCCCCTCCCACAGCATGATGGGTCTTTCTCTCATTGGTTCCTTACCCCTTCACGTGATCCCCTTCTTTCTCTATAAAAACCACCGTCCCATTTCATGTTTTCACACTCATCGATGATCCAGTCCTCAGTCCAGAAACCCAACAAGTGGTTGATCCTTTGGTCTGATGGCTCTGGTTGATCCTTTGGTCTGATGGCTCAATCCAAGCCATTGATGTTTACTTGACATTCTTGCTTGCTTGGATCTCCTCCTCCTCCCCCAATTCCTCGTCGTCTCTTTTGGCTCTCAATCGGGCATCTCTAAACCAACTAATGGTAATAACTCTTGGCGGCGGCATCCACCAGGATGATCTGGTACCCAGCCAGCGACGGGGTTTGACTGAAGGCCGTCAAGGCGTCATAGTTGCAAGGACCGAAGGGTACCTTGGCGTCGTGATGAAGTAAGAGAGCCATTTCTTTTTGAATTTTCCGTCACCGGTGAATGGTTCTCTGTTTCGGCTGTTGGTCTGGAACTCATCAAAAGGAACTCATCAAAAAGGAACACTCATATTATCAAAAAGGAACTTATATTATTAAATAGGAACTCATCAAAAGGAACACTCGTATTATCAAAAGGAACTCATCAAAAAGGAACACTCATATTATCAAAAAGGAACTTATATTATTAAATAGGAACTCATCAAAAGGAACACTCGTATTATCAAAAGGAACTCATCATAAAGGAACACTCATATTATCAAAAAGGAACTTATATTATTAAATAGGAACTCATCAAAAAGGAACCCTCGTATTATCAAAAAGGAACTTATATTATTAAATAGGAACTCATATTATCAAAAAGGAACTAATAGAAACACTCATATTATCAAATCAAGCAGAGTATGAGAGTCCTCCTTAAGAAGTTGATGATTCCAACACCTTCTGTTTTAACCCACCTTGAGCCCGCGATCCTTTTTTTCACACTCGCCAACGGTTTCCCATTCCAGTTGAATTACGACGTCATGATAACAATAAACGTGATTTATTCATTTTGTGTTGTTTTCACTCCAAGGGTTACCCCCGTTCCCAAAATTGGACTTTGGACTTGGAGCCCGCGTTTTCTCAGCGGTTTTAACCCACCTTGAGCCCACGATCCTTTTTTCACATTGCTCAGCGGTTTCCCATCCCAAAACACGTGACTTCCGGTTCCCATGAGCCCGCGATCCCTTTTTTCCCACTGGTCAGCGGTTTCTTATTCCAAAACACGTGACTTCCGGTTCCCATGAGCCCGCGATCCTTTTTTTCCCACTGGTCAGCGGTTTCCCATCCTAAAAAGCACGTGACTGCTCTCGACCAATCAGAAGCCAGGAAAATGGCCATACGAGCCCCCTTTACTACTTACATACATACATACATGCAAACAAACAAACATAGAAAGCGAAAAACTTCACGCTGGCTAAGACCCTATATTTTCAACATAGGTCAAAAATTACAAAACAGGGCTGCCCGTGTAATTACCTTTCAGGGCTATAATACGAGATCAGAAGATCTCCTTCAATTCCTTAATTGGGATAATCTAGCATTGAGAAGGAACAAACGGCTCTACCTTCTAATGTATGACACTATTCACAGAAAAATGCCACAATATTTGAGCGATCTTTTTCCATTAAGCTGTGAAAGCAACCCCTACAAATCTCGTCTTAGAGAAAATACATTAAAGATAGAAATGACGCATATTCCAAGAACGGAATCCTTCAAAGGTTCTTTTTCTTATAGGGGAGCAAAACTGTGAAATTCTCGCCCTTTAAATGTAAAATCAGCAAAATGTAAAGCAATCTTTAAAAAGAACCTTACCGACTGTCAAGCCGTCGCTTAATCCGTATTTTTTTGTCAATTGCTCCATTTTTTTTTTATTGTAATGTAAAGTAAATATTTTTTTTAAATCTACAAATGTATACTATTTATTATATAAATTATAAGAGATCTGTTTGGCTAATGTAAAATTGACTACTTATACATACGGCTTTCGTGTAAAGAAGTTGTAAAACTTACGAAATTACCGTGTTTAAATAAAAGTGATTCATTCATTCATTCATTGCCCGGCTGGCTGACTGGCTGACTGAGTGACTGAGTGACCGACTGACTGACTGACTGACTGACTACTCAAGAAAATTAAAATGGCGATGTTCATGAGCGAACAGTGCGATGCTTGAAGAGGGGCCAACACCTCCTTCCCTTTCCTAGTCTTCATTTATTTCTGCCTTATTTTTCACTAAGCAGCCCGTTCAGAGGCTAAGGATTGTCAGGGGCAATTCAAACGCCCGTACATCTCACGCGCCACGCCTATTAGCACGGTAATGATTCGACAGATGTGTGGCGTCTGAATCCGGAAGAGTTTAACTTAGATCGGCACGGTAGTTTTTTGGCTGGACGGTTTTGGCTAACCTGCCTGAAATTGAAACTCGGGCTGAAATTCGCCATTTAATCGGCCTCGAGTTATGCCGTACTTGTGCTGGTGTCGAATCAAGTGAAATTTTTTGGGAAATCTTAAAACATCTACGAATTTTCTGAAGCAACCTGCCGTAAACTTTCGACAAAACGATAAACGAAAAACAAAACATATTTTCTCTTGCTTACACCAACGTAATAACTAGGTCAATTGACTGATCTGAATGTATTTTGTAGCGGTTAAATGAACTGCTTTTGACAGTGGTAATAACCACATGACTCCGTGGCGCAATGGTAGCGCGTCTGACTCCAGATCAGAAGGCTGCGTGTTTAAGTCACGTCGGGGTCAGCTTTATAATTTTTCTTCAGCGTCTTGAAGCTTATCATAGAATATGCTTCCTCGATTTTCTTTAGTCCAAGAGATCGAAATGAACTACGTTTTATTTTCCCAAATTCTAATGCATGCAAATTTCCTTGATCTCTATTCCCTCTAAGGAATCCGTTCACAGACTAAACAAACCTTTATGATGAATTCAAGAACATCTTCATTGTTGTATCCGTAATACGGCTGCAAAGCAAGAGTGTAGATTTCCCAGAGAAGAACACCAAACGAGTAAACATCTGACTCCACCGTAAATTTTTCAAGCAGCAAAGTTTCGGGTGGCATCCATCGGATGGGTAGTAAAGCTCGACCTTCAACCTGGAAAATCGAAAAAAATATATTTAAAAAATTGGAAAAAGAAGCCTGTTGCAAAAGCGAAAATGTAAATATATTATAGTCCTGGTCGAGTAACATTTGTCACAGTCAGGGAAGCTTGTTGATCATTTAAATCTCAAAAACCATTAAGATCGAAATAAGAAAAAATAATAATCTTCATGTTTTGGTTAATAATGAAATACAAAGCCTGCAGATCCCCCCCCCCCCCCCGCCAAAAAAAAAAAAGCAATTTCTTTTAGTAGCTTTCAATTGAATGGTCACGTTTCAGGATTTTATCCACAGACTCAAAAGCTACAATTACCTTGTCGGGAGGGAGGACAGGGGGCGGGACCGGGGGCCGGAACATGAGCGGGAAGTGTACGGAAAGCGGCAAAAGTTGAGGCAGGAAACAGGATTCCCAAGGTGGCAGGAAGGTGGCGAAACAGGAAAACTTTGCAACAGTGCGTAGTATTTCGCAATTGAAATATAGCAAGGGGGGGGGGGGGGGAGCCGGGATTAGAGGGCTCGGACTGCGCGGCAATTTTGGGACGAGATAAAAACTAAATTTAAACTCTCCTGAGCGTTTGCGTTGTTTAAAGCAAAATTAAATGCGCATGCGTGTATTAAATTGCTTGCCAAAAGATTGTATCGCTCAAAATAACCTCTTTATATTTTCCCTTCAAAGTTTTTCTCCAACAACTGGCCGGTTTCCGAAGTCTTAAAAAATTGGATTCTAAAATGAACAATACACGTAAACATTCCAATTCACAGGTAGATTACCATGTTGTCTATCCAAAAACCATTGAGACACGTGGAACAAGAAAATTGTTTTGCTTTGCCAAAATGAAACTAAATTGTGATTCAGTTACAAATATTAACCATTTTAGACCGGTAGATGACATGTGCCGCCCCCGTGGCGCAATGGACTAGCGTGTTGGACTTCTAATTCAAAGGTTGTGGGTTCGAGTCCCACCGGGGGTGGACATTTTTTTAAAGACATTTTACACAAGGTAAGTTGAAGAAGCTCATTTGTCAAGAGAAAAATACCCCTGATTGAAAAAAGAAACAAACATTGTAGAGAAAAAAAGTATGAAGCACTTGACTTTCGAGCATTTTTTCCTTGTTCCCACCCAAATGAAATCGGTCCCGAACGAAACTGGAAGCAAATCAAGCCGTCTAACAACCATGTAATGTCGAACTTGCTTACACATCCATCATTCCAACTGGAAAATCCGTTGGAAGCAGCCGTCATTTTAACAAGGCCGCTTTTACGACCGATAACTAGTCCAGCTATGTGAGACTAACAGATTTTGGTATTTGGCAAGTACCTTGTTTTTATGCCTTCTTATCTGATGGGCAAGCCATCGTAATAGTTTAATCCAAAACAGCAGAAAATTTAGTGGCCTGATCAAATAAGGTTTCCCGAGGAAAGTAACGGGCTCCCAAAAGACAACCTTAAGGACGTTCGCGCCAATTGTTTCTGCGCATCCTTACTGCGCACGCAATTCACTTCGTGATGTCATGCCACGTCATGCATTGAGCGCGCGCGCTGTTGAAGAAATGTGGAGATATATAGCTCTAGTGGGCACTTTAATATCTATGCACGGGTTTAACTCTCTTAAATGTTCGGTGACCCCATATTTTCTTTTGATAGATCACATTCTTTGTCAATTATCTACGTTTTGTGAAAAATTAAAGAAAATCTGTATTGCAGAAGTTTAATTTTTTTCAACTTTTCTGCCCTCGCATCATCGAATTCTACTATTATTGAAGCTGTACGGTGTTCGTTAAAGTCGATCTTAGAGGTTGAATTTAACTAAAAGGATGACACCGGTTCAAATTATTTACTTAACAGACCCACTTAAGTAAAATTTGACTAAGAAAGTGGGTCTACAGCGAATCATTTTTAATATTTTTCAACTAACAAGCACTGAGGCCATGTGGAGTTACGAGGGCCGATTTGTCAAAATTGGGGTAGTTTTTGACGCGCTTTATTTCGAAAACGAAGTCGGTGACCCCCCCCAATTTTTTTCCATTTCTGACATAGGTAACTCATTATCTGACTGTAACCAAAGTATGAAAAAAAATCTGTATTGTAGAAGTTTTTCGCGCGAACGTCCTTAAATTGAACTTATCTTAAAACTGATTTGGTTCTGTAAAAAGGTTTTTCCTTTACTTACCTTGTAGTAGTCAGATGCATAGACGTCTCTGGACATTCCAAAGTCGGCGATCTTAACAACCATGCCGCTACCCACGAGGCAGTTTCGTGTAGCCACCTCCCTGTGAACGAATTTGAGCTTCTGAAGATGTTCCATACCAGAGGCGCATTGCAATGAGATTGACAGCAGGTCATCTTGAGTCAGAATCACTGTGAACAAAATAATAAATGAAATACAGTTGACCTCTCATCTACAGCCGCTCAGTTTGCCAAGCCAAGGAGATTGCTATGGCACTTGACCAAGATTTGGAAGGGGCGCCCTGTTCAAAATTGGCTATGATACGACAGGGAAAGGGGTATCACGAGTGACAACAAAGAGAACAACAAACCAGAACAGAACTCGATGAAAGGGGATAGTCCCAGAGTTATAGTGCATTAGTACCTGAGAAGATAGGCGTAAACAGAAAAAAAAAGTCGCCTTTCTTTATATAGATTTGCAAAAGTTGCAAATCAAAAACAGCGTTTCGCAGGCGGAAGTGAGAGGGAGAGTGCCGAAGGTGTGGATGTTTTCGCGCAGTCTTTTCTCACGAGACCGCACGGCTCAGTTTGCCTGACAAACTCAGGCGATAATACAGTTTGTGTTGCAATCTACAGCTGGAACAAAAAAAACCAGTTCTTTTCAAAAGAACAGGCATTATTGTGGACGGTACCTTTGTCATTTGGTAATTGCGATAGTTATGTAAGAAGTGATGTAGTTATGTAACATTGCACAGAACATCATTGTGCTACAGTTGTGTGGACACTTTCGCCCAAAGCCCACGCTTAGTAACATAGCTACTAAATGTTACCCTGACAAATATTACAACCGCACATTTCCCTTATAACACCCTCTTCGGCCCCAGCTAAGGTTGTCACCTAATGTTTCAACACGGTGCAGGTGCAAAGGAACGTTGACAGGGGGAGGGGTAGGCCCAAGGGGGTACTCCCATATATAACCTATTTAGGTATGTGCCGCTGTGAAGGGTATGGTTTTCAAGCAGTTTGGTGTGGGATAGGGTATAGAAATCAGGGTGTTTTGGTCAAGAAAAGGGTAACTGATTACCGGGAAAGAAAAATTTAGTCAAAAATGGGTTTGAAAACTCAGAAATATAAAATCTAAATGAAATCGTGAAATTTTTGTTGATCGAGAGATGATTTTTCATTAAAAGCACTGTGTGGTTATATTTCTGATAAATAGCTGGAAAATAGCCAGTCTGGGATAAGGTAGGGATTTTTGGCATCTAGTCTAGAAGAGGGTTGCAAAAACGACCTGAAAGTGGTCTGGAATAGGTTAAGGGTTTCAGAGTCCCAGTGGCACACTCCCACCAAAATTTTTCCGAGTCCCCCCTCCAGAGGGGGGGGGGGGGGGGGGAAATAGCCAATATGCGCAAGGTGAGGAATATTGCATATGTGCAACACAGTGTCTCGACTACTTTTGCAGCTAACTGTAACTGCATACCTTAAAAGATTTTCACCCCGAAAGAACTAAGGAGTGAGGCTAATTTCTAAGGAATATCATACCTTTTTCTTTCTCTTCTCCTTCAAAAAAGGGCCCAGCCTTCCTAAGGTATTGATTAAGGTCCCCAAATTCCATGAACTCGAAAATCATTCCATAAGGTTGCTCTTGTGAGCTTACGGCTAGCAGCTCCACAATATTCTCATGATGAAGAAGAGACATCAACGCAACCTCCTTGAAGAAATCTTCTTTGGTTTCAGTGGAGCTGCCTTCTTTAAGCGTTTTGACGGCAACAAGTAGCTCAGAATCCTTTTTATCATCAATCAAACCGTACGCCTTTCCTACAGGACAAATGTGCAAGAAAAAAGATTAAAGGCCCGGATAAGCGGTATAACATTCCTCCGACAAAAATGGCTGCATTTCTTTATTCTTGACACTTTTTTGCCATTTTGATTCTAAATTTTTTAACGATTTCTGTGATAAAGACACGTAGAAATTGGTGGAAATGTGTTTGGACCTTAGTCCTGTTCTCTTTTGGTCTACGTTCCAGTAACACTGTTTCTTTGGCAAGATGTCAGCATAAACAACCCATGGCTAACAAAGACCCCTCCAATACAGTAAAATATCTGGTGGTGTCCCCAGCAGCTGGTACCCTTAAAAACTACCTAATTATCAGTTGAGGCTACGCTGAAAAAGCACACAATCACTTCCTAATGTGGCTTTGGAAAACATAGGCTTGGACTGTCCGAATTGAAGAAGCTTGTAAAGTGCGAAGGAAGACCTGTTTGAATTGACTCAAAGAGACGCCAACGGAGCAGGTGCCGAAAAGTAAGGAAAGGGGGAATCCGAGAGCGCGAGATGCGAGCACGAGTGACATCTTTGTCTTTTCTTTTGGTGCCCGCCGCGCAGGCTACTTAAGGAGCGGGGACGCAACCGAAAGGAGCTGCCATAAGCCACCTCCACGATCAACAACCTCAGGATGTCAATTTCCGCCTTTGGACTGCCGTGCAAGTTTTGGATCGGTTTCAGTCTGTGCATGTTCCATGTCAATACAGAATAAACGAAGCCAATAGATAGCTACCGGTATAAAACGTGTTGGAAGTAAAATTGAAAGACGTACCCAAGAAAACCAAACCGAAGTTCCCGGATCCAAGGTCCCGGATGTACTCTATGTTGCTGAGCGGAAGTTGTTTGACGTCATCAGGTTTATATAGGCTCAGGATACTCTCGTCCATGGCTCGCATGGACTCAGCCATAATCCTGTCTCTCATGGACATGGAGGCAAAAGTGATGGCTGTTTTTCTTAGCGGTTTCCTAGTCTTTCGCCTCTTACAGACGCAAACCATGGTAACTATAACGAGCAGAAACGCTAATGCTCCGGCAGCAGGCCCAGCAATGAGAAAAATATTTTTTGGCGGCGCTGTTGATCTTGAGGACTGCGGAGAAGGAGTGAAGTCGAAGTCTGCGTGGAAGGAAAAACGAGGTTTATAGGTAAGAGAAGTCTACGGAGAGAGCGTGGCTGAGTGGTTAGGGCGCTGGACCTTAAATGCGGAGGTACCGGGCTCAAGTTGCTCTGTACACTACCTGAAGCTGTTTCCCGAGTTCAACTCCTCGACCAGGCTTGTAGATAAACGGCTGGTTTGCCTACTACCAGTCGGCAAAAAAATAAAATAACCAACCGTTATCAAAGCAGCTACAAGCTTTCTTTCTTTCAAACGTCTTATGAAAGCATTTCAAAGAGACAAGCAAAATAGTTCAACTCACACCTAGTCCTTGAAACATCTATTTCTACTAACGACGCCTTTTATGCATATATTACTTTAAAATAATTCAAAATGTCTGAAAGAAGTGGGATTATTGTTTATTTATTTATTTATTTATTTATTTGTCTCTTGGTAAGTATATTTTGTGTGTGGTAGCGTTTATCATACTGTAAAAGCTGGTTCTAAATTTTGTGCATGTGATAAAAGCTACAGGTAAGCCATTTAAGGACGTTCTCGCCCGGAATACTTCCACGTTCAGACTTTTTTAAAAACAAGACAAGCCCCAGGGGCATTAGACCCCGCCGTTGTTCTCCTTCCCCTAAGGTGCAAAATATACTACAGTCACTCAAGATACGACGAGCCCAAGTGATGTAGCGGAAGTTCGCGACGAATATTTGTTTGGCCGAGCGAAAACCGGAAGTCTGGGGCAAGTGACCGTGAAAAAAAGGGTATTGCTAGACCCCGTCCTGACGGCGAGATAAAAATTTGCTACAGTTTGATAATGACCAACTCAAGCAAGGTTTAACTGACTAGATTTTACTCACCGAGCACTCCAAAACGAAGACATGAAGTGTTCTCGTCTTTGTACTCATGAGAAAAACGGTAATCGGTGCATTTCGGAACTCCAGCATGAGTCAGCCTTAGTCCATGCTCTTTGAAAATGTATTTTGAGGCTCCTAGCATCTCCTTCATGGCTGAATGACACTCCTTGAAAAGAGCTTCGCAGTCTTCCCTGCAGATATCGTATCTTTCATTTTTCTCATTGCAAGGTGGCAAGACGTACTGACAAAGATGCATCCGTATCAATACTTTGCATCTCTCTTGTTTGTCTTCCACGCTATTGACCGCTTTCATAAGCAATGTTATTAATTTTTCCGTCAATTTCATTCCGTACCTGTTGTCCACGAATCTCGACGTGAAACGATACTCCTGCCATGTCATGTTCAGCCATTGATCGCATGCTCCACTTTTGTATACTTGACAAGTTCCTTGGGGCCTGAAAATGAGTTCGATAGATCCCTCAGTTCGAAGAAATGAGGTTGAGAGTCTATGGATTGCAATTCTTTTCGGGACAGTGGGTTTTATCTTCCCGCATCCCACACCCTTCGATTCTGCGCCATCCCGGTTCCCAACTTCCACCTCTTTGCCAGTTTTTAATCGCAAAATATTATGCAATGTTGTGCAATATTTCCCTATCTCTTCCGCTTCCCTCAACTTGAGTAATCCCGCTTCCCAGTAAACTGCCCGTGATGTTTCCTCCTCCTGGGGTCCCCCCTGATCCCCGCGGAGAAAACAGACGACTTTCCGCACCAGTGGTAAGCGTGAAGCATTCTTTGTTACTCAGGCTATATTAACTATTGAGTATTCAACAGCTAATAATAAACTGCATAACAAATTGCACTATATGAAAAAAATTGCCTCTTTTATATAGTGCAGTTTATTATGCCGTTCAAGGTCTTTCTAACTTTCAAACTGTGCTGGAATTAGTTGTATTCAGTTCAAAAAGTGGATTTCATTTTGCCTGTGCCGTCACTTCCGTCGACTGGGTTACAGTCAGATGAAGTTAAAATGTGTCAAATGAGGTATGAAAAAAGAGGTGACTCGCGAACGCGAGTGGACCACCAGTTATTGTTCCTATAATAATAATAATAATAATAATAATAATAATAATAATAATAATAATAATAATAATAATAATAATTTAGAACTTATACAACTAATAACTTATTCCTAATACATTTCAGTATCTCTTATGTGATCTATACCTGAACACATAAACACGGAAAAACCCTGGGATCTATCTGTTTTTAGAAATATTTCTTTAACCTAAACCTTAAATGATTTTCAAGTTTATGCCTAAGCAGTGCCAGTTCAGTGCCATTGCTATTCTGGGGTTCGAATCTCAGTCAAGTATTTAGTTCTTTTTTTCATCTTTTTTTATATTGTTGTTTGTTTGATTGTTTGTCTGTTTTTCTTTCTGGTTGGTTTATAGTATTCAATCCAATTCAACTCAATTTATTTAGTGAAATAAATATTACAAGCATTTACACTACCAGCATTTATCCAGGGTTTGGTCAGATGTAGCCCGTGCCAGGCTCCCACTGCGACAATAACACGCGCGGACCTGGAGAAAAAGGGGGTGACTCTCCTCAGTCCCAACGCGTTTTTCACGCTTGATTTTTCTCATTCACTTTTCCTACTACCTCGGAGCCTGAAACAGGCTAGGTAAGACTTAAGTGAAGTCACATGGGGTAGACTATTGCATAGTGAATTGTTCAAGGCGTGGAACTTACCCAGATGGTATGGTAGGGTTCACATTAGTGGTATTCAGAGTCGTAGGTACACTTGTAGTGTTAGCCGAGCCACTGGCAGTTTGATTCTTAGAAACTCCATAGCACCGCCTGGTATTAGCATTCACGGATGAGTTCCAACAGCACCCCCAACCAAGACACTGATCTCTTGTTGAGTTGTAAGGGCCACAGGACACCAGGCTCACATTGGATTCAGAGCAGTTGTTGGCAAGTGCTTTGAAAAAGATCGAATAAGCGTTAACGTTAAGATCGAATTAATGAACCAACGTTAGTTAAGATTAAGGTACTTAAAGTGGTATTTGGTTGTTTTTGTTTGTTTTTCATTGTAGCCGGGAACCCCATGTCTTGCGTCCTCCATCGGAGCGCATACAACACCATTGCTTGGGCTCAGCACGATCAGTATGGCGTCTGGCATTCAAAGGGTATGGTCATCACAGCTGGATGCAATTCTTTAATTATACAAAACATATCTATTTCCTCTGAGCGCAGTGAGTTATGTTTATTTGCGATGTGATTTAAATCGCTTACGCGTGGCAAAATGGAAATCCAAACAGTATGAAAAATCTCCGTTGTCGGGTAACAAGGAATGAAAAACCTTAACTCGTGAAGATGCCGGCCCTTATGACTTCAAGACTTCAAGCCGATCAAGCCTGTAAAAAAATTTCTTCCGCATTTATTAAAGTGTGTTTAGTTTTTCTACAGCATTGAATTCTTATGTCTTATGGCCAAATATGTGTTAACTACGTCATTCATTATTACATGTACCAGAAGCGTGTTCCGTTATTGAAGAGATTAAGTAAACGAGTTCATTTTCCTGTTCTTTTTGTATTCTTTATTGTGTTGCACTGGCTGTGAGTCACAGCAACTTCTCAGATCAAAGTTCTAATTTCTTTAATTACTAATTTTCGTGTCAAACGTTTCTTTTTGTTTGTTTGTTTGTTTCTTTCTTCTTCCTTTGTTACCAATTCTTTTTTCATCATAACTAGAAGCTCTTTCTGGGCCCTCACTTTAACTTAGCTACAAGACTCCTTGCCCACGATGGTGAAGTGATGACCGTGTATTCTGATCTTAAACTGAAGGGGCCGGGGGAGTAAATCGGGTAGACGAATCGTGTAAAGCACAGCTGTTTCGTTTTACTGGTGAAATTGCCTTGAGCAAAATTGTTTCAACTGAAGGTCGATAATTAGTCAGGACAGTCAATTAACTCAGGTAGAATTGTTCAATTAAAGGTCGACAAATCAGGTACACGATTCGTGCAAAGCAGACTTGTCAAATTATCAGGTCCACAAATCAGGGTAGACAAGTCGTACAAAGAACAATTTTGTACTGGAATGGAGGTAGGCAAATAACTGAGGAAAACGAATCGTGCCAAGGAAGCTGCTCATGAGAACTTAACCTCATGATTGTGGTTTCTGCTATTCCGGTCAGGATTATTACAGCTGACCACAATTTTCAATTAAGAGCACTTGTCTGTAAAAATCAAACATAACGCGGCAAGGGTGGAAAATTCGATTTCTTTCATATTTTAATGTTAGATAGGTTAGGGTATAACTAAAATCACTGGATACTTTTTTGGCAAGATATCCTCTTATTTCAAAGAAAAATGCAAATAACGAACTTCCGTTAAAATCGCCATTTGAAGCAGTAAATTGTGACAACAATTTGAGGGGTTCGCGTGCAAAAACAAATCCCTCTGTCGTCTTTAAAACACCCAAATCTACTTTTGCAATCTCTCAAGAGCTTCAAAAATGATTTTGGTAGAAACTGCGTTGTTCTTTGTGTTTGAAATAATTTAATTTTGACAGTATACATTTCTTATCAGGAAAAGTACTTTGTGATTTAAATTATTTTTCACCATGTGCTAAACCTTCAAATCGATTCAGCTTCTGGCTGTTGAACTAAGAAAAGATGTTCTCAGGATTGCTGCAAAATTTTCTTTGGGCAAATGATTGGGAGCGACGCGAGAGCTCTTCAAAGTTCGTTAAAATGCAGGTTTTTTGACCCTTCCTAGCAACATTCCATTCGCGAGTCACGCACATATTTTAATGTGTTTTTCTTATGAGATCGAAAACGTCAAACAGAAAAACACTTCGAAACGCTCTAACCTCATTTGCTGTAGAGGACAGGTCCAGAGGCCATTTTCGTGTGATTCTCTTGCTGTTCGTCGTAGTCCTGCTGATCACGTCCAATTAACGGAATGAACACCGCCAACTGGGTCGAACAGCTCATACGACACCATCTTTTCTTGTAAAGCGATCGACGTCTTTCTGCACTACGGCATCTTACTCAACGGTTCAGTTGATTTAATACGAGTGTTGCTCAGTTTTCAGTGCACAAAAGCATTATTAGATTTGACTGCTAAATTGGGACCAAACGTGGATGGCGCCGCGTGCGTATTTGGTTTGTCACGCAATGCGTATCAAAGACATTTTAGTGGGTAGGGGAAGGGCAAAACCTTTGAGGTAAAGTAAAATAACATACAGTGTTAATTGCAGGGATTATTCGTGGTTTTAATAGCGTTTTGTGGCTTTCTTACTTATTACCAGTATTGTTACAGCCATTAAAAATTGTATTTGCTACCCTAGTAGTCTGAAACGCAATTCCAACGGTTGTACAAGCTTACAGCTGAGTGGTGCAACAGAAGTGGCGCTATTATTAACTAGACCCAACTTTAATACGGGGAAAACCTATAACTACAAGGGGCTTCCTTTTGTTAATTGACGAGCGGGTATTCTACCTATGACCAGTCTGCTGGTTCTCAGCTGGCACAGGACCGGTACAAGGCACAGTTATATCAGGAGTGAAAGTCAGCTCGCTGTTAAAGGCTTGGATGGAGTTTTGGACAGGAAGGGTTCTCTCTTCATAACAAATGGGTGCGATCGAAGTTTTTAACTGTGCTCTCTTGTCAGCTGTTTGACATAGTCTACATTAGTGCGTCCTGACTAATGAGTGGGGCTTCTAACAGCAGGCCAGTGCTGTTTGAAGACTGTGAAATATGGCACGTAACCATGGTAACAAAAAATGAGGTTCTGTTCCTGAATTTCTGTTTACGAATCTTACTGAGACAGGTTCCCAGTGAGCGAGATCTCTCACAGCAGCCAGCATACTTATCATAATGGATATGGGGATATCATAACAGAAATACGTCAAGCATCTTGCCCTTAAACGTCTGTTACCTCTTTCACGTTCTACGTGCACCTTAATGAGGACGAAGAGAAGAGTGAGGCTTCCATCAATAACCTGGCTAATATTCGGATAGACCACAAGTGAATATAAAACTCACCTGATCCAAATCTTACAAGCGAACCACTCTCGCGTAAGATAACTTCAGATCCCTTTTTCCCCAGTCCTCTGTCACTTTTTGGCCACTCCCTTTTCCTTACCGTGACCCGGGACCCGGCTCCTTGTGCTGCAGCTTCTGCTCGACACTATTTTAAGTTTTGCACGATGGCTGAGACATATCGTCATTGTATTCAATCGTTCGCTGTAAAAACTGACTTGTAACTTGTGGTATCAGGCCCGTACCAAGGCTGAAATAAATATATAACCTTTGAATGCAGAGGTTCACACGACGCGTAAATAAACCGCACTGGTTTGGTTTTTACCGGATCTCTGGTGTAGAGATGCTGGAACCAGACGTCACTCGAAGTGTAATTGAACAAATCTGAATGCAAGGCTGGCACTACGGCAAATCAGCCTTTTGCCGTAGTGCCAGCCTTGCATTCAGTTTTGCTGAAATAAATGCTGCGACCAAATTGGCCTAGTCAAAGCCTTCCCCCACCCCCCCCCCCTTCAAAATACACACTCACAAAACTCTGTTCACAATGCCACAGTGTGTGTCGATTTCGTCAAAAACGACACCATTTTGGGGACATCGTTCGTTGACAATTTGCCAAAAAGCTGCTTCCTGTTTGCTTTTTCGCCGACAAAGTTGTTGGCAACATCCACCAGATTTATAGCATCAGTTTGAAAAACGTACCCTAAAAGTTACCAGGTTTGTTAAAATTGAAACATTTCGACAGCCAAGCCACGAATTTCGAACCTGTTTTACCTAACTCTCGTAAACGTTTACGCAACTTTTATCACTCGATTGGTGAGATAAAAATAGTTTTGTTTCTTAGACTTTTTTTAAAACAACATGATGAGCTTAAAGCTTGCAGCAAATACACAGCAGTCGCTTAGCTATTAAAGGCATTAAGGTCCTTCACAGTAAAGCTATACTGCCAGGGTCAAGGTGATATGGGTGAAGAAAGACATTGGTAAGGAACCTGGGCGACTGAAATGTGCGGTGGGCTAGTAGATTTTTGAAGCCCACTTGCCCGGTGGCTAGTGACTCAACAGATGTCAAACCCTGTTAAAGGTTGTAAAATAATAAAAGGAACTTTTAGCATCAGCATTTAAGACTATTCGTTGCACATTAATTCGTTTTAATTAGATATTTTTTGGCTCATTTATTGTAATGTTTTTCAACTTCCAAAAATTCTGGGTATTCTTGGTGCATGAAAGTAAGGGAACAATTGTTTTCAAGCTTTTGATTCGTCTGGTGTTGTAACCACAAACTCCGACAACAAGAAAATGGAAGACAACAACAACCGTCTTCTATGTAACGAAGCAATTCATTTATGTAAATGTGTAGGATTTGTGAAAAAAAAGTCCGAGGTCCCCCCTCTAAGCCAAAACAATAAGCACAAACTAGTTAGTCAAATCGCAATTTCCCAGCTGATAAAAACGATTTTAATGTTCTGGACTCCACGTTTTGAAGAGGTTTTTAACTTAAGCTAGTACACGTACCGTTTTTAGCTAATTTTCGTGTTCAACTCACGCCGAGGGGTGACAACTTTTTCTGCATTCTGGCACGGGAGGTTGAGGTGCCTAAATTTAGCAGTAATTTTGTTTCGTTTTTTTGGTCCATTACTAGTTCCTCCCATTTCTCGAAACCTGAGCCGTTTAAAAAGAATCAGAGCAGATTTTGCCCTTCCCCTACCCTCTGGTAAAATGTCCATTCCGATGATTTGCATTGCGTGACGCTTCTCTAGATAGAACTCTGGCCACGTTAGCGGCGACATGTAGTGATAAAAACCTTTTTGTGTATTGCCAACTAAGCAACACTGACCAGCAACTGAACCGTTGAGTAAGATGTCACAGTGTAGAAAGATGTCGAACGTTTTGCAAGAAAGTTTGTTGTTGAGCTGTTCGACCGTTTACAATACACTGACCCAGTTGGCGGTGTTCATTGGACGTCATCAACAGGACCAAAATACGTCGAATGGCAAGAGAATCACTCGGAAATGGCCTCTGGACCTGTCTTCTAAAGCAAATGAGGTAAGAGCATTTCGAACTGTTTTTCTGCTTGACGTTTTCGATCTCATATGGGTCGAAACACATTAAAATATGTGCTTGACTCGCGAATGGAATGTTGCCAAGAAGGGTCAAATAACCTGCATTTTAACGAACTTAACTGTACTGGACGAGAACCAATCGCCTTGAATGACAAAAAACAAACTGCAAAAGTGAAAGTCTGTACATGCCACATACATGAAGCAATCAGTTATGTATGCGTCAAAGTGCGGATATTAGTTCAGTTTCACAAGTAATCGATTAGAAACTTCAGCGGCTGGAAATAATTTTTTAAGAGTGTGAAAAAATGTATAGTGTTGCCTGAGCTTTAAATGTAACTGGAATCAATGACCCGTAATACACGCACGTGTCATAAGATGAGATAAGGCTGAATCCCCGCGAATAGCGCACTTTTTTCGTTCCATTTTACTGAAATCGGAGACTTTTCATGTGGTTTGGATTTCTGTTTTGCCACGATTAAAATCGCAGTGAAGACGTAGATTTTAAATTTTCCTCCTTCTAAAACGCTTGCTATAGAGTGTAATCTTGGAATAAAAACTGATATGTTTAGTGTAGGTCTCTAAAGTGAGCAAGAGTTCTAGATAAAGGAAAGTTGCCTTGCTCTTTCTCCAGGAAGGTGGGCAAGGGTGTCTTTAGGCTACGAAAGGATATACGGAGTTGAGTCTACGGCTTTGAATTAAGTCATGTATCAAAATGTCGCAAATATTTATTGGGGTGAGTTAGTGTTATTCATTACATCTTATTAGCATCACATAAAAGAGGATGGTCACATAAGACGTACCATACTTACGTGTCACTGAAAAAAAGATAAGGCAACTCCAAGAATATGCTATTTTTATTCATTTTTATCTGAAACCGGAGATTTTCAAACGGTTTGGATTTCGTTTTGCCACGCGTAAGCGATCAAAATCACACGGAGAAGAAAATACTGCCTGTAGTAAAAGTCTTTCACAGTAAGAATTGTCTTCTGATGTGAATGGAAACAACAGAAGAAAGACGTACATACAGAAAACATGCCATGGATTTACACCTCCAGTAAACGGAAAAATAGTTTTGTTAGTGTAGCGGTTATGATATATAATCTTCGCTGTTTTCAAGGCATTAAACCCCTTGTTTCCTAGGGTGACCAAACCGAAAACACAGCCAAAATGTTTCAAAATATGAATCATTTTGTTAAGTGTTGGTAATCTACAAATACCACCATTAGTAAGTACTATTCGATAGCTTACATATCATTTCATTCACATTTGAGAATTTTACTGACAGACTCAAAACGTTCTGGAACTGACTCTAGTAGTAAGGGCTTTACGCACTCTCGTCATTGAAGTTTCAATTTCATTCCAAATTTCTCGCCAGTGCTTTTTAAAAGGTGCAAATCAACTTCCATTAGTGTTTGTATAAACTAGATGGTCCATAACAAGGAATAAAAGAAATGGTTGCTTTCCACAGGAGGGGCAGTCTACAATTAAAAAAGCTAAGTGATGTGTCATTCGAAATGACATGGTTTTCAATTTCCGTCGTTTCGGTCTGAAACTATATACTTTAGATCTTGGACATTTTCGCTTGAGACAAGGTAAGTCTTTTATAAAGGGCGTAGATTTTTCGCCGTTTAAACAATAAAAGAGAAAATTGAAACATCTTGGTCCGAAATTAGTGTCAGGATTTTAAGTTCTGAAAGGCACACCGCCTCCCCCAGCAAAATCTGAGGAATCCCCACCCCCCTGCTTGGGTTGGGATGAATGAAAAGGCAGTTGTATACCTTATTATAGGAAATTTTAATGCTTGTGTTAATTTAGGTATTTGAAATTAACGCGCCGAGTTAAATTAACGCGAATTGAAGGGAAAATTACTCCCCAATAAAGGAAATTAACGCGAAATAGGGGGTAAAATTTCAAAATGAGGGAAATTAACGCGACTAGCACAAAGAAACACCTTGTGATCGCAACTGGAACAAATTTATATCTAACTGAATGTCAAGATCACGAGCAAAACAGGTCTACATGCGTGTGAGGCAATTTCTTTACAGACAATTTGCGCTAAATTCTGCTTAAATGTATGAAAGCTATTGTTTTGTGGGTGTCAAGAACGTCTGGATTGTATGCAGAATATGGGATTAAGCTGATGGAAATTAAGGTCGCGGAAATTAACGTTCCATTTAATCAACAACGAGGAAATTAACGCGAATTTTTACAATTCGCGTTAATTTCATGGAGCGTTAATTTTCTATAATAAGGCAATGAAGCTTCTGTTTTTGTAGCATTTGTACAATTTAAGCGACATACGTTTACCTCTCTTGTTAAAGATCATTGGATCTCCAAGGTTGATCAGGGAAAACGATTCCAAAATTGCGTATTTGGTCATTTAAAAAGGAGCCTTATGGTCAGCGTTAGATTCGAGTCTCGTCACTCAGTGTTGCATAAGTTATCCCGACTTTACTCACGCACTCATTCATCAATTCATTCATTCTCGCGACCAGCAAAATATTACTTACCGTCCACAAAATTAAACAACAAAAACAGCATCCATATGTTTTCTCCTGGCTTTTTGGTAAGCGGGAAGCTTTTAAGCAGAGTACGGATCATTCTGAGTAAGGTTTGGCCGAAGAAACAAATTTCCTGGATCCTGCCGAAGTTTCCGCGAAGCAACTTTAAATGCATTTGCCTTTGACACTCTTACAATGTTACTTAATTACCATGGAGACAATGAGATGCCACGACCCTATATACGTCGATGGGGCGGGCTATTTTGTCAACGACTGGGAAGTACACAGAAACCAATAAACGGCCTAAAGCAGAAGAAACGAGGTCATGGACTCTCTAAAATTTTCCCGTGGAGCCCGAAGCCCAAAGCCTTTCTCTGTTGGAGCGGACAAAAATTCCTATCGAGCTAAATGGAGCCTTGGAGCCCCTTTTTCTGCCGTCTTGGAGCCCTGGAGCTCGGCGAGCCCTCGGAGCCCCAAACCACCTTAGGATCCTGAAGGGATCTCAATCGAGGGTTGGCAACTGGGAATTTTAAAACGCAACATGTTTTAAATTCATTGTAAGTGTCTTTAATTTTGCATTGACAAGGTTGGAAAACAGCGTTTGAAAAGGGAACTTACTGCAACTCTAAGTTTTTAGCTGCACAGGGTTACTTTGGACGATCAAGTAGAAGGGAAAGAGGACGGGGCGCCCTTTTTATCCCGTATCTCCCTGGTCCCCGATATGGTGTTGCTCCCTAATTCTAAACATTCCAAAACCACAGGCAAAAAAGCATCCGCCTTGATTCTAAAAACTTGTAACCGCAAAGTAGAAGTTCGTAAGCATAATGAGATTTGAAACCAGCATAAAAACGTCTATTAATTAATAATCCAATACAAGGGTCTATAAAATTGACTACTGAGCATGCTGCATAGCATGGGATAACGCACGTAATGCAATGATACTTCAAATTTGTCAATTCTGGGATGTTATCGTGATCTTAGACAATATGTCGATTAAATGCTTTTTCAGAGTAAACGTGATACAGTATTGCTTTTTTCAGCTCAATTTAATTTTCCTGTTAAGACCTTCTCAAGTCTCAAGAACACGCAATGAGGCTTGCTGACTGCACAGTCTCAATGGAATCTGAACTGGACTCCTGGACCACGAATTCCGGACGTAGAATTTAAAAAAGTAAACAATGCAGTGGAGATTTCAAACTTATCTACAGCGATCTAGTTCAATTTTGACCGTGAAGATATTCTCATTTGCATTATTTGTTCGTGTTGTGCCGTGATGGAATGGAATGGAAATCTACCTACTGGAGAATAGCCAAACATCTGTTTAATCCAGTAAAAGGTTCTTTGAACCTGTGGTATTTTATCCTATTATTTTTCGTTCTCTGCGAGTCTCTCACCAGTTCTGTTTACATTTGAAAGCAACATTACGTCATTTTTGAACCCTCCTTTAAAACTTAGATCGCTGGCAAACTGATTTTTTTACTGAGTTCATTACAAAATATATTTGAAATCTTCTTAAACTAGTTAAACTCATACTCCTATGTTTGCTGTTTACTCCAGCATGCTACAATTTTACCGGGAATGATCCTATAATTAAAATTTTTTTGCACATTTGCAATAACCATAACATCAGCCACTCGGCACTTGGATGGATTCCGTATCTAATATTGCACACCTCTCTCCTCCACAGAGGCTCCTGTTAGTAAACACCAATGAAAGAAAAAAGAGGGAAGCAGGAGCACTGGAGAGAGAGATTGCACACTATAAAAAGGACCCATGGTCGGCCCAATCCACGAAAATAAAACAGTGAAAAGAAAAGCTAAGTGCAGGAAACAAGTCACGAAAAAGTAAAAATGAAGAATGCCTATTGAGGTAAATCTATACTCACGGTCAGTAAAAACCACAAGGAACAGTGAATTTTAAAGCCACACTTACATCGAAGGAGACAATTTTTTTTCGGCCCAGTTGCAATTCAGAATAAGAGGCGGACAGTCACAAAACCTGAACTGAAAAGATTAGCCGTGACGTTGTAAAATTCCTACAGCTCTATTACCGTAAAATCTCTTATTATCTACAGTGAATGACTTTATGCTAAAAATGAAGCTGCGGATAGAAAAGCAATCAAGAACCTATGGCAAGAATGAGACGTTCCCGGCCCTTAACGATTTTTCGTGTCTGGGCAACCTCAGGTTCAGATTTCCTTGCTTTACATTGTGAACAAATTACAGTAGAATTTGTACCCGTAAGAATTCGATTAAATTCAACAACAACAAAACTTAAATCTACAAAAAGAAGGAATACGATAGGAAGTCCCAAGTCTCCAGAGACGCCAAAGACCATAGAATGATCTAGACTTTCTTGTTACAATAATTACAGCAAAGGAATATTGTTTATTATAAAACCCTGGCTAAATTTAGACGGGTAGGAAAAACAATTTAAGGATTATAGGATTAGAGGATTATAGGCCATTGTTTTATTTAATGAAACGAAAACAGAAAAACGACTTTTATAAAGTTCAAGGCAACATCCAACTATTATTAGAATAGCATATGCTACAAAAGATAACAATTTATTTTCTTAGAGTTCACTCGCGATAAGGGTACACTATGGGCGGACACTATATCTTGAATTCAGTGACTCTGTTCGCTGTATGTAAAGTTTAGTCAAAATATGAACAAATTCAATACAAAACAAAGAGATTGTTTGATTAAAAAGTCGCAAAGTTCTAATTTTTGAAAGCTCGGAAATTTCATCGTTTGATTCGTTCATTCATTCGTTCATTTATTTACTACTTATTTGAACATGTGAAACAGCGAACCATGATTTACCACGTCAAGAGCGGTACGTGCTCAATGCATTAACACAAACACGAAAACCATGTTGAAAATCTTGATAAGCTGCCTATAACAGCAATCCACATCAAAAGACTTTGGGCTCAGAGTTTGCAAAAACGTTCATTGAAAGCCCAACAAAATTTCATCCATAATAATTACACGACACAGCTACTATAAGATTAATATAAAACGACCTCTGCGACTGACCAGAAATTTTAGTAATTAAATACTGAATAACAACTCAACACTGGCTCATAATTATACTTTTGCAAAGGAAAAATAAGCAAATTTCTAAGGAAATGTTAAGAAGTGCATGTTTAAATAAATGGAGAGTTATTTATTATGATAGTAAACAATCACTGTTTTAACAGGCCATTTTCCGAGTTGTCTTGTACCTCTTTTTTCAAGCGAGTCTTGGTGCACAACCTTTCATGTGAAAATGAGTTTTCATTCACATCCAAATAAAACTCGTTTTCACGTGAAAGGTTGTGCACCTGGCCTCACCTTCAAAAAGAGGTACAAGTCAACTTGAAAAATGGCCATGGTCTATGAATCCAGAGTAAAGGGTCCAGTCCACACATCGAATAATTCAATAATCTCGTACAAAGAAACAACGTGTAAGTACAGCGCCTTTTTGGCGGTGAAGTTAATTTCCAGATGGCGCGGTAAAGAAAAACTCAGAGTGGTGAAATTGAATCGAAAAACTCGGCTGGGAGCTACTGAGACCCTACTGACTAGTACGCTCGTTAAGTACTTCTGCGGCGTTGATTACAAGTGCCCGGAATGACTGATCTTGACATCTAAGTGTGACCCAGGTGGTGTACGTACTACGATCGCGTTGCATTATGGAAACAAAATTTCCAACATGGCGGCGGAAGGTTCCTAATTCGGTAAGTTTTCCTCTGTGTCTTAATCGTTAGTTAAGAAGTATTTCTTTCTCATTTTTATAAAAGTTACTAGATAGGAGGCTTTTGAAGGTTATCGAGTGTTTTTTAGATAGACTTTCTCAGCATAGGCATCGTTATAAACGATAAACATTATAACGCTTATTCGTAGTGTAATACGATACCATTTTTGGGGGGCATCATACTTTTTATCTGTGTTCGTTGGAGTCCCGAAAAGTGTCTAAATTGTTTCTTTAACTTTCCATCTACAGCTGGATATAATCGCTCCCCAACGCGCCCCATCGCATCTTTGTGTTTTTTGCCGATGCGTTAAAGCAATATGGCCGCCAAAAGGCCTATTGTTGTGGAGGGTACACGCCGGGCAAGCCCGACAACAAACGACCGCCGCCGGAGGGAAAATCGAGGAAGAGCCTCTTCCAGGATGAAAACATCCGTTCTAAAAAATTCTCAAGTGCCCGAGAGTGGTCTGCGGAGGAAACCTCCTCGTTAGTGCAATACATTTGCCTTTTTTCTGAAGACGCGTGGAGAGATAAATGGCCCTTGACCACGAAAGATGCCGGCTTGTGGAATGCCTGTGCGGATTCTGTGAACAAGACTTGCAAATCCTCGCGAACAGGTTTGTCAGCCTTGATTAAAGCAATGTTGTATGCACAGAAAAAGGAAGAAAGAAAACGCTGTGATCTTATTTATGACTCGCTGCATTCACTGGGTCCTGCAATCTGAAATGTAGCTATTAATTGTATAGTATGGAATAGTGTGGTTTACACAGTTTAATGGTCAGTTTTCATAATTATCATTAATTCCTATCAAAATATGTTCATAATTTTACTCGACATAACATCAGTGTTTAGAGGATAAAGTTGCACCAAAGCAAGCCCTACAACTTTCGGTGCACATTGTTAATTAAAAATTTGAAGCGACAAGTAATTGGTCTTGCAAGAATTATGAAATTGTAAGTATCCATTACGCTTTGTTCTTTAAACGTTTTAGCTTATATAATTATTTTTAAAAATAAATGTAAAGAAGATCCTCGCAGTTATGAACGCAACTTATGCAGTTGCGAAAAGAAAGCCTGAAAAAAATCAGGCTTGCCCGGATTCGAACCCTGACCTCTGCGATGCCGGTGCAGCGCTCTAACCAATTGAGCTAACAAGCCAACTGGGAGCTGGCCATTAAATTGGTTCGTAATATACCCGGGAAAGATGAAGATGAAATTATGAATATATGAAATTCATATATTTGAACTGCGGAATGAAGAAATAAATGTAAAGAAGATCCTCGCAGTTATTAACGCAACTTATGCAGTTGCGAAAAGAAAGCCGGGATTCGAACCCTGACCTCTGCGATGCCGGTGCAGCGCTCTAACCAATTGAGGTCAGGGTTCGAATCCCGGCAAGCCTGATTTTTTCAGGCTTTCTTCTCGCAACTGCATAAGTTGCGTTAATAACTGCGAGGATCTTCTTTACATTTATTTCTTCATTCCGCAGTTCAAATATATGAATTTCATATATTCATAATTTCATAATTATTTTTAATTTAAGGGTCCTCTTGCCGCACACGAGTTACAAAGCACCTATCAAGGCAGTTTAAGTCTTTGTCAGAAGCAAAGGAGGCGCTTAACATTGATTATATCAGAAACTCCTTTGTTGATGAAGAAAGTGGGAGCACACCTCGGAGGACAATACTGCCTGATGATACCTCTTTGTCTCCCATCTTCAGCTGCTCACCGGCCAAAGATACAAAGCAGTCAAATACCAGTGTTGGTGATGTGGTGAGGGAGTTTTTGACCACTTTTGAAAATTCAATGACATCAAGATTGAGGTCACAACTCCTTCACCATATATTTGAGCTTTCTGTTGTGGAAGATGATGGCATGGAATTTTTCAAATTTGTGAACAGTGATTTCCTTACGTCAAGTTTGAATGCAATGAGAACATTGCTTAAAGCAAGGAAACACAATTTAATTTATTACTTAAGTAAATGTTTTGAAAACTCCAAGCCAAGAATGCCACTTGATCGAATGCCCTATGGCTTGCTCGATTACAACATTTGCCTCTTTGCCAGTCACAGGACACAAAAACTTGGCATGGAGGAACACTACTCCTCATGGCTTGAAACTATGCTTTCTCAATTTGGCCATCAGTGGTTGTGCCTCCACAGGGGACCAGTTTGGCAGTACGATCTGAGTGTTGAAACAGAGGGGTCTGTGCAGGGTAACCCTGATGATACCTCAAAAGATGTGGACAGCGGTCAAATTGATATCATCCAGAGTGCCTTGCAGCAATCATCACTGAGTTTAGAATTGGAAGAAGGCAATGATACTCTGGACTTAAGTTCCAGTACCCTGTGCACGTCTCCCGCCAGTATGCCTATCTGCTCTTCCCCTATAACTGTCTGAACTTTAGAGTTGTGTGAAGTTGGAGACCTGATGCACGTCTCGGACTTGTGGAATTCGGTGCCTGAGGATGAGAGGCGGGAAATGGAGTTGGGGTTAGTGTCCTCACAGGAAATGGAGAGGCTTCACTCTATACAGCCCATTGGGTCCTTGAATGCAAAACGCAACCCATGGATGTTTGACCCAATGAAGGTTGGTTATGTTCATTAATTGATAAATAACTGTTGTTTTTAACAAAGGAGAATATGCATACATGTGTAAATCAGGTTACCATCCTATTTCATATCAAAGTCATTATGTGCAGAATTAAGGCTACTCACCTTTTCCATATTTTTTTTCAACAAAGGTAAATTATTGTGTGTTATGATGGTAACATAACATCCGCAGCCTAACCGATACTTAATTAAGTTTGTTGTAGGCTAATATTTTTCGCGTTTAAGGGGTCTGGTTTAGTGTGGGGCATCTACAACATGAAAGCAAATGGTTGGTTGGCAACACTACAACGTAGTGTGATGGCTGTAATGAGTTGTAATATTTTACATCATTATTATTATTGTCTATTTATTTTGCTAGAGTAAGATAAATATTGCAAGCCTGGGTGTGCGCGAGATTCAAAAGCGCATTGCATCAGCTGGATTTTCAAGGACTGTTAATGTGCAAGTGAGTTAGTATTTAAGTTCTGTTTATTTATCAATGCTTCGGGGGTTTCATAAAGGGCCAGGTGCTGGGCAAATTGACTGTCTGTGAGCATGACTTTGCCCTTCTGTTTTTAACTTCCCAACCAACATTTGCAGTGTGACCAGGCGGTGTGCGTCACGAGATTTGACCAATCAGAACGCGTCATTTCTGAAGCATTTTCGTGCTCGGAAAGAGCCGCTTCGAGAAGTGTATGAGGTGAAATTTTCTTTATTTTCGACGCTTGTGATTTTGTTCGCGGGATTGTGCCCCATCCTAAAGTTTTTGGAATACCAGATCTTAGTTCTGGTCAGGTTATCGTTGAAGGTAAACGTTTTAGTCGTGTTTATGAGGAAGTTCAAATTGGGCGGCTAGTTGAAAGCCGCCATGTTGATTTCACTGTTAATGTCACAGTTCTTCTTGGACTCGAAGCTGCTTACTCTTAACGGTATTTGCCCATTAACTTGGCCAGTTAGTTAGTATAACTTTTCTTCTTTTGAAATTTCGGGGTCTACCTGGGTCTACCCCTTATGGTTTTTTCCGTTACAAGCCATTGAAAGTATCGTAGAATGAAGCGATCGTGTAAATCAAGTAGCAGATCTCCCGGGAAACCGGCTAAGAAAAGTAGACCGAGATGAAAGCCGACACGAAGGGAATAACATCGAAATTCAAAAGACTCTGCTCAAATTTGAACCAGAGAAGGGGAAAAAGGTCAATTTCTATAATGCCTCGGTCATTTCAGCATATTATCTCCCTTGGTTGTGTTTATGAGTTCTCGGGTGCTCTACAAAGTGAGCTTGTTTTAGAATACGAGTCGCCAGTGAAGCTTTTTCTTTCGGGTTTTTATCACAAGTACGTAAACAGTGATTTTATTTGTACATTCTGGTAATAAAATGGTGAACAAAACAACTTGTATGAGCAAAAGTTGTTACTGTTTTGTCACTGTTTTGTGTGTAATCTTATCATTATTTTCTGACAGTCAGCTCTACAACAACTGTGCATGTCTCTGCCACCGGTGGAATAGATTATGTATGAACTATATTTGAGTGCTTAAGAATTGTGAAGCTAATTTTGATTTCTAATAGCTTATCGGCTTAAGATAGTTTCGCTTATGGATATGTCCACACTGGTGCTGTGTTACTGGGTATCCAAAATGTAATATTGTGTACACATTTTAAAAACTGAGCTCTATTTTGCACTATCAGATGCAATTTAAAAATGTGAGCATAGGCAGGAGTTATTCGTATATAAGCCAACTGACAGAAGGTGTTTGCTAAGTTGTAACCTTGGAATTGAAGAAAGACAAACACATGGAATTGGTGATCACTTTAGAGCCCAAACACAGATCTTCACTTTGAAGTTAGGCACCCAAATTCATGCATGAGTACTTGAAAAAAAAAGGCGTGTGTTCATATAAGTGCCCAGTGAAAATAGTAATCAGTGCAAAAAGAAATTGTTATCCTGTGTGCATGTAGCTTCTGTACAGCCGCCCGCCCTCCTCAAGAAAAAAAATCAGAAATGTGCATGTCTCATTTGGTTGTCTTCTACTACTCTTTTTTGCCATAGTGCTGCTACTGAGATACACTGTGTACACCAGTCTTTTCTCACAAAGACGATGAAATAAATATTTACTTGATATGCTAGGAAACCTTATAACCCAGACTACAAAGTGAAATAGTTGGAACAAAGTTGGCTGTATTGCAAGTAAATTTTAGCATTGTGCTTTTGCACACTTAATGAACTACACCCTCTTACTGACAAGACAATAGTGAAGTATTAAACTTACTGACTCCTGTTGGCAACATAACAAACACCAAAGTTTAGAAGAAAAGCTGCAACTATTATTTACAAGTGTAGCTATTGTTTTTCAAATTGTAAAACAATAGCTGCACTTGTAAAAGTTTTAATGAATTGACTCCTGGTCATTATCAGGTTCTCAGGTTGGAGCTTTGCCCATACTGCTTTGTCTTTAAAATGTTCAGATACAGGTCTGGGGTGGCTAACTACCTTTCAGATACAGCTATTTCAATTAAAGTTGTAGGATTTTAAAGCCTCAAGTTTACGCAACAAGACCGAAAGTAAGTATGGGTAGCTGTACACTGTACATCTTTTGTAGTTCGGCTGTAATTTCACGGCTGCTGCTGCTGCCATAAGATGGGTAAAAGTATCATAAACACTTGTCCATGTGATCTATTTTCTGAAGAATTGAACAATAGCCTAAGTTTGGTAAATTTATCAATAAATTACCCATATCAGCTTGCAGTCTTGTTGCGAAGGTTTTCCAACAACGTTAATTGAAATAGCTGTAGGTCCAGAAACACAGGCCAGTGAGATATTTTAGAAGCAATTATCATGATAGCCATCACAAAGTGTCCTCAGGGATTAAAAGGAATTTGAAGTGACCTGAAAGTGATAATTGAAGCTGTCACGTATGAAGGGCTTTCTCAACAATCCTTGCCTGTATTTCTGGAACCATCAGTATGCCTTACCTCATGTTTGTCTTTTGTGGTATTACTGGAGTGCGGTAAAGAAAAATTCATGGCAAAGCTGTAAGCTCCTGGCTTTGCTATAAATGTCATCTCATCAAACTTCAGCAAAAGCACTTGCTTTGCAGGGAAGCTATTCCTGGAGGCAAACAATGTCCCTCAGCTCTGATATTACACACTGTCATATATGTGACGTTTCAATTACCTGAACAGATAACATTGTTAAAATTATTTACTATCGAGCCCACTATCCAGCGTACACATGTCCATGTGAAGGAGCAATCCACTCAAATGTTCCTGCATACTTTCAACTGACTTGGTACAGACAAGACAGAGAAATACATTTTATTTAATAAAATAACTAAGATAATATATATGTGCACTCTGAGTGGCTGAGATGTGTGGTTGCATGCGAGTGTGTTAATACAGTCGAATAAAGCAAGGAAAAACTTTTCCTGTGTTTGGATAGCCAGATACACAGTAAACACTCAAGTGGGGAATTCTCATGAGTTTATACGCAACCTGGGCTGGGCACTACCTGCAAACCCTCAAAGGTTTTCATAACTGTCTTGAATTCTCCCGACCATTCTCGTGTTTATATTGGGCTATACAAACACAGCAAAAGTTTTTCTATTGGGGACTGGGACTGGGACTGGTCTTTGGAGCGAACGGACGTGTCTTTTGGTATCTGAGACTTTTCCACCAAAAAATGTTCTTATAAAACGCCTCCAAACGCCAAAGCACCATGGAAGAGCAAAAGGGGAAGAAGAATACGAGCGAAGATACGAGCCGAAAGAGGAGGAGAGAGTCAGGCTCACAGACTGAAGACAAAGAGTGTTGCAGCAGTTGCCGTAGTATGGCCGACATCATCGCCGACATGAACCTTAACCTTGACCTAGTTCTAGCGCAGATAAAAGAAATTGACGAGCTGAAAGAGAAACAAAAACAGCTGGAGTAAGAAAATGGGAGTCTGAAAGAAAGCCTTGAGTTTGCTCACGGGTCCATTAAAACCTTGACCGAACGAGTCGACGCTCAAGAAAAGATGATTTCAGAATTAATGAAAGATGTAAATGATTTGACCAGAAGTGTGAACTCTGAGAAGGAACGCGCAGTCAAATTAGAAAGTCACAGCCGGAGAAACAATTTAATTTTCTATGGCATCCCTGAAGAAACAAATGAATCCAGTGCTAAGAGCGAATCATTGCTTTACTCCTTTCTAGAGGAGAATCTAAAGATGGAAGAAGAAGATATCGTTGGATTTTCGGTTGAACGTGCACACCGCCTTGGCAAGCGAAATGCAAATGGTGACAAGCTGCGTCCGATTATAGCAAAGTTTACCTTTCACAAGGATAAAGAGCTCATATTATCAAACGCCCGTTTTCTTGCCGGATCAGACTTTGGAATCTCGAAGACTTTCCTCGAGAGATAGTGCAAATACGTAAAGAACTAGTGAAAGTTTTGAAACAAGCAAAGAAAGATGGACACGATGCTAAGCTGGTCTACGTAACAGCAAAAGGTACCAAAATCCAGTTCATAAATAAACACAGGCACACTTTTCTTATGGGTAAGCCTCTAACAAGAAGCTTAAGACGGATTCCGCTCAACGTTCGAGCAATAAGTGCAAAAAATATTTACCAAAAAACTACTCATAGCACGGTAACATTTTAAATGCTATTTGAAACATCACACTCTAGTTCACTTGCCCAAGTGACCCCGCGATGAAATTCTCAAGCATTCTCAAGAAAATTAATTTCAAATCTCGTAAAAGTATGCTAAAAACGGGCGCCATTTTGTTTTGAACTGACATGAAGCGTCTTTTTAATTGAAATATGGATAACTTCAAATCCAATTTTCTCTCGCGGGGTCAGCTTGGTAGCAAAAGTAACGATAAGTTCTTTTTATCTGTTCTCAAGATGTGACAGTGCTGCAAGTATTTTTTTGGTAACTTAATTTTTGCACTTACTGCTCGAACGTTGAGCGGAAATCGTCTTAACATCTCTTCACGACAAGGCGTGCTTTGGCTGGAGACTTTTCCCATACTAAGTATTATTTTTACGGTTAGTGTAATTAGTGTAACTGTACATGTTTGTTTTCTTTATCTTTTTATCCCAATGTTGTGTTCTTTTTTCGGTGAGCAGGATATCCAGTGGGAGAACCTTTTATCTATGGAACCTATTAATCTTTTTACGGTAATTTTTATTAACTTTCTATGGCTAAAATAACTATTTCATCACTTAACGTTCGAGGCTTGGGCAATAACAAAAAACGAAGAGGAACTTTCCAGTGGCTTAGAAAGAAAAACTATTCTATTTACATGCTACAAGAGGTCCATTGTACAGAGAAATCCTTTGAGACTTGGGCCGCTGAATGGGGCTGTACAGCCCTTTTCAGCGGCTTAACAACTAATAAAGCAGGTGTCGCTATTCTTTTCAATAACAACTTCACTTTCAAAGTTTTGAAACAACTATGTGATAAGGAAGGAAGGTGCATCATTATCGATTTGGTAGTCGGTGAGCTGACCTTAACGATTTGTAATATCTATGCCCCTAACAAAGACGATCCCGCTTTCTTCCAAAATGTGAGTGAACAAATGACATCTTTTAAAGACTCTCTGTCGACAACAATGCAACGCGCGCGTTTGTTTATGTTTTGATTCCTTCTGAGAGAGAACATTGTGATAAAAACGGCTAGATTTGAGCCCTTTAGCGCCAAGAAAGGAAATGAAGGTGTTCACTTCGTTAGGTGTATACGTTTTGTCAATAGAAAGAGCTAATTTTTTTGGTTTATATGTCTTGCAGATGACTGTAACAAAATACGATTCATCGTAGACTGTCATTACATGTCACGCATATTTTCAAATTGACATAGCGCATTTGGTTTTTAGTGCATAGGTTCATCAGTTCGCTCATTCATTTATGTTGAACAGCACTTATACCTTAACATACCACGCTTTAAAATGTCTAAAGGTGTGTAGAGTAAAAGCAATTGACATTATTTTATCACTAATCAGTGGTTACAAAACCGCGATTTGTAACCCGCGGGGTTTTTTGAATGCTCAGTCACGTCCGATCTACAGAAACATTTATTACTGTAGTCAGTTTGATATTTACTCTCATTTCAGTTCTACATAACCATAAGAATTCTGTTATTCTTCCCTATGAACTCACTGGATCTTCCAAAGTCACATTATTCTGACATGAGGTATAACTAAAAACTTTCAGTGTGGTCTCGCTTGTCGGTTGAGAGCTGTGCGAAACATCGAGTGTCCCAATGTCGCTTTTGTAACGCGAAGAATAAAACATTTTTCAAATCAACACTTCTCCAATAGTTCCCTGATAAATTTCATAGTTCCATAAGAAAATCACTATCCATTCCACTGAAGGATGACTTGGATGAAAGCAGATTTCCGCAGCCTTCTGACGCCAACCCAAAACTTTGGGGTTTCGTGGTCCACGAAACCTCCGTTTAGGCGTGCGTTGCATTGTGGTCGACAGAGAGTCTTTAAATGTGAGGAAATTATTTTTGGGGTGGATTTTAACCTTGTTTTGGATGTCTTGAAAGACAAAAAGGGCGGGAAACCAAGCAACTCCTTTTATAATGAACTTTACACATCCAAAATAACAGAGAGAACAGAAAATTTGGAAGAACTTTTCTTTGATCAGGAACATCCTAAACTCAATCAAATTGATAAGGAAAAATGCGAGGGCCTATTAACTGAAAAAGAATGCCTAGAAGCAGTGAAGTCGATGGAACTCGGTAAATCACGTGGTACAGGTCTTCCCGCTGAATTTTATAAAGTGTTCTGGAAGGATATATCTCCTTATCTAATATGTTCCCTTAATAGAGGCTATCAGAAGGGTAAGTTAGCGATAACCCAGAGGAGAGGTATCATATCATTGATCCCCAAGAAAGACAAAGCATTAAACGAATTGAAGAACTGGAGGCTTATAACCGTACTAAATTGCGACTACAAAATTGCGTCTAAGGCAATCGCTTCTCGTCTCAAGACTGTGTTGGCGGATCTAATAGAGTACGATCAGACTGGCTTCTTGAAAGGCCGTTCTATTGCAGAAAACATTTGCTTAATCAACAATGTTATTTCATACACACACTCAAATGGTATTCCTGGATTACTCCTCTTCGTTGATTTTGAAAATGCTTTCGATACTGTCGAATGGTCTTTTGTTCGAAAAACCCTAGAGCATTTTCGTTTTGGTTCATCTTTTATTAATTGGATCAGTCTATTTTATACCGATATCCAAAGCTGTATAATAAACAATGGCTGGTCAGGGGTAGGGGTGTAAGGCAGGGCTGTCCGCTCTCACCTTACATTTTCATTCTTTGTGTCGAAGTGCTAGCTACTGCTATACGCAGGGATAACGAAATTAAAGGAATCTCTGTAGGAAATGTCGAATGTAAAATTAGTCAGTTTGCAGATGACACTACAATGATTCTAGATGGCTCACAAGTGTCACTTAAGAGATCCTTTGCATTGCTAGACAGCTTCGGTCAATTGTCTGGCCTGCGAGTTAACTGCGAAAAACTGAAGTTCTTTGGATAAGATCCAAGACAGGTTCAAATCAAATTATGTGCCCAGAAAAAAACTTGACATGGGCAAATGACAAAGTTAAGGCTTTAGGTGTTTGGTTTTGTACGGACCAAAATTTAGGAATGAAAATGAATTATGAAGGGAAGGTTCGGAAAGTTGAGGATATCCTCAACAATTGCAAAATAAGAGATTAACGCTTTCGGGAAAAATTACAGTTATAAAGGCTTTAGCTGCATCTCATCTTGTATACGTTATGTCGTCACTATGTACATGTTCTAAATCGTTAAAAGCAACAAATGACCTGCTTTTCAAATTCTTATGGGATGGGAAAGGGGACAAAATTAAACGGACTGAAATGATAGCTGATTATTGCGATGGTGGTCAAAAAATGATAGACATAATGGAATTTAATAAATCTTTGAAGATTGCGTGGATATTAAAACATATTTCTGATGAGTGCAAATCTAAATGGAAGTGTTTTTTTGATTTCCATCTTTCTAAATTGGGAGGCAAATTAGTTTTTCTTGGGAACTTGAGTATAAAAGATGCTACGAAACTCAATGTCAAAGATAATTTCCTCCAAGAACTTATAGAGATTTGGGCCGACTTTATCTACAGAGATTCTTTTGACTCCCAACGTGACTTTAGTGGTAGTCTGATATGGAACAACTCATTAGTAAGAATTGCTGGTGAGGCTGTCTTCTACAAGAACTGGGCAAAAGCCGGAGTAAAAAATATCAAAGACCTCATGACTGATGAGTGTGAGGTCATAACTTATAGAAACTTAAAGAGAAGTATTGTTTTCATGTTTCCTTCCTTGAATTTTATGGCGTAGCCTCGGCCATAAGGTCCGCCAAGAAGATTTTGAAAATGAAATCACAAAGTGAAAACGATCAAGGGATTTCAGTACAAAAACTGTTTGCAGCAACTAAGCCAACCAAATTAGCTTATGAAATCCTAATAAATAAAAAATCCACTCGCCCTAAAAAGAGTCAGGAAAAATGGGTAAGAGACTGTAAACTTCAAGCTTTGGAGGATTTGAACTGGACTTTTATTTATTCACTTCCAAGGATATGCGCAGTAAGTACTAAACTAAGGAATTTCCAGTTCAAATTCCTCCACAGACGTATAGCAACGAATTCCTTTCTTTTCAAAATTAGAATATCGGATACAGTTCTTTGTTACTTGTGCAAAACAGGCGAGGAAACACTAATTCATCTTTACTGGGAATGCTCAGTTACAAAATCTTTTGGCAAAGTGGGAAAGAATTTTTCGTTTCAATCCATCTTATACCAACCTCGCACGTTTTAGACATGTATGAATGTTTAGGCTTCGGAGGAGAGGAAGATGATGTATTACTAAACCACTGTTTGCTCCTTGCAAGATATTACATCCATTGTTGTAAATTTAAGAATTTCTCTCCATGTATCGGAGAATACGTGCAACGGCTGAAATTCAATTTTGAAATTGAAAAACAAGTTTCTATGGTGACAGGTTCAGAGAACAAATTTCAGCAGAGATGGTGCAAAATTCTCCAGGCACTATAAGAAGTGGCTTCTTACACAACTTTAATCTCCTCCTTTTCTTTAATCCAAAACCAATTTTTGCTTAAGTATTTTTTTTATCCGGGTTCCTCCTCTTTTTTTTATCCTGCTCTCCGTCTACTTTGCCTTAAATTTGTTCTCCCCCCTTTTTCTCTTTTATTTATTTATTTATTTATTTATCTAATTATTTACTTATTTATGTTTTAGTCATGTGAACCTGTGTAAATGTGAACTGTTACAATAAAGTGTTAACTGAAAAAAAAAGTTTTTCTATTATTTGCTTGAATTCAATCTTTTACAGTGAGACCTGTGAACAAAATTATTTTCACATATTTTCTGTAAAAGGAAACAACTGTCTTAAGCAGACAAGAAGGTCAATGAACAACATCGGTATCAATTTTTTTTATAATCAATGTGACTGTAGGAATGTAGGTTAGTAACTTGTTAAAATACGAAACATATACATGGAAATATGGCTCTGCCTTGGGATGAGCATCACTAGTCATATAGGAAGGTTGAGAAAACTAATGTGCAGTGTTTGATATAAGAGAACATAAAACATGGTTGATGAAGTACAAGCCATTAGTAAAATCAAGGACAAGAGCATAAATGATGTTATTAAGACAACAAAGTTTTTATTTTTGTTCAGCCGTGAACTTACATCAACAAACTTGGGGAATCCCTTTGAATGGCTGTTATCAGGAAATACTTGAATTTCCAGGACGACTATCAGAAATTATTTTTTGTCTAATACATTTTCAGTAAGTTGTTAGGCTATATCCTTGTGTTGCTTCCTTTGCCTGAAGGAAGATCTGATTTCCATGTTTGTAAAAATCCGTAATCACACGTCAGCCGGCTTTCTCACCTCGCTCGTTGTCCGCGCTTTCTAATCTTTCCTGGTAGCGTAAGTCCGTGAACGATACCAGCAAACTAAGTGATGTGGATCTCTTTTACCGCTGATCTAGTCAAAGTACCAAACAAATACGAAAAACTTTCCGAGAAACGATCAATCGATCGGTTGCTATAATAGCTCAATACACGTTGACTACAAAGTCAGATCTAGAGTTGTTTTCTCCAGTAACATCTAGCGATGGAGATATTTTTCAGAGGCTACTACTGTAGATATCAGCTCGCTGAAAGGCCAGTGCGGCCGGTATAATTTGCGAAAAGTCCGGCAAACGCGCCAGCCAAACGCTAAAAGCTGTTTCAAAACAAAACCACAAGCACGCAAAGCACTTTGGGTGACACTGGCTCTTTAAGAGAAGTCTTAAGATCCAAACGAGAGCGATGGCCTTCTTGATGTTGTTTTTGTTTAACCGTAATCCTGTTCTGAAAGGTTTCAGCAGAGCATGGTATCTTTCCACAGCTAGCACTGTTAGAGTAAACGATGAGCTAATATGGGGATGACAATGAGGGCTGAAAACATGCAAGCCAATTTACCAAATCCATCATTATTATTATTATTATTATTATTATTATTATTTAGATCTTCAACTTGGTAGACAGCAGAAATGAATAACGGCAACTGTAAAATGGAAATGACATCGCTTACAGCCAGGTTTGCTAACAAGAAATTAGTCGTTGTATGCATCTCTCGTGTTTTGTGCACAATTCTGATAACTGACGCATTTCCGATTAATCCAGTGATAAAAAAGGGGATGGAAACCAAATATAGGACAAATTGCAGGCTATTGGTATCAACCATGGTGCTTAGATATCACGGTTTCTTTCTTTATCACGCGCTTGTTGATCGAAAGTGTATAGACTGACGAAGGATCACCTGTTTACCTGAGTCATCGTTAATTGTGATGATGTATCCAACAACATTCCTCCTATATGGTAACAATGCCCAATTTACTTTGGTAGTTTGTTGGCTCTGTTTGCATGTTGACCCGCGTTGTAGCAAAACAAGCAAAGACAACAAAAGTCCAAAACAAATTTGTTAATGGAAAAAAAAAAAGTTCAAAAGAATACTCAGTTGTCTTTTTGGCAGAAGGCGAAAAGTTCAATTTAGGCGAAAAAAACTAGGCGATAAAGTTCAGGCGAAAAGTTCAAATTTGCCTCGTCGGTTCTGTTCGAACTCGGTCGGCACACCGCTTGAGTTCGCAGTTTTTCGCAGCGGTTTCGACGCCAAATATAGCAGAGCTAGTGCTGTTTTGTTTTTTCTGTCTACAACCACGGTTTTTACGGCGTTCCGAACACATTTTGCTAGGAAAAACACCAGCATTTTCATGCTGATAGGCAGCTTGTCACGAGGAAAGAAATAAGTATTAAAATTAACATCAAAGGATGACATTAAACGCTCATGGTCTAGTGGACTAATCACTGGCTTCTGACGAGGGTAAGAATTTTTGTCTTTTTTTTTTATTTTTTTATTTAACGACTTGAATGAGAGTATTTTCACAAATTAACAAGTGCCAGCAAATAAACAAACACAAAAAGAAAAACAAAACAAAACAAAACAAAATAAAACAAAACAAAACAAAACAAAGCAAGAAAAAGGGGGGTGCTCCGCTTTTAGGCTTAGCTAAATCTATATATTAGACTTATTTAAGACAGCTGGGTTAAATTGAGGTATGGTTGACAAAGGAAGAGACAATTTGAAGTCGTGTGGAATATCGTGTCTCCACTAACTTGTGAAAAAGGATGGTTGTGAGATGGAGAAGTGGAACCTGGAATTTGAATTTTATTTAGTTATTTCGTTTCCTTTGAACAAAGACTTTGAACAAAGACTTAGAGTATGTCAAGTATTTATTCGATTAATGTCCCAGGCCGGTTTCATTCTGTTAATCTTAAAGTTTAAGGGACCTTGAATGCTTTCAAAGAATGTTTCAAGGTTAATTCTCTGAAATCATTGTCCAGATATACGTTCTTACATATACACACAATGGCTTACTTTCAGCGCGATGTTAAATACAACCAAGAAAGTTGTTGTAAATACAGTAACCTGAGATGATTGTAATGGCAAAACAGAAGTTCTTACTCGTAAAATAAAAGATAAACTGGACTGTTAATGACATAACAATTACACCTAAACTAAATCTCATTCTGTGGCGGCGGTCTGCGACAAAATATTATGCGTTTAAAACGTTCTTGGAAGTTTGTACTTCGAAAAGCGTATATTATCGGGTTAAGACATAAACTACAATAGTAGAAAGGAAAAATAGGTGAACGATTAAAGGTTATGTGTTCATCTCGTATATTATCGGGTTAAAACATAAACTACAATAACACAGAAAAAGAAAAAGAGCTGCAAGATTAGAGTACAATTTAAAGGCTATGTGTTCATCTCCTCCTAAAGCTATTACTGTATAAAACAGCACTAAAGGTGCATATCCGAAAACGAAGCTTGCTGTTGCCAGGATGAATGTGACAACAAGTTTCTTTTTCTCAGAACTTCTTTCTTCATTTGTTTCTGGGCAAACTGTGTTTGTAAGGTACAGTCCTTTTATCAAGGATCCATAGCAGTAAAACAAATACTGCAATTGGAATATAAGTATTAAGAACGACGCATATTATCACATAGATTTTGCTTGCTTGATTCATGCGTAAACTCCAAGAACCAACACATGTGGAATGTGCCTCACTCCATTCCTTTAAGAAGAAAAACGGCAAACAAAAGAGAACACTTGAGATCCAAATAAGAGCAATTGCCCGTTTGATGTTATCTTGTTTCAACCGTAATCCTGTACTGAAAGGTTTTAGTAACGCATGGTATCTTTAACAGCAAGCACTGTTAAAGTAAAAGATGAAACGGTCATGGCAATGGTAATAAGAACTGTAAACTTGCAAGCAAATTTTCCAAATCCATCAGACAGATATCCAACGAGATGGGAGACATAGAATAGTGGTCCCACCAAAATGGTGATGACATCGCTAACAGCCAGGTTTGCTAAAAGGTAATTAGTAGTGGTGTGCATCTCTCGAGTTTTGTGCACAATTCTGATTACCAACGCATCTCCGATTCTGATCCAGCGAAACCAACTGCTATGCCAACTAATAAAATTACAAACTCTAAACTACTAGTATCGACAATAATACCTTATGTTTGCCGTCAAAGTATTGAAAGTTTGAAGGCTTTCTTAAGATCACCTACTTTCACGGGTTACTGTTGCCCAGTTTTTAGGCAATGACGTCACGTTAGTGACGTCATATGGTTACTGTCAGAGCCTAAAAATCAACGATGGACGAGAACAGTGTCGTGTTTGTCTTACGATTTGTGAGGCTAGGGGGATATTCTGTGAGACGATGGGTGGGGGTGGCCGGGGACACTGAAACTCTTACCTTATCAGCGGCACAAACCCATACAGCTAATATTATGGGAGTAAGACCCCCGGGCTTTGAAGTGTTTTGCATTCGCAAGTGTGGATCTACTTCGAATGCCTGTTTTATGTACGTGAGGTGTGGCAGGATTTTATTCGCGTTGTAGTTCTGTGTTTACTTAGCTGAAGTACAAATTTCCACAGCAGCAAATACAAGACGGACTTGCCAATTTGAGATGTTGTATGAACAGAACGTGGAAATTAACGTTACATCGATCCCTAATTAACAGTGAAAGAAACAATATGTAAAGCCCAAGTTTATAACGATAGTGAAAAGACTAGAGTAAAACAGCATAAAATTTTTCGGGATTATCTCTCGGTAACAGCGAATCTAAAATTTGCAGTGTCAGTTTTGAGTGCGTGTTATAAAACATGAACCCATTTAAAACTAAATCGGAAATTGCGCGGCTTGTTGCTAGCTATTCTTAAAACTGAAAAATTTGAATGAAACTAGTATTAAAATCCAAGTCACAGTGGTGATCAAGGAATTAGAGGATGGATGTAAAGCGTATGTTGAGCAAATTTGCATAGTTGACAGCTGTAATTTCAGCCTTATAAGGAATGTAACGCAACACTTATAACATCTCGAACCGACCGAAACAGTACCGAAAGATTAACAACAACAGATATGTGACAAAGCATTCTAATAGAGACCTGTTTGATCTACTGGAAAGCGAGCTGAATTTGAACATTTTCGTACTGTTCAAAGGCAAAGCAAACGAAATTTATTCGGCTGTAGGTTGAGACTCAAAATAAACACGTGAGCTAAAAATAACTTTGTACCGTGGGAAAGTTACAAATGTAAACATACTTTGGTCGATTTGTGAAGCAAAAAGACGAAAATTTATTATAGCTGACTTGATTACAAAGCAAGCAACTTCAATTAACAGGGGAAATAAATATAGTTGCAAAACTATTTCAGTCGTGTTTATAAACGCTAGTTCAAACCGATTTCGAACGAAAATATTGTGGATACAAGAAACGCCGTTTGATGGGAGACTCCTATTTTGACAATACAATGTACTAAGAACGTAAGTGGTTGACTGAAACGTCTGAAACCTTACAAATTAAACAAAGTAAAGCGAGTCGAGTGTCACGCAAATCACGCAGAGCGTCAAAACGGCACCCTTTAAAAAGTTGACCGTTTATGAGCACTGAAAAGTATTGGATATTCGCCGGTAGAAGTAAGAAATTAAAAGGTTCAACTGCAACTTGCATTTATTTCTGAAGTAAAATTGTTAACTTTCCACTGATCTTTGCCTAAATTATGTATGCAATATTTTTCGACGGTGAGTTTAAGTTTAAGTTTACTTGTTTTTGTCTGTGTTCTTTGAAGGTCCGTGAAACAAAGAGCTTTCTTCAGTTTTTTTACTCCGCGTTGTCACGCTGCTGAATCATTGCCAGGTTTTATAGTGGATAACCACAAGATCTTTTTGGTGGTGATGGAGGGGGGGGGGGGGGAGCTGAGGGGTTAGGGTGGGACTTACCGGAGGTGTAAAGTCCCATAGGTTGTCAGGATAAATTTCACCATATTGTGAAAAAAAACGTCATTGGCTCTGCGCGCATTGCGTGCCTATGTTCAAAAACTGCAATGTTCAGCAGCTATTCTCGTTATTATAATTGACAAATACTTAGCTGTCTTGATATCGTCTTCTTTTTGTCGTAACTTTGTTCTGAAAGGTTTCAGTAAATCGTGGTATCTTTCCACCGCAAGATGAAACTGGGACTGCTAGTGACTTGCAAGCGAATTTACCACCCAGCCGTTCGGGTGACGACGTCGCGTACAGCCAGGTTTCCTAAATGGCAGTTAGTTGTTGTGTGCATCGCTTGAGTTTCATGTGCACAATTCGGATGACCAACACATTTTCGATTACCTGTAAGCCAGTGATAAAAAATGGACACTCCCTAGACTGGTGCTAATGCCTCTGTTTGCCCGTTCTTAGCAAGATAGGTCCTCAGCTTTATCGTTCAAAATATTAAATGTTTGAAGACTCAGACCTGAAACATCACCTGTTAACAAGAGTCATTTTTTTATTTAATTTACCGGCTGTGATATGTTTAGCAGCTATTCTCCTATTGACTTCCTATTCTCTCTAAAGACAGTTAGGTAGATTGGGACTTCTTATCTGTCAGTCACCAAAACAATGATAACTGTCTTCGCTGGCATGTTTCAAATTATCCTTGGAGCTGGATGTAAATATAAAGCCGAGCTTAAAAAGATTAAAAAAAAATTGCCGCAACCAGGATCCTACGACCAATTTTGAGTATCTCTTCTGAAATTGTTTTTCAAAAACAACAAATAAATAAATAAATAAAAGAAGGAAAATACTTCGCACCATCGTACAAGGAAATTTAAAATAGTCACTTTCAAAGCAGGTTGTCTCTGAACTGCTTTGCACCACTAAGAACAGTTTTGAAAACCGATTTCAGTGCATTCAGGTTGATTTACAAAGACACGATAGAAAAAATACTCTTATTTTTGATATATTCTTACTCCAGATGGAAATTAAAGGGGCATAGTCACGCTATTTTAGTTAACTTTAGAAATCAAAAATATGTCCTCACATCAATGGACGCCCACAAATGATGGTCTAGTTCTGTTTTCAAAGACTATATTACTTCACTGAAACTATTTTCTGTCGTCTGTTGTTACGGATGGCACGGATGGAAATGGATTAGAATTTGAAAAAATTAGGCTAAACTTTTCAAATTCTTTCAGCGTGTTGACATTAAATCTATTTTAAATGGTCATGGTTTGTTTTCTGTTAATGAAATTAAGTTAATATGTTCCTTTAAATGTTCAAACACAATGTTGGGCATGGATAAAGTTAGCTACCGATAATTTTAGCACAGTTTTGACCAAAAATCTGCGAAACTCTCGTGACTATGCCCCTTTAAGCACCTTCAATATTTTGTTCTTCGTGTTGTTTTTACTAGCGTTTTCCTAAATTAAAACTCATGCAGCCGTTAATACGTTGTTACAGCTGTGTTCGTTTTTCAGACATGACGCTTACTGGTAACAAACATTAAAAAACGCAAGTCTGCAGGAAATAGCAGTTAGGTGTGTTAAAACTCATGTTTGGGGACAAATTCCGAATACACTCGATTGGAAAAAACGTTGTCGTATGATAAGTATAATTCATTAAATGTGAGACCCAAGGGCTTTCTGGGAAATGTTCGTACAGTAACTGCATTGGCATAATCAGCGTGTGATTGTTTTCATACAATACTAGAACAGCACGGTATTTTCTTATTTCCGAATAGTTTTTCAGCAAAAATTGTTTCTGTCCGTGAACGGATGCAAACTTTTTGCAAATTTCGCACCTTATGTTTCTGTATAGCGCTCAAATTGGCCCTTATTCAGTCAATTTGCATTATGGCCACTTGGAAAGGCTTGCACCGCTTCCATTACCACGTGCTACTGGCTCCAATGAACATCAGTTGTAAGAACATTGTCTTTTATTTTGAATATACAAATGTTATTATACATCTACCTTTAAATCCATGAGGTCTCATCGTTGAGGGTTAAGACTTTTCATTTGACAACGGAACAGAAACAGAAACAGAATGCATCGAGAAGAACTTAAGTGTCTTAGATTGAAAAACTGTCCGTAAAGTAAATTTGTGTCGGTCTTTCGAAACTGTTAACCAGAGCTAAACATGTTCTGGATCAGTCATGTAGAGGATCCTGTTGTGTGTGTGTGTGTGTGTGTGTGTGTGTGTGTGTGTGTGTGTGTGTGTGTGTGTGTGTGTGTGTGTATATGTGCGTGCGCGAGTTTTGTCCGAACCCCATTTTTAATTTTGTCAAAATCCATCCCCAGCAGCCCTTTTCCTTTGGAAAAATCCCAGTCTCAGTGCCTCGAATTCCATTTCCCAGTGCAAGAAATAGGAAAATCCTAGTTCCAAGTTACCCCTCCGGGACCCTCCCTACGTGGGGCATTTTTTTTCCCCCGGCAAATTCCGAGAATAGAAATACACTGGAAACCTAAGTTCTTCCTTTAGTTAGTTAGGCCAAGCAAAGAAAAATATTAAAACATTCTAGGGAAAAGCAAGGAGTCCTTTCAACGTTTTTGAGGCAGGATATATCCAAGATAACGAGCAAAGGGAGTTGACTAATTTGAGTGCATCCGGTATAAGTCACTGTAAAATGAAAACTTGGAATAAATAGAGGACACTTATCCGGGAGAAAAAAATAGGGAACATGAGAGAAACGTAAATAAATTAAACGTCTTAGCTTTTTGGCTTAATTTGTATCCTACGACCCTGGTCAGCTAGACTGGTTGGGACATTAGCATGCTTTAAACCTCTCCCTATTCAAAATTTTGAATGTCGTTCACTTTTTTACATACGCCGACGCTGTTTTTCATCATCGTCACGGTGCCGACTTAGAAAATGCCCAGGGTGAGAGTCTGTTAAGTTAAAGGTTATTGTTTGTTATATCGGAATTTTCGTAGTCAACAGGAGTCATCGGATGAAAATCACACGATTTCAAGCGAGACATTTAGTTGCTGTGTTAGAAAAAGGGAGAAAGCTTGCTATCACAGTGGGTTTAATTCTCTTAGCGCTTGTTTTCCCTTTCTTGCCTGCATTCGTTACTCCGCTTGTGCTATCTGTAATGGAGTATAAAAGTAAGTCTCCCTTTAGGCCATTTTTCACCATATTTATTACACTGAATGGAATCTTAAATCCAATGATCAACTGTGAAAGAAACGAAACCATTCGAAGATCAGCGCACCGATTGTTTGATTGCAAACGACATTTAAGGCATTTTCCGAGTGCATAGGTGGTTCCTGCGGCTTGTAATGTTGGTGAAAGAACAAAGCAAAGAGAGGACAATATTTGCATGGAAACTGGGACCTGATAATGCCGTCTGTATGCGTCTACAAGAGTGCAATTTTTGTTAGCCTTGCAGTATTCACAACTAATTGTCTTTAATTTTGAAAAAGGTCCAACTATAAACTAGATCTGATATTAAACTAGGGCATAAAGTATCATTTAAGATCAGATCGTTTTGGTTTTTTTTTAAAGTGAAATAAAAAGTGATTTTTACCCTTTCGAGATGCTTAATTTATGGTCAGGAGGAAGGTGCCAGTTAGAAGAGAGAGGACCGCTAAGTTGTAAAAAAAAATTGTAATTACTTTTGTCTAAAAGACCACCCTTGTCGTCCATGATTTAATGTTATTCGGGAGTGAGCTGCTCAAACGAGGTGCCAGTCGGCGGAAAAAGTTTATGTTAAATTTACGATTGATTGATTGATTGATTGACTGAATGATTAATTCACTAACCTTTTTATTAGTTTCCAGGGACCCCATTGTTTATAAGGGTATATACATTATGACGTCATAGATAACACAACCCACCTCTCAGCTAGTGTGCCGAGAATTTATGAACAGAAAAGAAAAGTAAACAAAAGTATTAATTGAATGTCAATTTTGCGGACAGCACTCTGAGCCAAGTTGTTTTTATAGGGCAGATAACTTTATCCACTGAGTAAATTACTATCCAGCGGGTAAAATGTTCTCCAGCCAGTACATTTTATCTACTTGATGGTGACTTATCCAGTGGATAATGTACCGGTCAAATCGAAGCTTCAACATCCCACCGGGCATACCCCAGGCAATTGATTGTTCATCGTGCCCGGGGAGGGGGAAATTTGGATGTTTCCTTGGAAAGGTGGGGAATTTCAACCGGGTTTATCTCTTAATGTTCTCGGTGTAATACGCCCGTCAGTTTTTTCGGTTTTTGCAGGGTTGACGGATTTACAAGATAGAATTTCGCCTTAGTTAGCGAATAACTCTTTCAAAAGGGACTTTAAAGTGCCTATGATTTAAAAAAAGTTTTGCACTTTTTGGTAGTTCATTATGTGTTAATTCCGAAATGGCGAGACAAATTGGATGGCAAGAAACAAAAATCCGGTTTTTTGCCGGTGAAAGTACCCAAATGACCAAAATCATGTCTCCGAAGACTGGGAACGAGTTTGGCTGAGGTAGCGGGCAGTGTGACGTCACAAATCAAGCAGCATGTTTGTCTTTGGTCGTTGTCAAGTGCTGGAGCGATGAAACTTACATTTTCCTTGCTAATAGTGATAGACAAAGAAAACTACTGACGACTGAGGAAAACGCTAAGTTTCAGCTCGAAGCTATTTCGAAGATATGCAATTTTTGGGTTTGTCGTCTGTGGATAAAACCTAAACGACTACAACAACAATCTGGCGCGAACTAAGATGGCGATTGAATTGTTGGGATTGACTAACTTTCTGCTTTACTGTATTATTTCAACTGGCTCGAAGAAGAAGCTTCCAAAATTGAATGGTTAGTACTTTTATGTGTTATTAACGAGAGATTGACGCAGCCTTGACTTCACTTTTTTTTGTTCAGGGCGTCGTTGCATGTACTACTTTACCCAAACCGATGCCACACAAGGAAAGATGAGGTGAGGCCTCACAAGGTGAGATGTCATGCCACGAGGTGAGACTACCATGATTGTAACTACATAGGTTAAACGAACCACAGTCGTTATAGCTGATCTGGAAGTCTTTACTGGCAACAAACTGGAGCCGTAAAACTAAAATAAAATACAATAACAACGCTAATGAACCGATGCGAATACTTGAGCGAGCGACATCACACGCAAACAGAAATAAGATCCGAAATAAAATACAATACGAAACTAGCTAAACTTAGGATAAAAATAAAAGAACATAGGTTACCTTGTCCAGCCTTTGGGGCCGCGAAAGGGACAGAAAAACACGCTAAACGAGCGATAAATCCACTGAACTTTCGATAAACTTGAGTCAAACTGTACGACCACGCTGGTTAAACACACTGCCGTCACGTGACCGAAAACGGCGCGAATCTTGACCGCGCGCAGACTGGGCTGGCTACAGTCACAATGATATCGAGAGGATTGGCATTGGAAATGTAGAATTATCCACCAGGAAGCAAAAAATACCAAAAGGAAGTATTGCAAAATATTTTGAACCCAGTCAACTTGCACCATGCTAAACCAGGATCAGAATTAAGGACGAAACTGGTGCAGGATGTTGGGACAACTGCAACAAGTAAATAGTTCTAATTTAATGTTTTAAGATATGTATTTTACTACCGGTATCTCAGGCACTTATTTTATCTTTTTTCAATGTCTTTTTAATTTAGTAACAGGAGCCCCCATATTAAAGGTGCAAGCAAGATTCAAAAGGCCAATTTTAAAACCTCATTTTCTGTTTAATAGCTAACTTGTGTGATAGCGTTCTTGGGTACATGGGATGGGTGATAAGAAGAGACTGTGAGACAATTCAGTGTGTGAGGAATTTCCAATACAAAGCCTGCCACAAAATTAAATAATGGGAAATGAAGGTCACATATTTTCATTGCCCTTCAGTAATAAACATAGGCACGCAATGCGCGCAGAGCCAATGACGTTTTTTTTTTTCACAATATGGTGAAATTTATCCTGACAACCTATGGGACTTTAAACCTCCGGTAAGTCCCACCCTAACCCCTCAGCCCCTCCCCCCCCCCCCACCACCACCACTAAAAAGATCTTGTGGTTATCCACTATAAAACCTGGTAATGATTCAGCAGCGTGACTACGCGGAGTCAAAAAAACCGAAGAAAGCTCTTTGTTTCACGATTCTTCAAAGAACACAGACAAAAACAAGTAAACTTAAACTTAAACTCACCGTCGAAAAATATTGCATACATAATTTAGGCAAAGATCAGTGGAAAGTTAACAATTTTACTTCAGAAATAAATGCAAGTTGCAGTTGAACCTTTTAATTTCTTACTTCTACCGGCGAATATCCAATACTTTTCAGTGCTCATAAATGGTCAACTTTCTAAAGGGTGCCGTTTTGACGCTCTGCGTGATTTGCGTGACACTCGACTCGCTTTACTTTGTTTAATTTGTAAGGTTTCAGACGTTTCAGTCAACCACTTACGTTCTCAGTACATTGTATTGTCAAAACAGGAGTCTGCCATCAAACGGCGTTTCTTGTATCCACAATATTTTCGTTCGAAATCGGTTTGAACTAGCGTTTATAAACACGACTGAAATACTTTTGCAACTATATTTATTTCCCCTGTTAATTGAAGTTGCTTGCTTTGTAATCAAGTCGGCTATAATAATTTTCGTCTTTTTGCTTCACAAATCGACCAAAGTATGTTTACATTTGTATCTTTCGCACGGTACAAAGTTATTTTTAGCTCACGTGTTTATTTTGAGTCTCAACCTACAGCCGAATAAATTTCGTTTGGTTTGCCTTCGAAAAGTTCGAAAATGTTCAAATTCAGCTTGCTTTCCAGTAGATCCAACAGGTCTCTGTTAGAATGCTTTGTCACATATCTGTTGTTGTTAATCTTTCGGTACTGTTTCGGTCGGTTCGAGATGTTTTAAGTGTTGCGTTACATTCCTTATAAGGCTGAAATTACAGCTGTCAACTATGCAAATTTGCTCAACATACGCTTTACACTTTGAGCTATGAATAACCCCGAAAAAGCGTTTAGTATCTTGTTAAGATTTTACTTCATCTATCCTCTAATTCCTTGATTACCACTGTGACTTAGATTTTAATACTAGTTTCATTCAAGTTTTTCAGTTTTAAGAATAGCTAGCAACAAGCCGCGCAATTTCCGATTTAGTTTTAAATGGGTTCATGTTTTATAACACGCACTCAAAAATGACACTGCAAATTTTAGATTTGCTGTTACCGAGAGATAATCCCGAAAAATTTTATGCTGTTTTACTCTAGTCTTTTCACTATCGTTATAAACTTGGGCTTTAAATATTGTTTCTTTGACTGTTAATTAGGGATCGATGTAACGTCAATTTCCACGTTCTGTTCATACAACATCTCAAATTGGCAAGTCCGTCTTGTATTTGCTGCTGTGGAAATTTGTACTTCAGCTAAGTAAACACAGGACTACAACGCGAACAAAATCCTGCCAGACCTCACGTACACAAAACAGGCATTCGAAGTAGATCCACACTTGCGAATGCAAAACACTTCAAAGCCCGGGGGTCTTACTTCCATAACATTAGCTGTATGGGTTTGTGCCGCTGATAAGGTAAGAGTTTCAGCGTCCCGGTGCACACCCCCACCCATCGTCTCACAGAATATCCCCCCAGCCTCACAAATCGTAAGACGAACACGACACTGTTCTCGTCTATCGTTGATTTTTAGGCTCTGACAGTAGCCATATGACGTCACTAACGTGACGTCGTTGGCTAAAAATGATTAAATAATTTATGCCATAAATTCAAAATAAACCTATATCACCAAGACTGTGCTGCAAAGGGTCAATTATACGGTTTTATGTGTAGTATGTGAAATTTCATCTGTATGGTCCTCTTGTGAGTAAATGCAACCGAGATAACAGGAGGAGGGTCAACAAGAAGAGAGGCACATTAATCTGCTTGAAATGTGTGGTGTTTTTTACTTGCAAGAGGTCCACATAAATCAAATGCAGAGTGACTTGCAATCGCTGAGCTGAACTGTTTCCTTTTATTTGATGAAACATGCTGTAGGGATTTATAAATACAGTATTCCTATATATAGCTATCTCTGATTTAACTAAAACGTCTTGACTTGTCGTCGGTCAAGACCGGTTCCGTTCATTGTTATCCCTAAGAACTCTGTGGTAAACACCCAGTTTGAGAAACGCATTGCACGTGGTTTCCAGAAAAAAACGGAAACGTAAACAAAACTTGGTAGCACAGTTATGCGTTGTAGATCTTGGATGCTTTTGGGTAATAGTGGACAGATGCATATAGCAATAGTTATGTGGACCAAAGTTTGAAAACGCTTCCATAATTTCAATTCCGATGTCCCTGTTGATGTTATCAGGGTGAAGACTAGTAGTAAGCAGTCTACAATTCAAGTGACCACATCGTGAGACAAACGATTTTAATTACACTTTATTATTATTATCTTATTTACCACGATGAAAAATAACCACCTTTTTTTACGCCAAAATTAGGTCTGTCGTACTTCCAGTTCTGAGCTTAACTTTGATTGTGATTCACAGTCTAATTTTTTTTGAAACCAGAAACCAAACGAACAGCAGTGTACTGATCAAAATTATGGCTGCGTAAGTGAAGCCGTACAAGCCATGCTGTCAACGGTATCATCATAAAGGATTACTGAGCAACTACAGTATTACAAGAAACGACAAAGATGCGATATATATTTAATTCTCTATATCGCGGCGGAAATTTGTTTGTTGATTGAAAGTTTGAAGGCTGCATGATCAAGGATCCCCTGTTTACTTGAGTCATTGACAACTGTGATGATGTCTCTACAACTTTTCTCCCTATTTGGCAACAATGCCCAATTAACTTAGGAAGTTGTCTTAAAAAAAGCAGTTATTGTTATTTGACAAACTCCAGCATGTTAAGCTGTAATTTGAATAGCAAATATAATCACGTTTCAAGTCAGCCGCGAACGTGGAATTACTTGATGTGAATATCCTGCCAAAGGGCTACTGAGCGCACACTAAGGGATTGGGATGGATCAATAATGGCTCTTTCAATGTCAAACTTTGAATAAACACACACACATAAAAAGAACAAAAACATAGCAGAACAGAACACACACAAAACAAACAAACAAACAGACAAACAGAAACAAGCTCAATAGAAGTATTCGTTATTAGAGGTTAACTTCGTATTGCAGCCTGTTAAATTCTAACTACGGTTTTATTGTCCTTCAGTGCGTCGATGCGTCTTTAAAATGCAATTTCCTAGTAAGAATTCGTACGCTCTTTATTTATTATCTATTATACCAGCCTAGATAAAAGAGTGGTAACTATCAGTTACATTGTATTTTTTAGTCCCATGTTAAATATAACTGAGAAAGTTATTCAAATTGAGATCAGTTCAACTAAAAACAGGCCGAATTCTTAACATTACGGGTGAAACAGAAAGGCGAACGGCTCAACAATCACGCCAACTGAATGTCATGCTTTGCTACGTTGGCGGTTTGCGACAGAATATGATGCGTTTAAAACCTTTTTGGAAGTTTGTACTTCTAAAAGCGTATAATATTGGGTTAAGACATAAACTACAATAAAACAAGAAATAAAACGCGACTGAAAGTTCAGAGTCTTTTAAGTCTTTTAATGTTATTGGTTCGTTTCCTCCGAGAAATATAACTGTGTGAAAAACTACAGTTGGTCCATATCCAATAATAAATCCAGTAGTTACCAGGATGAATGTGACAACAAGTTTCTTTTTCTCTGAACCCCCGTCTTCCTCGGTGTCTGTGGCGCAAATTGTATTTGTGAAGTACAGACCGTTAATCAAGGATCCATAATAATACAAAAATACTGCCATCGTAATATATGTACTAAATACGGAGCCTAGGATCCATAAAACCTTTCTTGCTTGAGTGGGGACAAAAGTACATTCAGAATGTGTTTCGTTCCATTCATAAAGAAAGAAAAATGGCAAACTAAAGAGAAGACTTGAGATCCAAATGAGAGCGATGGCCTTCTTGACGTTGTTTTTGTTTAACCGTAATCCTGTTCTGAAAGGTTTCAGCAAAGCATGGTATCTTTCCACAGATAGCACTGTTAGAGTAAGCGAAGAAGCTAATATGGGGATGATAGTGAGGGCTGAAAACTTGCAAGCAAATTTATCAAGTCCATCATTTAGGTCTTCAGCTTGGTAGACAGCAGAAACGAATAAAGGCAACTGTAAAATGGAAATGACATCGCTTACAGCCAGGTTTGCTAACAGGAAATTAGTCGTTGTATGCATCTCTCGTGTTTTGTGCACAATTCTGATAACTAACGCATTTCCGATTAATCCAGTGATAAAAAATGGAATGGAAACCAAATATAGGACAAATTGCAGGCTATTGGTATCAACCATGGTGCTTGAATATCAGGTTTCTTTCTTTATCACGCGCTGTTAATCCAAAGTGTATAGACTGACGAAGGATCACCTGTTTACCTGAGTCATCGTTAATTGTGATGATGTATCCAACAACACTCCCCCTAAAATGGTAACAATGCCTAATTTACTTTGGTAGTTGTGTTATGATTAGCACACTAGTCTTGCTATTTGTCAATCTTCATCAGATTAAGTGTCCATTTGAACAGCAGATCATGTTCAGTTGTTTCAGTTGAATTGAAATTAATCAGGGTGAACGTGTTGTCACTAAGCACCTCCTGGGAAGGCTGTTCATGGGCTAGGAACACAGAATTTTATATTGATTTCAATTCAAAGTGTCGTATTGCACGTGAAATAGGTTGGGCCAGAAATCTGAAGTTGGAATTGCGTTGTTTGTTGGCTCTGCTCGCATTGCGTGCCTATGTTTCATTCATGAGGCCCAGGCCATAGTAATCGCACTGTAAATACATAAATACGTTGTGTGTGTGCCTGTTTTTTTTTTAAGAATTAAATCAACACATTTAAAAGAAAAAAAAAAGAAAAACTATTTTTCAGAATGTGTAGGCGCCAGGAATGAAACAATTTCAATTTTTTTACGCACGTTTTATGCAATTTGTTTTGAATTCTGGCAGCTTATACTGCCAGATGCATATTGACACATTAAAACGAAATTAAGCTTGTATATAGCCGTCGTGTTAACAAAGCGTACTAAAGTTATATAGAAAAAAATCACTCAGTAGGTCATTTTATTCTTGAAGTTGTTTTCGTGTAACATTATCTAAAAACTTAAAATTTATACCCACTTTTTCACGAGCTGCTTTCAGCTTTGTCAGTGAGTTGGCACCACGAAGGAGAACAGTTAATAAACTGAAATAACAGAATGGGGCTATTTTCAGTTTTGCATTGACATTAACATAGCCTACAGTAGACAGACTCAGTGGGGATCCGAGTAATAATTAGATCAATGCAAATACAGTTTTACGTGACTCATTAAAACTCGGAGTTGGCCGTGTTTTGGTTTCAGTCACCTAGAGGATCCAGAAGGGGGGACGGGGTAGAGATCCCATGTCCTGAGTTTTTATCCAAATCCCATTACTGATTTTGTCCAAATTCATTCCCATTGGCCCTTTCACTCTGGCAAAATCTCAGTCCCAGTGCCTCAAATTTCATTTCCCATTGCAAGGCATAAGCGAATCACAGTTCCCAAGCATCCCCCCTTCCCTCCCCGTTCCGGGTTTTTCCCCGGCATATTCCGAAAAAAAGAAATACACCAAAAACCTATGTTTTTCCTTAACTTAGGCCAAGCGAACAAAAACGTCAAAACATTCTAGGGAAAGAAACAACTCATTTCAACGTTTTTGAGGGGGGGATACATGCAAGATGACGAGTAAAGGATATTCTGATTTGAATGCATCTGGTGTAAGTCCCAGTAAAATGCAACCTGGAACAAGTAGAGGAAAATTATCAGGGAGAATAAATATCACGTGGAAGCCAAAGAGAAATTGAAGAAAAGGCAGATCTTAGAATCGTTAAAATAACTGCTGTAAAAAAAAATCGAATAAGATCTTGCGTGAAAAACGCTTGACGAGCAGTTGGCAAAAACTAAAATAATTGTTTTCATAACTTATTTTGGCCTTTAAGCTATGATTCTCTTATTTCAGATAAGGTGTAATTTATGTGCAGTTCTAATCACTATGAACAATGCCACTGCGTATTATACATTTTAAGTGAAGGTGATTACTGACAGAACAGCAAATTATTGATTCGTTTGTCATAACCGCCTTTATTAGACTTATTAAGAGCGACTTTCAGTAAACATCGAGCATTCGGTGGCAGAAGTTGAAAAATCGATTTCTTTCATATTTTGCACATAAATGGGTATTGGTAAAACTAGAAACCTGATGTGGCTCGTTTTCCCCAGAAGCGCTTTATTTTCGAATAAAACGAGGAAATCGATTCTCGGGTTTGGAAGGTCAAAATTACAAGAAATTAATCTTGAAAATCAGTACTTCAAACTTGCATCGCGCTGGTAAACTAGAGCGCGGAAAAAGAGATAGACACTTCTTATCAACAGAAGGAGTCCTTTTCATTAACTAGACAGTTACAAAACAGCAGTAGCGAAATTTAATGAGCACAAACAATTCCAAACTAAAAGGCAGGTTCTGATGTTTACGTAGAAACTGATTTGGAACCTAACTTCTGTGAAATAATTTAACATGTGCCATAACCCCACATAGACAGTAGAAACATTGAAGTAAACTATACCTTGAAACTGGCTTGGGTTATCCATGCTGCTGTCTTTGGGAAAACTTGGAAGACAGCGAATTCAACAAATGGGGCTTAATGAAGTTCAACTTTGCCGGATGCCGAAATACACCAAAATTTTCGTGTCAAGCTACACAATCTCTCTTTTCTTCGTCGTTGCTTGATGCTTGATGATGGCTTCAAACTAAAATGTTCGGTTGATCTCAAAAAAGGTAGAGGGAAAAGAAAAAATTGAACGATACTGGTGATATCGTTGTGAGCTCTCTGTGCAAACCATGACAGAACGTGACATCTAATATGCTACACCTGTGACATCATATATCCAAATGTGGTTAAACAATTTAGTCACGGTATTTGGTAACGCAATACAAACAAATGTACAGAGAATATTTGCACACGAAGGAACAGAAGTTTGGAAACGTGAAAATCACCCATTTCGGGCTTTTTCTTCCTCTTTTTGGAACGCAAAAGAATGTTAACGCTGGAAATTAGCAAGAATGAAGTAGGGCGAGCCCGTTTGGTTAAAGAAGCAAAATTTCCCGTGTTTTTGTGTACGGCAGAATTCAACTTTACTAAGGCCCATTTGTTAAAACTTTGCTGAGTTCGAACTGGTCCCAAACAAAGTAGCATGGATAACCCAAGCCAGTTTCAAGGTATGGTTCAGTTTCAAGGTATGGTTCAGTTCAAGGTATGGTATCAGTTTCAATGTTTGTGCTGTCTATTGAATGAGGATTGAGACCATTTAGAATTATGGCACCTGTTAAATTATTTCACAGAAGTTAGGTTCCAAATCAGTTTGTACGTGATCATCAAAACCTGCCTTTTAGTTGGAATTTTTTGTGTTCAGCAGATTTCGCTACTGCTGTTTCACAACTGTCTGGTTAACGAAAAAGACTTGTTCTGTCGATAGAAAGTGCCTATTTTTTTCACTGCCCTTTAGTTTACCAGCGCGATGCAAGTTTATAGTACTGATTTTCAAGATTAATTTCCTGTGATTTTGCATTTGACCTAAGGAACTAGAGAATCGATTTCCTCGTTTTTTTCGAAAATAAAGCGCTTCTGGCAAAAACGAACCGCGTCAGGTTTCTAGCTTTACTAATGCCTAATTATTTGCAAAATACGAAAGAAATCGATTTTTCAACTACTGCCGCTAAATTGAAATTTTGCTTGATTTTTACTGAAAGTCGCTCTTAAAGACAGCTGGGTTGAATTGAGGTATGGTTGACAAAGGAAGTGAGAATTTGAAGTCGTGTGGAATGTCGTGTCGCCACTAACATGTGAAAACGGGTGGTTGTGAGATTAGTTTCAAAATGTTAGTTCGTGGAGAGAAGAGGAACCTGGAATTTGAATTTTATTTATTTATTTCATTTTTTATGAACAAACCATTAACATAAAATTCCGGCGACGTTTTCCGTAGATAGGGATTTAAAATAAAAAAAAGGAATAAAACTAAATGTCTGAATATCGGGTTAAAACATAAACTACAATAGTACAGAAAAAGAAAAACAGCTGAAAGATTAGAATACAATTTAAAGACTACGTGTTCATCTCCTCCTGAAGCTATTACTGAGGTGCATATCCGAAAACGAACCCTGCTGTTGCCACGATGAATGTGACAAGAAGTTTTTCTTTCTCAAAACTTCTTTCTCCATTTGTTTCTGGACAAACTTGTTTGCTAAAAGGTAATTAGTAGTGGTGTGCAATATTAACTGTGTTTGTTAGGTACAGTCCTTTAATCAAGGATCCAGAGCAGTAAAAAATATTGCACTTGGAATTTAAGTATTAAGAACGACGCATATGATCACACGTGGAATGTGCCTCACTCCATTCCTTTAAGAAGAAAAACGGCAAACCAAAGAGAACACTTCAGATCCAAATAAGAGCAATTGCCTGTTTGATGTTGAATTCTTTCAACCGTAATCCTGTCCTGAAAGGTTTTAGTAACGCATGGTATCTTTCAACAACAAGCACTGTTAAAGTAAAAGAAGCAGCCGTCATGGCAATGGTAATAAGAACTGTTAACTTGCAAGCAAATTTTCCAAATCTATCAGTCAGATATGAAACGAGATGGGAGACATAGAATAGTGGTCCCAGCAAAATGGTGATGACATCGCTAACAGGCAGGTTTGCTAAAAGGTAATTAGTAGTGGTGTGCATCTCTGGAGTTTTGTGCACAATTCTAATAACCAACACATTTCCGATTAATCCAGCGAAACCAACGGTTGTGGCAGCCAATAAAATTAAAAACTCTAAACTACTAGTATCGACCATAATACCTTATGTTTGCAGTCAAAGTATTGAAAGTTTGAAGGTTTTCCTAAGGTTACCTACTTTCACGGGTTACTGTTTCCCAGTTTTTAAAAACTGCAATGTTCAGCAGCTATTCTCGTTTTTGTAATTGACAAAAACTTAGCTGTCTTGATATCGTCTTCTTTTTGTCGTAATTTTGTTGTGAAAGGCTTCAGTAAATCGTGGTATCTTTCCACCGCAAGATGAAACTGGGACTGCTAGTTAGGGCTCACAACTTGCAAGCGACTTTACCACCCAGCCGTTCCGGTGACGACGTCGCGTACAGCCAGATTTCCTAAATGGCAGTTAGTTGTTGTGTGCATCACTTGAGTTTCATGTGCACAATTCGGATGACCAACACATTTTCGATTATTCCAGCGTTAAAAAATGGACACTCTCTAAACTGGTGCTAATGCCTCTGCTTGCTTGTTCTTAGCAAGATTGGTCGTTAGCTTTATCGTTCAAAGTATTAAATGTTTGAAGTCTGTTCGCAAGCGTCTTAATTACCATGATATATTTGGCTGTTACTTTCTTGTTCTCTAGCTCTAAAGACAGTTTTGGTAGATTAAGACTCCTTATCTGTCAGTACAAGTCCCTTATATGGCAACAATTGCCAATTTACTTAGACAGTTGTGTTATGAGTCATCGTTAATTATGATGACATATCCTACAACTTTACTCCTATAGGGCAACAATGACCAGTTTACTTTGGTAGTTGTGTTATGATTAGCACACTAGTCTTGCTTTTTGTCAATCTTCATCAGATTAAGTGTCCATTTGAACAGCACGTCATGTTCAGTTGTTTCAGTTGAGTTGAAAATAATCAGGGTGAACGCGTTGTCACTAAGCACCTCCTGGGAAGGCTGTTCATGGGCTAGGAACCGCAAATTTTGTATTGATTTCAATTCAAAATGTCGTATTGCACGTGAAATAGGTTGGGCCAAAAATCTGATGTTGGAATTGCTTTGCTGGTTGGCTCTGCTCGCATTGCGTGTCTGTGTTTTGTTTAGAGCCCCGGTCATAGCAATCGCACTGTAAATATATGAATACGTTGTGTGCCTGTTTTTTAAAGAATCAAATTAACTCATTTAAAAGGAAAAAAAACTATTTTTCAGAATGTGGAGGCGCCAGGAATGAAACAATTTCAATTTTTTGCGCACGTTTTATGCAATTTGTTTTGAATTCTGACAGCTTATACTGCCAGATGCATATTGACACATTAAAAGGAAATTAAGCTTGTTTATGGTCTTCCTGTTAAGAAAAAATACTAAAGTTATAGAGAAAAAAATCACCCAGTAAATCATTTTATTCTTGAAGTTGTTTTCGTGTAACATTATCTAAAACTTTAACTTCATATTAACTTTTTCTCGAGCTGCTTTCAGCTTTGTCAGTAAGTTGGCGCCGCGTAGGAGAACAGTTAATAAGCTCAAATGATAAAATTGGGCTACTTTTAGTTTTGCATTCATATCTACACAGCCTACTGTCAACAGACATTCAATTTAACCCAGTGGGGAATAATAATTAGAACAATGCAAATACAGTTTTACGTGACTCATTAAAACTCGGAGTTGGCCGTGTTCTGGTTTCAGTCACGTAGAAGATCGTGAAAAGGGGAGGGGGGGGGGGAAGGGGTAGAATTCCCATGTCCCGAGTTTTTATCCAAATCCCATTACCGATTTTGTCCAAATTCATTCCCAGTAGCCCTTTTTCTTTGGCAAAATCCCAGTCCCAGTGCCTCAAATTTCATTTCCCAGTACAAGACATAGGCGAATCCCAGTTCCCAAGCACCCCCGTATGAGGCTTTTTTCCCGGCATAACCCGAAAAAAAGAAATTTACCAAAAACCTATGTTTTTCCTTTAGTAAGGTCAAGCAAACAAAAACGTCCATACATTCTAGGTAAAGCAACGACTCCTTTCAACGTTTTGAGGAGGGATATATGCAAGATGATGAGCAAAGGATATTCTGATTTGAATGCATCTGGTGTAAGTCCCAGTAAAATGCAATCTGGAAGAAGTAGAGAAAAAATTATCAGGGAGAATAAATATCACGTGGAAGCCAAAGAGAAATTAAAGAAAAGGCAGATCTAAGAATCGTTAAAGTAATTGCTACAAAAAAAAATCGAATAAGATCTTGCATGAAAAACGCGCGACGAGCAGTTGCCCAAAACTAAAAGAATTGTTTTCGTAACTTATTTTGGCCGTTACGCTTTGATTCTTCCATCAGATAAGGTGTAATTTATGTGTAGCCCCAATCACTACGAACAATTCCACTGCATATGATGCATTTTAAGTGAAGGCGATTGCTGACAGAACAGGAAATTATTGATTCGTGTTTGTCGTAACCGCTTTTATTAGACTTATTAAAGACAGCTGGGTTAAATTGAGGTATGGTTGACAAAGGAAGAGGCAATTTGAAGTCGTGTGGAATATTGTGTCGCCACTAACTTGTCAAAACGGGCAGTTGTGAGATTAGTTTCAAAATGTTAGTACGTATCTCTATCTTGTACATAGAGATTTAAAACAAAAAAGGAATAAAACTAAATGTATTTCCTATTGTACAATAATGATCCGAATCCTCGTGCGCTGATTGGCCAAGAACCATTGTCTATAAGAGTGTATACAATAATATGACGTTTCTGATCACGCCACCCAGCGTTTCCAAGTGCAACAGGACATTTATGAACATGGGAGAAAGGTAAATAATCGTCTTATTTCGTGGATTTGTTTGTTCCGTCCAACTTGTTGGGACACCCTCTCACCCTTCTCAACGTTGAAAATATTTCAGTTTTCCATACGTGCGCTATTTTTCGTTTTTATCGGGAGGCCGACTCAGAGTATGTCAAGTATTCATTCGATTAATGTAAGAGGCCGGTTACATTCTGTTAATTTTAAAGTTTAAAGGGCCGTGAATGCTTTCAAAGAATCTTTCAAGTTTAATTCTTTGAAATCGTTGTCTAGATGTAAGTTCTTACATATACACACAATCGTTTACTTTTAACACGATGTTAAACACAAGAAAGTTATTTTACAGTCACCTTTATTTTACAGTCATTATACCTAAATTAAATCTCATTCTGTGTTGGCAATCTGCGACAAAATATTTTGCGTTTAAAGCCTTCCTGGAAGTTTGTACTACGAAAAGCGTATATTATCGGGTTAAAACATAAACTACAATAGTAGAGAACAGGAAACACAACTGAAAGATTAGAATACAATTTAAAGGCTATGTGTTGATCTCCTCCTAAAGCTATTACTGTATAAAACAGCACTACAGGTGCAAATCCGAAAACGAAGCCTGCTGTTGCCAGGATGAATGTGACAAAAAGTTTCTTTTTCTCAGAACTTCTTTCTCCATTTGTTTCTGAGCAAACTGTGTTTGTAAAATACAGTCCTTTTATCAAGGATCCATAGCAGTAAAAAAATACTGCAATTGGAATATAAGTATTAAGAACGCCGCATATGATCACATAGATTTTAGTCGCTTGATTCATGTGTAAAGTCCAAGGACCAACACACGTGGAATATGTCTCACTCCATTCCTTTAAGACGAAACACGGCAAACAAAAGAGAACACTTGAGATCCAAATAAGAGCAATTGCCTGTTTGATGTTGTCTTCTTTCAACCGCAATCCTGAGCTGAAAGGTTTTAGTAACGCATGGTATCTTTCGACAGCAAGCACTGTTAAAGTAAAAGATGAAACCGTCATGGCAATGATATTGAGAACTGTAAACTTGCAAGCAAATCTTCCAAATCCATCACTGAGATATCCAACGAGATGGGCGAAATGGTATAATGGCCCCACCAAAATGGTGATGACATCGCTAACAGCCAAGTTTGCTAAAAGGAAATTAGTAGTTGTGTGCATCTCTCGAGTTTTGTGCACAATTCGGATGACCAACACATTGCCAACAAATCCAGTGATAAAAAATGGAATGCCAGACCAAAACAGGATACTTCCTAGAGTAGTATCAGCCATAACGCCTGTATCTGCCCGTTCTCAGCAAGATAGGTCCTTAGCTTTATCGTTCAAAGTATTAAATGTTTGAGACCTAACAGATCACCTGCTTACAAGAGTCCTTGTTTCTTTAATTTACCGGCTCTGACATATTTAACAGCTATTCTCCTATTATCGTCCTATTCTCTCTAAAGACAGTTAATAAGTAGATTGGGACTTCTTATCTGTCAGTCACCAAAATAATGATAACTGTCTTAGCTGGCATGTTTCAAATTATCCTGGATGTAAATATAACTCTTAAAAAGCCGAGTGTAAAAAGAATGAAAAAAAAAAAAAAAAAAAGAGTAGCCGCAACCAGGATCCTACGACCAATTTTGAGTATCTCTTCTGAAATGGTTGTTCAAAAACACCAATAAATCAATAAATAAATAAATAAAAAAGGAAAGTGCTTCGCACCATCGCACTCGGAAATTTAAAAGCAGTTTGTCTCTGAACTGCTTTGCAACACTAGGAACAATTTTGAAAACCGATTTCAGTGCATTCAGGTTCATTTACAAAGACACGATAGAAAGACACGATTATTTTTTATATGTTCTTCTCCAGATGGAAATTAAGCACCTGCTATTTTTTGTTCTTCGTGTTGTTTTTACTAGCATTTTCCTAAATTAAAACTCATGCAGCCGTCAATACGTTGTTATAGCTGTGTATCGTGTTTCATACATGAAGCTTACTGTTAACAAGCATTTTAAGTCTGCAGAAAATAGCAATAACAACAAAGGGATACTTGTTTGGGTCTGGTCAGGTGTGTTTAAAACTCATGTTTGGGGACAAATTCAGAGTACACTCGATTGAAAAAAACGTTGTCGTATGATAAGTTTAAACCATAAAATGTGAGACCCAAGGGCTTTCTGGGAAATCTGCTTACAGTAACTGCATTTGCATAATTATCGAGTGATTGTTTTCATACAGCACTAGAACAACATGGTATAATTTTCTTATTTCCGAATAGTTTTTCAGCAAAAATTGTTTTCCTTTGCAACACTAAGAACATTTTGAAAACCGATTTCAGTGCATGCAGGTTGATTTACAAAGACACCATAGCACAAATACGCTTATTTTTGATATATTCTTACTCCAGATGGAAATTAAGCACCTGCTATTTTTTGTTCTTCGTGTTGTTTTTACTAGCGTCTTCCTAAATTAACTCACGAAGCAGTTCTTTAACTGGACATAAACAACTACTTTTGTTATAGTGTGTTTGTGACCTTAAACTAAGGCTGTGCCATTTAAGTGAGCCTGGAGTTTGAATATTATTTACCTATTTATTTTTCTATTAACAAAGCATTTACATAAGGTCCGTTGATTTTAACATTAAGAATAAAGCTAAATTTAGTACTCATTTTACAATATTAGTCTTAATTCTTCTGCCCTGATTGGCCGAAAACCATTTTTTATAAGAGTGCATACAACGACATGACGTCATGGAACAGGCCACCCGCCTCCAAGCCCGAAGGGGAATAAACGTCTAATTTTTTTGGATTAATTTGTGTCCTGCAACCTCGGGAAGACTGGTTGGGACATTGGTATGTTTTCAACCTCTCCCCCTTCCCGATGTTAAATAAATTCCTTTCTATTTTTCTTTGTTTGTGTTTTTTTTTTTTTTTTTTTTTTTTTTTTTTTTTTTTTTACATAGACACACTCTTTTTCATTATCATCACGGCGTCGACTTAGAAAATTTCCCGGCGGGGTTGGAGTCTGTTAGGATCAAAGTTTAAATTAGCATGAATGCATTCAAGGCATCTTTCAAGTTCAATTCTCTGGATGTATTCCATTTTTTGCAGACGCAACCAGTGGCTTACACGTTATTTTAAAAACAGTTCTTCAGTGAGGTGAACGTGAAATAAAATTAGGATATCTTTGAAACTGCAGGTAAAAGTGGACTGTTGATAATATAACGATTATCGATGGGTTTTTAAATACTAGTACCTCATACTTAGTTAAGTATGTGGTGGTTTTAGAAATTATGTCAAAATTCTAATAATTTCCCGAGCGAAATTATTAAAATTTTGACAAAACGCAAGTGAAATTATTTCCTAATTTCACGAGTATACCATTTGATTACCTATTAATATCATGGGTGACAAATTACACTCACAATCGTGGGGTTTTGACTTGTTTATCGCATCGAGAACTCCTTGAGCATTGAAACGGTTTAACGGCTAAACTTTACATTTTTCTGAGCGAAATAATGAAAAAATCTTCTGTGTTTTTACCACGCTTTGACGATTTCGTGTTTTTTGTAACCGACAGCAAAATACAGCAGACTCTGAATTTTACTTGAAAAGTACCAAAGCAAATCGCTTGGCAAAGGTTATCCGCGTTTTATCTGGCAAATTCACTGAATCATGCACTACGTTGCTCCATCTAGCAAGGCTCAGAAGGCTTCACAAATACATTCAAAATACCCACAGCAAACTTGTTTTAACGAAAGTAAACTTCGGAAGCAAATTTGTATTTAAAAACTGACCTTTATTCCATTCGAAGAAGTGCCCAAATCCACTGAATTACTTCTCTGAGTTCGCGGTCAATCACTCGATCGCTGCAACTGGCTGACCGTTCAAAAATTTTCGCTGTCACACTATCAAAAATAATCTCTTCTTTTTAACTCTCAGGTGATTTCTGAGAAGTTCAGTCAATTAAAAGTCAAAATTTACAGATTACCAATTGTGTCCGCAATGAATATTTCCAGAATTGCTGTAGTTCTGCACAAAACATCATCATTAACCTCAACGCCATCTTGGCGCTGAGCTATCGACCCGTTGCCATAGCAATTTTGTAATTTCACATGTGAAATTATAAATTAACGCTGAAATTTCGCGCCAAATTAAGGAGTAATTTGTCACCCATGATTTTTACTAATTTTATTATTCCTTTTTGATATAATATGTTCTTGTAAGTTTTTATTCAAGAGTAATTCAGTCTTCGGACTGCAATTACTGATTGTCAATAAACGATATTCATTATCTTAACTGAACCTCATTCGGTGGTGGGGATCTGCGACAGAATATTATGCGTTTGAAACCTTCTTGGAAGTTTGTACTGCGAAAAGCATATAATATCGGGTTAAAACATAAACTGCAATAGAACAGAAAAGAAAACACAGCTGAAAGATTAGAATACAACTTAAAGTCTATGTGCTTATCCTGTCCTAAAGCTAACACTGAGAAAAGCACTGTGGTTGGTAAATAACCAATAACAAATCCCGCTGTCGCCAGAACAAATGTGGTAACAAGTTTCTTTTTCTCCGCACTTCTTTCTTCATTTGTTTCTGGACATACTGTGTTTGTAAAGTACAATCCTTTTATTAAGGATCCGTAACAGTAAAAAAATACGGCAACTGGAAAATAACTACCAAGAACGAGACCTATGATCAGGTAGATTTCGCTTGCCTGGTTCACGTGTAAACTCCAAGGACCGATACACGTTGAATATGACTCACTCCATTCCTGAAAGAAGAAAAATGGCAAACAAAAGAGAACACTTGAAATCCAACTAAGAGCGATGGCCAGTTTGACGTTTTCTTCTTTCAACCTTAATCTTGTGCTAAAAGGCTTTAGTAAAGCGTGATATCTTTCTACCGCTAGAACTGTTAGAGTAAACGATGATACCATTACGGAAATGTTAAAGAGAGCTGAAAACTTGCACGCGAATTTTCCAAATCCATCAGTGAGATACCCAACTAGATGGGAATCACGGAACAGTGGCCCAACCATTATGGTGATGACATCGCCAACAGCCAGGTTTGCTAAAAGGTAATTAGTTGTTGTATGCATCTCTCGAGTTTTGTGCACAATTCGGATGACCAACACATTTCCGATTAATCCAGCGATACCAAGAGGAATGCCAGCCCTTAGAAGGACAAGCTCAAGACTATTAGGGCCAGACATGATGACTGCACTTATTCGTTCTTGTCTTAATCGTTCAAAGAATTGAATGTTTTAAAACGCAAGCCTGAACGATCACCTGCCAACTAACACAACACAAGTCATTTGAATTAAATTGCATTGTTACCAACTTTTCTCGACCAATACGCCGGGGGCTTTTATTTAAAACCTGACCTGGTAGGCCCAACGTATATTTGAACCCGGGTATTCGGGGCCCACGTTTAAAAAGGGTGTTTTTCATGTTTGATAGGCTTAGTTTTTGGTCTTTAATACCTCAGGTTCACTTAACTTATAACAAAATATTGGGCAACATAAGTAAAACAGGAATAAAATGTCACCAATTTCGTCTGCAGGGGGGGAAATTCGGTGCTCAGTAGAGTGTAGAGTACATAACGCCAACTTCCTTTAGTTGGAATGGGCGAAATAAATTGAGAAGTAGTGCTCTAGTAGTTCATGAGCCTTTTCTAAAATTGCTATAATTAATTTCCGATGAGAATCAGTGACATAAAGGACCATAAAGGTTGAGTTCCAAATAAACGCCGGACCTCAAATAAACGCTGGGAACCACGAATAAACGCCGGGGCATTGATCTTGTTGACTCGGTGTTTATTCGAGGCCCGGCGTTTAATGAGAAAGCACGGTGTATTCAGCAGCTAGTTATTCTTATTATCTCGAACAGTCCGGGACATATCCATTTCTGGATATATATTTTCCTGCGATGTGATTGGACCAGACCAAATCAAAACAAAACAAGTTTGGCCGAGAGAAACTGGGACCAGCCATGAGGCGATTAGAAAATTTTGCCAAGCGGCCATATTGAAATACACAAAACACATACAATATTGACCACATGTACAATTTTGACCACATGTATAAGTACGTTTACGCTACAACATCTCTACAGACATCTCCTCTTTGTTCTCGCACTCCATAGGGGAATGGCGAAGTCGTTCCAACACAATCTCCGTGTAAATCCTCGGTCCGAAGATAAGAATAGTGGCGGTGACGAAGGCAGAAGTGTTGATCATCGTAGATCAGCCCAATGGGCAACGATTTGCTTGTGGCTCAAATGTTATCCTCGACAAATATAATAAGGGTACCCTGACACCGACCGAAAAAGACAAGAGATACGACGAAAGTGCTGTAAAGTCCCCAGGTACCACTGACGTCCCTGGTGTTGAACCGCTTGATGTCACGCCGGATAAGATCGACATTGACGAACGCCTTGCTAGTGTTTTGGTCCACAAAAGAGCTATTGCTTCAGCAGCAGAGCCTGATAGCAGAAAACAGCTCTCCTTTGGCCCATCAGAGGCTGTGCTGCCGACCCCAGTAAGGGAGTTGCTGTTAGATAGGCCTACACCTCAACTTAGTGATCAGGAGAGAGACGAAGTACCCCCCGTCCAGGGGCAAAGCAAAATCATGTTCATTTCAGACATTGACGCGGAACTTTTCGTTGGACAAGAAAAAACTGAGCAAGAGCCCCACGAAAATACTGTGTTTGTATTAGACCCGTAACTAGTTTTATTTTGGAAATGCACAGAATTGTAAACAAAGAACTCTTTTTTAAATTTTTATTACTGTTTATGTTTTTGTTCAACTTAATTTGATAATTATTACCAAAACCATGCTACAGATATATTGCATTTTTATCAGTTCACAATTATGTGGAGATGAGCCAGAAGATGTGTTAAAATAACTAATGTCAACAAGGAAAAATACAATTTCCTTACTTAAAATTCAAGACCATTAAGGTCAAAGTAGTTGTTTTATACACAGTTATTATCGTAGAATATATATTACACTGGATGCATTTCTTATTTCAATAAAATCCAAAATTTTTAAGAACCACATTTTCTTTAAATTCAGCATGTAACATATTGTTATACTCCAACATGGCAGCTGCGAAAACACCCAGCATCAACAGGTGTAGAAAGTAGCAATCCCATTGATTATCTACACTTCTCCACAGAATAACCCCCCCCCCCTCCCCCACAATTCTGGAAATTCCAGGTTGGGTAAAAACTTTACAAAATTTAGCCTTGGAGACCCAGGTTTCCTAATCAAAACAATGACAATCCATGGGGTGTTTCAGACATCTTCCTGAAACCACACATCATTTCACAGTAGTTCACAGTGTTTATCAGTAATAATTTGCAAACACTCAGTGAGAAGGTTCTGGAAAAGTTAATGAATAATAATTTAATGTTTAACATAATTTTATGATCTCCACAACCCACCCAACGTTAAAAAAGTTGTAGTAAACAAAATGTAATACATTTATTAACATAAATGAAGTGAATAAATAAAGAACTAATATGCCATTTTAGCTGCAAATTTATCCCATGGTGATTGAAAGGTGCATGTCTATGAACAGATATACTGATCATTTAACCTTTTTTGATAATGCCTATTACAGTCAGCAAATGGGAATGAACTTGAATCTCAGTAGTTTATGGAGCAAAACCTTTTAATTTGAATTCTCAAACTCATTAATAACTCATAAAGAAAATAGAATGGAAATCATGCACTGACACGTGTTTGGAAATCTGACGAAAAATTCCTTGTTTTTGCATCCTCTATTTCTTCGACAAAAAATTAATTTTTTTGGGAAGCCATATCAAACACTCGACAGAGTGTTTCATCACAAGATAAAGCACATTGAAGTTTGTTGAAAACACTGTGTCTCATGTTTGATATCTTACTCCTGGGGGGGTGGAGTACTCAGGTATAATAGTAATGGGGATGTGCAAAGCCCTTTTGGGGGGATTGGATTTTGGGTTGGGAATTTTGCGGTGACATTTCTTGAGTAAAATGATTTCAATACAGAGAAAGAAAGGACATTTGTCGGTCAAGATCTGGGTTGTTGGGCTTTTTGGGGGTATGGATTTGGCCTATAGGGCTATTTTTGGGTATGAAGATTTGTCTTCATTTGCACATCCCTGACAATATAATACCAGAGTAGCCCCCCCCCCCCCCCACAACCTGGGTCAAGGCACCTACATGTAAATTAAACTCAAATCACTCACACTGTCCCTTCTCCTCAACAACATATGCAGTCTCTCGCTGCGCCTGTAATTGTTGCAGTTCTTCGACAATATCATTATAAAACATAACAAGGTTTTCCTTTTTACACTTGTTAAGATTTGCTCTGAAATTGCCCAGTTTCTGTGACAGGGGTCCCCTGACCTCCTCATCAGAAATCTGCTGTACTTTGTCAGAATTTCTTTGGAGAATCTCATCTTTACTGCTGTTCCTTATATCCTCTGCCACAGCTCTCTCTTCAGCTGTCACATAGAGTGTTTGAACACCGACATCTGCCCTTTTCTGCCCATCAATGAAATGCTTGTTGAAGAGGTTTAGTCTATTAATTTTAAAGTCTCCTCGTACTTTCCCAGGTCATTATCCAGTTGTGACCATCCAAGGAAGTGACACCAGAGGAACCACCTTGTAGATACCTTAACAAATGAAAGTTGAAGAGAAATGAAGTAAATAACATGCTTTCAGAATTCATGATTGCAGTACATTATTTTGTAAACAATCAACTGCCATATTCAATTAATTGCGATGCCTCTCTTATAAAGCACATGTCAGATGTATGCTTTCAGATTCAGTTAATGACAGTCATATACAATGAAATAATGAAGCTGTCTTAGCACAAGCAACACCATTAACTTACTTCGCTTTCCTTCATCTGCAAAGTCATATTTTCTGTTGCTGTTCCATGTGGTCACAAACTACAGAAATGAAAACCACGGATCAGCTTAGAATATGATATCCACAACTGAAACGCTCGCACAGTGAACCAGTAATGGCGCCGAAATTACACACTAACAGATTTTTAAAGGCTGTGCATATGAACCAAAGTATCGTGCATATGCATTCTGTTTGAATAAACAACAAGCAAATTTACTCTAGTTTCTGAAAGTAATTTTTTTGAAAACCAAAAAAATTATTACAAACCTGAAATTTGCAAGAAATCAAAGACCACTCCACTCGGAATGCATCCAAAATGAAACCGCTGACTCCACTTTCGGCAGATTTTTCTCAGCGTTAGAATGACGCCCGCCATCTTCCTTTTGTTTCTAGTATTCCTCTGATGTTCCTTTCAAAATAGCGCTAGGTCTCATGGGATAGATAAAAGGGACCAAAATAATAGGGGCGCGAAAGCAAGTTGAATACTTATTTTCCTCTGAAGGCCCAAGACGCCATTATTGACGTCATCATATATCCAGAAATGGATATGTCCCGGACTGTCGAACGCCAAGAATACGTACACAATCTTCTGGTAGAAGTTAGGTAGATTATGAGTTCTTATCTGTCAATCATTAGCAAATTATTTGCTTAGCTGAGTACGCACATAATGGCAGATTAATATTTGTAGCATGCTTAACGTTCAAGTAATATTAGCCGTCGCCGAGCTGGACTATTATAATGCCAAGGACTAAAGAGTCAAAAGCTGAGACACCGTAACCCATCGTACCTGGAACAGTCGTTTTCCATACACAAAAAAACAAAGCGAGAAAAAAAGTGTAACGGAACTTTTCTTAGAATATTACAAAGACACTCGTACATCTGAAAAATAATCAGTTTAAAAGCAGGTTTTTTCGGAACTGCAATGCAGCATTGACAGTATGCGCAGTTTTGAAAACCAGTTCTAATGTATTATTTGATGTATAAAGACACAAATAAATAAAAAAAGACGCTTATTGAATACTTTCTTATGGGATTTTTTCTTAGTGTTTTATAGAAGTTGATCAGTACGGTAAGCTACATTTTTTGTTTGCAACATAAATTGCTTTCGAGATTTGTAGGTAAAGATCGCCAAAAATGCAAAAATTTGATGTCGTAAAATTTTCCTATAAATTCATTCACCTGCCAGCTGGCACACAGTAAATGGAAGGCTGAAAAACCTGGTAATAATTTGGAAAAGAAAACGAAACTAACGCACGAGTACAACGATAAACATTTCAGTGTGGATGTTGTAAAGTACAGTATCTTGTGTCCCACTTAGCATTTTGCGACAAGCCACGTGTTTCGAAAAAAGCAATTATTTACCTCCCGATCGTTTGTTTTTACTTACTTTGAGCTCAACAAAGACTTGTAGAAGGTGTTCTGTTTAGATGAGTAAAACATAGAGAATAAAATTTGACGCTTTTCACTACACAGTTAAATTACCATTGTTGCAGCTTTGCAAAGTAATCGACGTCAGTATAGTTAAAGAGATCAAATTTCCAGAGCTTTATATCGAATTTCTAGTTGGATTGGAAACTTTGAGCATTATAGGAGTTAGAGGATTTCACTAAGTTTCGAGTTAGGGCGCCAGTATCCGACCGCTTCTTCTTAATGTCCAAATTTACCGTTATTTAAGTTTTATCAAGAGAAAATAAGGGGACAGAGAGGGACTCTGAGGGCGTTGGCTGGGATATGTCAATTCCACAAAAGTTATTTGTAGATTGGCTTTTGAACGGAAGTCTGTTTCCCGAAACGTCCGCATAAATACCATTTCCCTTGTTTTTCGAAGTCGTTTTCATGGACAAAACGTAACGCCACTTGATGGCCATTACAAGCAAAATTTTTAATGGTTCTTTAAACATCAGATCGAGGTTGCCTTTATGCGGACGTCCGGAAAACAGACTTCCGTTCCAAGGGCCGTGTAAAAATAACTTTACCGAACTTGACATATCCCAAAGCCTGGACTGGCGGGGTCCCTCTCTGTCCCCTTATTTTCTCTTGGTTTTATACAAAACTGATAGCTTGAAATTTCAACTGCTCATCTTCAACGGTTCTCTTTTTTTTTATTGGGGTGGCTAGATAGCCACTGAAAATTCAGTAGAAAGTGGCTTTAGTTATTATTACAGGGAAATCATTTTTTGCTTAACCGTGGTTCTTCAAAGTGGGCTTGGAATGCCTACGACAATTTGGAACATATTACTTGAAGAAAATGCTATTACATTGTTTGTCAAACCCAACATGGCCGCTTATGTGCTTGCTTGCTCAGCAAAGTAGATTCCTTATGAGATTTAATAGAAGAGGAACGGGATGTCTTGGTTCAGTCATATACACTCTTTTTTTATATAAGAATGTTGCTTTTCCGACCCAGGCTGAATATCCTTATTTTTCTGCCGATTTTAGGCTGAAAATATTCTTGTATTAATCTTAAATTATAGCTTATGGCATTTCTGTTTTAGAATGTATTAGGGTATCAATTAAAAGTCAGCGCTGTCTAGATCTGGTAGTGCAGGTTTTTTCGTTTTGTTGGCTAGTTTTGCCGTTTAGACAAAGGAATAATTTTATACGGTTAAATTAATACAATTGTGTTGTATTTACAGATTTTCAGCACACAAAATTATGTCCTTTTCAAAATCTCAGCCTGGGTTTATTCTTAAAATTTCGCAAATTTCAGCCTCGATATTCTTATAAAATATATTCTTATATAAAAAAAGAGTGTAGGGCATTGCCCCCCGGATATTTCGGGAAAAAATATATACCGAAATTAAATCTCATATGTTTTTTAGTTAAGCCAAGTTTGAGAGCTAAGCAAAGAAAAACACGCAAACATTCAAGGGAAAAGCAGCATCCTCTTTCAATATTTTGAAGGAAGAATATATACAAGATGTCGGGCAAGGAGTATTCTGATTTCGAGGCTGCACCTGGCATAACTCTTAGTAAAATGCCAGAGTGAAGTAAAATGAAAAGTAATTAAGAAAAGGTAGATCAAGGAATCGGTAAAAATAACTGTCATCAAAGAGTCGAATCCTTGAAGATCTGGCATGAACATTGCTTGACAGGCAGTTGCTTAAAACTCAAAGAAGTTTTCTATAATTTATTGCAGTCGTTGCGCTATGATTCTGCCAGCAAATAAGGTGTTATTTATGCAGTTCTAATACGAACAATACCGCAGGGTATTAATAGTTTAAGGTGCAGGTGATAACTGACAGAAAAAGCAAATTACTGATCTTTTTGTCATAACCCAACTGCCCTTATTAGACTTTTTAAAGTCAGATGAGTTAAATTGAGGTATGGTCGTTACGAAGGATAGTCGTAACGAAGGAGACAATTTGAACTCCTGGACCCGGTTGTTCTAAAGCCGGTTAACGCTAACCTAGGATTAAAATTTAACCAAGGTCCCTGTTTCTCTTATATCAAAAGAGTTTTCACAGCAATTACAACGGAAAAATTTGAAAGCAACCAAAGCAAGATGTAGGCCAAAAAAGATTTTCAGGAATCTGTATCGTTTGGTTATTAAACGGAATTAAAAGTTGAAGCTAATCCGGGGTTAGCGTAACCGTGCTTTGAACAACTGGGCCTGTGGAATATCGTGTCACAATTAGCTTGTCAGTTAAAACGGATGACAGTAATGATTAGTTTTGGACATTTTAGTATGTGGAACTGCAGGGAAGAGGAAAATAGATTGTGCCATTTAGGTTAGGTTAGCCTGGAGTTTGAATATTATCTATTTATTTATTTCCTTTTCTGTTAACAAAACATTTACATAAGGTTTGTTGATTAACTGATCAAAACTAAAACTAAATGCAGTACTCATTTTACACTAATGGTCTAAATTCACGTCCGCTGATTGGCCAAGAACTGTTGTCTTTAAGAGTGCTTACAATGATATGACGTCATGGGTTACGCCACCCGCTTTCGAGCACCACGGGAAAATTGTGAACGCAAAAGAAAGGTAAATGAATGTCTTATTTTATGGATTAGTTTGTATTCTACAGAAGGACATTTGCCTGTTTTCAACTTCTTTCCCACACAACATTGAAAATCATTCTCTTTTTTTGCATACTCGCGCTCTTTTTCATCATCGCATGAGGGTGCGACTTCTTAAAGTCTAAGAATATTTCAAGTTCAGTTCTCTGGGATCTTAGACTAAATATGACTTAATTCTTGCATACACAAACAATGGCTTACTTTCAACATGTTGTTAAATACAACCAAGAAAGTTATTGTAAAAACAGCCCTTCAAGGAGGTTATTGGAATAGAAAAAAAAATTCCTACTCCTAAAGTAAGAGGAGTAACTGGACTGTCGATGATATAGTTTAAAAATCCCATTTTGTGATGGCGGTCGGTGACAGAATATGAAGCGTTTAAGAGCGGTTTGCTGTAAGAACCGACTAAGGGTATGCAAGATAGAAAAATCCGATTTTCTCAAAATCTGCCAGAATAAAGGCTTTGGTGAACTAGTTCTAAAAATAGAAGTTTCGGGTCGTTTAGATTTTTATTTATTCTTTAGTGAATATTTTCGTATTTTGCCCTTCGCGGCAGTCAAAATCAACGCCAAAATCGGGACTTCTCCGGAAGCTCCTGTTCAAATATCGAAAGCGTCCTAAGAAAGATTAACCCGGGGAGTTAAAAGATCTTGTTTCTTCTGTTTATTAGCAGTGTCAAAGTTTCATGAAAAGCAAACTTGAATTTTTTACGAAATTTTATAAATTATACCCAACAACAGTCGTTACCAACAACCCAATTTAGGCTAAATTCAAGGCTCAAAAAAGCGCTCTGGTACATGGCTTTACACAACAAGACTATACTCCAGGAAAGAACAATCACTTCAACTAAACATCGGCCGAAAAACATTTTGGGACAATGAAACGGCGAATTTTGAGAGCGCTTTGAAAACAGGCTACTTGAGCGTATGAGCGACCCTTTGACCTTTCATGTCAACGGAAATCAACACACAGCAGCTCTTAAAATGTGACTTTCCTTCGCCAGAATACGAGTTTGCTTGTTTTTATAGAATGTTTTCAAGTAGAGGAAACCAGGATTTTGAATTTGGAGGCCTGAGCGATGTTGGGCAATTTAGAGAAGTATGTTATGAACTTGACCTACTTTGTTTATCACCGAATTATACATTCAAAGTCTGTTTACGACGTGAATGCGGAATCAATAACGAAGTAAAAAACCGATTCATGAAATGTTTAGGAAATAACTCTTACCTAATTAAGTGAGCTTTTCCTGGCTGGAAACTGCAACTTTCATTGCCAAACACATAGCGAGATCGCCGAGCCATGTTGCACGTGAGTTGTCAAATGTTTCTACAGTGCGGCCGAAGTTCCCTATGTTAACGATTCGGTCAGTACAAAATGTAGACTGCAGACTGCAGACTGCAGACTGCAGACCGGGTACAAAATGCAGACTAGGTACAAAATGCAGACTGCAGACTGCAGACTGGGTACAAAATGCAGACTGACATTTGAAACTGTTTTTTATATATATATATATATATATATATATATTATTACCGGTTGTCACGCAACCCCTTTTCCGATGTCATATTCCACGAAAACTCGCATTACCGGGGAATAATCTTGCTCCATTACTCGAAATATACCTTTTAAACGAAGTCTCGAAGATCAATTCGTTCTTAAACATGATTTAAGCCTTCTCAGTCTTCTTACTTCAAGTGCGAGATCGCATAACATAAAATAACAACACTCGTTGCAACATGATACCGAGAAACCAGCAGACACATGACCTTCCGTGCACGTGGTCGCTTTCTTTGCCTCTTCGCCGGTTCGTCATGGCGGCCTTTCGGAGGTCGGTTAATGCGGTAAGTAGCGGTTAAATCACCTCCCTTTATGCCAGGCTGGTAGAATGAACTTTCCACAATAAGAGCAGTGTTAATTGTTATGGTTGTTATATATTGAATCACCATATTTGAACCAGACATGCCAGGCTGGTAGAATGAACTTTCCACAATAAGAGCAGTGTTAATTGTTATGGTTGTTATATATTGAATCACCATATTTGAACCAGACATACCAGGCTGGTAGAATGAACTTACACAAATGGAGCAGTGTTAATTGTTATGGTTGGTTAGCAAAAATATGTTTTGGAGAAAATTAAAGAAAGTTTAAGTTTCCTACATTTGCAATGTGTTTTATCTGTACTTATTAATTAATAAACCAGGAAGATAGCAAAAGTCAAATCGGGGGAATTTTTCGAGGACAAGATTCCGTGACTGACCGTTTGTTTACATTTGTTGTGGTTTTATCGCATCAGATCATGAATGACCACACAATTGCTTAACACAAAATGAAATCATGACTCAGCGTTTTCGTTTCGAGTAATGGAGCAAGATCATTCCCCGGTAATGCGAGTTTTCGTGGAATATGACATCGGAAAAGGGATTGCGTGACAACCGGTAATAATATATATATAAAAAAGACAGTTTCAAATGTCAGTCTGCATTTTGTACCTAGTCTGCAGTCTGCAGTCTGCATTTTGTACCTAGTCTGCATTTTGTACCCGGTCTGCAGTCTGCAGTCTGCAGTCTGCAGTCTGCATTTTGTACTGACCGGTTAACGATTAACCAGATTTTAGGCCTGCATAGCGTACAGTCGGAAACAACACTATGGTGGCGAACGCTGTGCTTGATAAGCAAAAAAGTAGGGGAAAAAAGGAAAAAGGGAGGTTTTATTACACATATACCTATTTCCTCGCGAAGCGAGGAGGGCCGAAGGCTCTCCGAGCGTAGCAAGGTTTATAAATTTGTCGCGTGGGGTTCGCGCGAGGATCGCTTAGGGCCGTCAAATCTCGATCTGCCCGTATATATTTCGATGGTGTCCGCACAGTTGCCTAGCAACAAAACCAAATCGCGACCGCTGACAGTTGTGCACTCTCATGTTTCTTCGGCGTGTTTCTTCATTTCTTGCTTGCTTCGCTGCGTTCATTTGGGTGCTGATATGTTATTCATCGTCTGTGAACAAGCAAGCAACGCCTGATTTAACAAGTGGCTGAAAATCCATTCTGGGGGAGATTTACAACTGAAACTCAGCGTGAACGCCGACTTGAAATTCAGCGCGAACAACGAAGGCGAAAGAGTCGACGACAAGAAAGCACGGGTATAGAACATCGTTTTCCGATGATAGCCTAGCGAAGACTAAAGCCATCAGCAGGACACAAACAGGAGACTGGAATAATCACAGGCGAGAAATCTTGGAACATACATAACGTAGCTTAAATTTAGCTTGATAGCACAGCGCTGCGACAAAACGAAATTCCCCAACAACGCGAGAATCGATACAAGGTCTTCGAATATTATAACTCAGTCACACCAATTGAATAATACTGGTAAGAATGAACTCAGTGGCTACAAACTCTTCGAGAAAACGTGTGCTGAAACCGATCAGGACCGGTGACACCGACAAGAAGTGCTTCGACAAAATGATTTTGTCAGTCCGGGCCATAACCAGAACTGGATATAAAATTTCTTGTAATCTGATTGGTTCACACATGACCAAAACATTACCTTGACCACGAAAGGACTAAGTTCCAGGAGAGAGTACAGCGAAAAACAAATCGAAAGCTTTCGATTTCAGGTCGCAGGTCTTGTTGAAGAAAGGGTTCAAACGTATATATAGACAATTTTCTTCATTTGGATGAGGTGTTATTCGCCAAGTATTAGCTAGGACAGCCAAAGCGTCCTGAAAACTTGCTTACGGCTGGTATATAATTATACCATCAACGAAGACGTTTCTGCCTCTATTGCGCCGAGAATAATTTGCTACTCGAGTTTATAAAAGCAGAACGTGCGGTATTTGTTGTCTCTAAATTAAAGTACTCATTCATCAGAGAATTAGCATAGTCGAAGCTGTGTGGTTCGGATTGTTGTGAGACTTGCGCCTTACTAAACTGAAGGCGGACGGTACCATTCATAATCTTTCTCGGTAGCTCTGTTTTGCTTATCGGTAGCTGTTTTACTTAGCAGGCATAAGCTTACCTATATCCCGGCTATATATGAGGGGAGGATTCCGTGCAATTTTATAAACAACGAAGACAGTCAGATTTGGCACTGAAAATGTTCTGCCATGCCTGTATAAGTGTTTCAGGTGTGCTTGTATAAAATGTTCAGGATAACCCAGGATAACCCAGAATTGCTTGTGTAGAAAAATTCAGTGGTCACAAATAAACTGATCCAGTGCTGAAAACTGTCTCTGTAATTGTTAGCTGTGGAAAATCCACTATCAATGAAATTTAAAATTCCAGTGGCCATCCTTAGATGGTAAAGGTGTCTTTCACTGCTGAGGCCTCAGAGGCTGAATGTTCTTTCACATCAAATAAACTCAACCAACTGAAAATTCTACAGAATAGGAACTAATGGCCAAGGTACATGTTTTACTGTACAAGTGAGGATACAAGGATTTTGGCCATGCAATGAGCACATAAACAAGACATAACACTTATTTGAGATAGGGCAATGCAATAGTCCCATCCAACCCAGAGCACTTATTAGAGAGGGTACTAGTCTGAATAGTTAGTGTGAATGCAAAAACCAACTGAAACAAGCCCCTGAATTGGCTCCACAACTCAATGAAGAGGATCTCTTTAATATAGATCCAGTTCAGATGGCTAGCAAGATCACTTTCATTGCTGATGACACTATCCAAGTAGTGAGTAACCTACACTGATCAGAAGTGTAAGTAAACTGTTCAATCTTGTTTGACGATCTTATTCTCCCAATATCTTTACAGGAAGTACATTTTAAGTTGTGATAAGCTATGCATTGCTAATAAAAGTTTTGATATTGTGACAAGATATGACTTGCAAACACTTATGTAAAACAGCAATAAGCACTGATACAATTGCAGGGAATAATTCAACTTCATTCAAGGAAAATTTTTCCACCCCATGATCTCTCGACTTCACTGTTAAAGTGTTCAAACCACCCAGGACGTAATCTCATATGGAAGGAGAGAGGGGTTGTAAACTGCCGATTTGGATATCACTTTTGAGTAGAGAGGATGGAATACTAATAATACATACTACATAATAATACATACTAGTCATACTAGTAATACATCATGGTATTACTTAGGGTTGTAACTGAAGAAATAAAAATATTTCCATCATTGTTGTGAGCGTGGTGTAGAGGTTTCATAATGGGATCTTAAAGCAGTCAACTTCTGTCATGTCCAGATTGGTCTCCTCTAGGATTACAATTAAAAAAAACCTGGAGAGCAATATTATTGTTGACTCACTGGAGTTATGCCACAGGTGAAAAGTCTAAGGAATGTCACTACAATCATGTAAGAAAATGTTATTCTAATCTCCCTGGGGAGAAGACCCATCTGCTTCCCTAGCTTGTCTATTAAGCAGGGTATGCAGAGCAGTGGGAAGGTTGAAGGCTAAACTTAGGAATGCTTACATTTCATGCTGTAGTTTTGGGGGCAGTATAGGTATCATCCCCTTCTAGGGATGCCAACATTTCCTTTGACTCCCCAGTGCTCTGCATTTTCAATTCCCAGCCTGGCAACCCCACACTGTTATTATAGTTGCACAAAAATAATGAAAAGGCATTACTAACAATGTTTCTTCTGACAATAATTTATTATTTATGCAAACATCTTCCATCAAAACACTCCAATTGTGCCACTTATTCTGGGTAAGCAGCTCTGTATAACCTGGAAAAAAGCAACTCTTGTTGTTAAATCTGAAGTAACCTCTGAGCATGTTGTTGCAAATACTTTTTTTCTTAGTCTTAATTGTTTTATGATGGTAATAGCAAATTAGTAAATTAATTTAAATAGACAGTAGAAAACAAAATGATGCAAGTCTTCAAATCACATCAGCATCAAACAAAAAAACAACACCAGTTTACAGCAGTGCCAGAAGTGAGAGCTGACCGAGTAAATAAAATATGTCAAAATTTATCTGGAAGAAAAAAATTTAGGTCGTGAATAAAAACATCTTGCAGCTGCTTCTGCAAGAGAGCACCACAAATATTTTCCAAAAAGCACATTTGACACAGATGATGAAATGAGCATCTAAAAGCCCATTTAAATTTCTACTGCCAGAATATGATAACATTTTGTTCTGCATGCTGCACACAGCTTTTATAATCCTAATTTCTCACGACCGTAGAGAACCGTTTCCGATGCGGCCTACAGCTTGCAGGGTCTCGTCTCCCATGTCTTTTTTAGTTTTGTATTTTTTTACTCCCACACAATCTACAATCACGGTGCTTTTCCTTGACTGCACGGGAAAAATGAACACAGCATGAAATTCGAGTCACAGCAGCCTTCGATCGGCCAACAGACTAGCCGAAACTCCACTGCTACTTCGAAAGCCGTGTTACCGACAATGCAGCCGCGTTACCATACAAAAATACCATCAATTAACGGAAACTTTTATAAAGATATTCGTGATATTTTTTTGGAAAGACGATAAAAATGCTACGTACCTTGTTTTTCCACTTATCTGATGCCCACTCGCTATGTAATCGAATAAAACTTAGCGAACCTCGCGACGGTTCTCGTGCTCAAAATCCTCAACACGTTACACGACGCCATTAGTTCCCCACTCGACTGCATCTTCATTGTTTAGTGCTATTGTGTGCAAAGCCTTTTAGGAGAAGGGTCGTTTACGACCGAGAAAAGAGCTCAGAAATGACTAAATATAGTGTGCCCAGCTTTGGCGGCCATATTGACTTTTCTGATGACGTCACCATATATCCAGTTCTGGTTATGGCCCGGACTGTTTGTTATAGAAGCAACAAGAGGCGGGAAAAAACACACGATCATCAAAATACTTTTGCTAGAAATATACCTTTCCAACGGACGGTGACTGAACAGGTTGGCTCAAAATTATTTCCTCCCTCTACCATTATCTTTACTCTTGATGTACCAGTAATTATTATTAACGTATAATTACTTTTCTAAGTATGATCAAAATTACAGATTACACAAGAGAAATGAAATTATTCACAAAATAGGTTTCAGTTCCCCAAACAACTTGCATATTTGTGTATGAGCAGTAAAAAGAATTTAAACTTTAAGTTTAGGACGTTCCCGAAAAAATATTTGAAAGAAATAATTCATATTGGATCAGTAGGAATTTATAAAAGTTTTTGTTTTCCGTTATGGATATAATTTGACCCTGTTAATAGTAAAAAAAAAAAATAATATTCAGATGGATCAGAAAGGACAATTTCTGTTCACAATTTGGTTTGGAAATACACTTACAAGTATTGCTCTGCCTGACAATTACCACTTTAAAATGTGTAGCGGGGATAGGTACATACCTGCATGTATTTGATGTGAAACAAACATTACTGCTTAAAATTAATTATTGATAATAATTTCATGCTACATACAGTGACCAGCATCACAGCTCTCCTCGCAGTGCACAAACAAGCACCAAATTCATGGGAATTGAGATCCTGATCACCTTCAACAGGATTGTCTATGTGAAAGTTTGTCTTACTTCTGAAGGTTTCACATGCTATAATCTACACTCACCCTTTCCCTTAATTAGCTACTCTTGCTTTTCACACCAATTGACCTCCCAAAGCCCCAATGTAAACCTGCAAATTCTCCTTACTGGTCTTCATACATTTCTTGTAGTACTAGTGCAGAGAACTTCTTTCTACTGACATTAACACTATTCATGTTTGGTGATCAATTCCTTAATTCCGATGACCTAATTAAAGCATTGCTATTGTAGGGAGATGCTGGTCACTGGGGTGTCAAGGGTTAATGTATTATATTATTGTGACAATCATCTAATCCAATTTCTATAGTATGTTGGGGGAATGAATAAACATGCTACAACATCAATAGGAAACTCTGTGCTTTGCTTGCCATTATTCTGTATTATTCTCATTTCAATTCTTGGGTAAAAATGGATAATTTTTTTTAATGCACCACATCACTCTTCAACAGTACGAGACTCCTGCTACAGTATCTCAACCAGTCAAGGGAAATAATGCATTGTTTTAGCTATTGACACTTGTCAATACCCAGTAAATAGAACAAAAACAGTACAACAGAATCGAAAGGAAATGGCCGGGTTAATGTTGGAGATAACAAGTTCCAATTGGAATTTGAACTGCATTTCTGATAACCAACTCTCACCCAACCAAAATCAACAGAAACACCACACATATTGTCTTGGGCAACAGGTCCACAGCAATACTATACGTCCTCTCTAGAGAGCAATTTACCTTATGTCAGAATGAAGAGAGGTGGGGGGGGGGGGGAGGGGCTGAACGTATTTTCGTATACATGACAGAGGATTGGATGCAAGTTACATGGAAGCGAATGGGAACCAGAATGTCGATCTTAACTCCTAATTGGGGACCATTGTGGCCACCCAACCACACCTCCAGTTTAAGCAAAATTCTATCCCCTCCCCACCCCATCGCTCAATTTTGTGGTACACCCGTGCCTGAGCTTCGCGAGGTTCTGCGAGTCACTTGTTTCTAGTATTATATATATTTTTTACGTCCAAACCGGTGACACGTACTACTAAGCAAGTTCACCCAACGTCGGTGGCCTATTTAAACAATAGAGTTCTTTTAATGATGGCACTACCGTGTGATGGGTTGTTCGAGGAAATTTGATGTTCACAACAAATACTAGCCCAAGAACGTAGTTCGAGGGCTTATATGCAGTTTGCACATCAAATTTCCCAGGGAACCTATCACACACAGGGCCTGAGACGGAATCTCTCTATTGTTTTTATCGTCCAACGCTAAATTTTGAGCGAGAATTGCCAATATGCTTTGATAGGTGCCACTGAGGAGAGACAATATCGCGTCACGTGATCGATTTCGACCAAAGGGAGCACGCTAAAATTTAGCGTTGTAGTATGAAAGGTTAGAGTCTTGTTGAACAAGCGTCTGAAGGGCAGTAAACACACAAAATTCGTTCAATTCCGTTCGCTCCAGAAGGCTCTTCAAACTCCCATTCTCAGTGAAACATACTTTTAGTAAATAAAACACATGAAAACACACAATTCAGTGTCTTTCTCTAGTTTTCGATGAAACAGCAGCCACTTCCCTCGACTGTTCCCGCTACAGCAGAAGGTGCTGTGATTTCTGCCTTGCATGGGATACATATGTGCACACGCCATAATACTCACAAACAGCCTTTAGCATGGCTGTGCTCAGCCTTTTCTTGCTGCCTTCCCTATGCATGTCGCACAGGTCTTAAAACTTAAGTGCTTCATCCGGTACTTTTCTACTGTTCTACTGTCCTTACCCCCTTCCCCCTACCCTTGGTTGCATAACTCAAAAATGGACTTGGCCGCATTTTATTCAGTTCTTTGCTAAGAGTCTTTAATTAGAAGGTCTAATGCCCGCTAAGGAAGAAAGATATTGCACCTTACGCCATGCGAGAAATACATCTTCCCAAGCCAAAATACTAAAAAACAGTCCTAAGCATGGGTATGCTTAGCACTTTCACGCTGCATTTCTTATGCAAGTCGCACAAGTTCAGGTCAGTGTTGTAAGCGATGGCATGCTATGCTATAACTGTGCAAGCTTGCTCTAATACAATCTATCGGGTATAGAACTTTTGCTTCTTTAGCGCAACACTATCACTTAAACGCTTACCACGAAGTAAAACGAGAACGAGAACAACTTATCCATCGTGCAGTGAGGAACTAGTACTTGGAGAACAACCTCAACCTATCTGCTTCCTTATCAACTCGAATATCTGTCAAGTTCTTGCCTGTACCTAGTTTGTTGCGCCCCCCCCCCCCCAAAAAAAAAAAAAATCTGCCGTTATCCGTTGCCTCGCTTTCTCCTAATACTTTTTTGGGAAAGTGGTCTCAACTTTGATTGGTAGTCTCTTTTTCATGGCAAATGTTTCAGTGAAAAAATTAGGTCAGTATTTTTCATCTTCAATTTTGATTTGCTGATATGCTTCCTTTTCCCGACGTCAAACGCTCGCTCTCCAAACTGTTGAACTCAAGATTGTTTAGCATGTTTACACCGTCGAATTTACTTGAGGAAGTTGCAAGTGACAGTTGCAAGCTATTTGTAAATCGTGACAGCCATTCATGTGTCTAAGTTCGGGAGTTCCGATAGCCTGCGTAGCAACCACTTCCGTAGACTTTTCCGCCTTTTTGAGGCATTTCGCGTTTTGGCCGCGCCAAATTAAGGCGAGCGCAAAAAAAAGGAACCGGGAGCGGGGAGGGGGAGGGGAAGCGAGGCAAAAAAAGGAAACGCCTGCCCGCAAAAGTTTGTAAAACGCCCCTTTAGCACTCAAGGTTGGGTGAATTCATCGCGTGAGGGCTTGTCAATAAAGCAACAAATCACAGATCACCAGATGTTACAAATTTACTTTCGTCAAAATCAAAACTTGCTCCACGTAAGTCAAACCCACGAACTGCAGAAACGAAGCACTCGGAGATGCGATGTCGAAGCCTCGAAAGTTGGAAACTCAAAAGGGGCACTTCAGGATTTGTCGTTGTAATTTCAAAGTTAATAAATTTGGAAATTTATCTCCGCTAGGAAAATCGGTTATATTTCTTCGGGAACCTTTTCAAAGCGTCGGAAAGAAAGGATTCTTAAGGAGCAATTCTTGCTGATATTTTCAGAGTGGTTAGAGTGGAAGTTGTTTAAAACTTGTAGCTATTTTCGGAACGTGTATGCAATCTTTGTGCTCGCAAAATTAGGAACTTAAGGGTATTATTCGAAGTTATTCGGAATGCAATAAGTATATCGAGTCTCCTGTTTCCCAAGCTCCGCCAAATCAGCGTATCAACTTGTCTAAACGGTGGTTCAAAACTCCATCAGTTAACAGTCCATGTGGAAAGAGAAAGCTTCCCGAAAGTCCCTGAGATTAGAAGCCACCGAACAGCCGTCTTCTAGAGTCAAACCTGAACATCGAAATTTTCCAGCTGGAGAGAAAAAGTTAGTTGTGTTGATGTGGGCCACGCTCAAATTAACTTACCTGATTTGATTGACGTTCGTTGGTGTACGGGTTTTTCTAAATCGTGGGTTTGCAGGCAAGCGTTTTCTTTCCTCCCTTCTCCTGCCCCTTCTCCCACTTCTTTTGCGCTCGCCCCAATTTTCGCGCGGCCAAAAAGCGAAAAATGCTTCCAACGTACGAAAACCCTAGGCCTACGTAAACGTTTGCTACGCAGGCTAGGGTTTCGATAGTGTCTACCTCTATGTCACAAGCCCCTTTTTCTCTTTCTGGGTCACCGAAATCCACTCTGCAGACGCCTGTCCAGGTATTGACCTTCTTTAGAGTACATGATGCTACACAGCAGTTGATAGCACCCAGCGTACTCACGTAGTAGGATAGTGGTGTCGATCGTGGGATTCATGATCTCTTGAGTTATACAGCAGAGCTCTCTTGTGATGTAGTCTCGGTGACACGGGCAGTTTTTGCTTTTGTTTTTCGCTCTTGCAATGCAGGTGGGCAAGGGTCTTAACATGGTTGCTGTGCTGAATGCAGTAAAATCTGTTTCCTACCGGTAAGCATGTTCGCTTGTTGAGAATCATTGTCCTGATGATATGCAGGGTATTCAGCATTTTTCCAGGGACAGGCAGAGGTACCGCTGCCCAAACGGGAAATATTAAGTGAGAAAATCTCTGTGATACCTGCCAGATTGTAATGGATGAAGTACTTTTTTAAGTATAAAATTAAATTTTTCACAACCTCATCGCAACCTCATGTGCGACATCCATAGGAAAGACAGCATGAAAAGGCTTGTCTACGGGTGTGGCTGCTGTATCATCGAAGACGAGCAAGGGCGAAAGACATCTGTGAAGCAAAGGAAATAGGAGACGTCTGCAAGCGGGCTAGCACTATAAGGCTCTAATTCTCAAGTCACCGACATTGGGAGAAAAATATATATAATAATAAGTATATATGTAATAAAAGCTCTCTTTTTCCTTTTCCCCCTACTTTTTTCCCTATCAAGCACAAGCGTTCGCCACCATAGTGTTGTTTCCGGCTGCACGCTATGCGGGCCTAAAATCTGGTTAATCGTTAACATAGGGCCGGAACCTCGGCCGCACTGTAGAAACATTTGACAACTCACGTGCAACATGGCTCGGCGATTTTGCGATGAAAGTTGCAGTTTCCAGCCAGGAAAAGCTCACTTAATTAGGTAAGAGTTATTTCCTAAACATTTCAAGAATCGGTTTTTTACTTCGTTATTGATTCCGCATTTACGTCGTAAACAGACTTTGAATGTATAATTCGGTGATAAACAAAGTAGGTCAATTTCATAACATACTTCTCTAAATTCCCCAACATTGCTCAATATTGGGAACAAACGCCTCCAAATTCAAAATCCTGGTTTCCTCTACTTGAAAACATTCTAGAAAAACAAGCAAACTCGTATTCTGGCGAAGGAAAGTCACATTTTAAGAGCTGCTGTGTGTTGAATTCCGTTGACATGAAAGGTCAAAGGGTCGCTCATATCACTCAAGTAGCCTGTTTTCAAAGCGCTCTCAAAATTCGCCGTTTCATTTGTCCCAAAATGTTTTTCGGCCGATGTTTAGTTGAAGTGATTGTTCTTTCCCGGAGCATAGTCTCGTTGTGTAAAGCCATGTACCAGAGTGCTTTTTTGAGCCTTGAATTTAGCCTAAATTGGGTTCTCGGTAACGACCGGTGTTGGGTATAAATTTTAAAATTTCGTAAAAAATTCAAGTTTGCTTATAATGAAACTTTGACACTGCTAATAAACAGAAGAAACAAGATCTTTTAACTCCCCGGGTTAATCTTTCTTAGGACGCTTTCGATATTTGAACGGGAGCTTCCGGAAAAGTCCCGATTTTGGCGTTGATTTTGACTGCCGCGAAGGGCAAAATACGAAAATATTCACTAAAAAATAAATAAAAATCTAAACGACCCGAAACTTCTATTTTTAGAACTAGTTCACCAAAGCCTTTATTCTGGCAGATTTTGAGAAAATCGGATTTTTCTATCTTGCATACCCTTAGTCGGTTCTTACAGCAAACCGCTCTTAATGCATTATTCCGGTTGAAAGAAACCTATCTGTCCATTAGAAACTGGGCTGGATGACTTCAAAAATGGCGAGAATGGGGGAGGGGAGGGGGGTATGCGGGGGTATGCGGGAGAAACGCGTTTTTACTTTTTGCTCGGAATCCTGTAAATTTTGCACTAAAAGCCATTCAAACATGTTATTCCTTTAAGAAATTGCTGATTATAGAAAGTCAGAGTTTAAGAGAGGTCGTCTTCCGTGCACTGAGGAAACGTGTACTAAATTTATTACAGCACTTAGAGAGAAGATGCAATAAAAAACGATACGGCCACGTTCGATTGTTTGGCGGACAAGAAGAAATGCGACAACGTCATGTAGCTGAATGGTTGCTTTAGGCACTAATCCTTTCAGCCCCAATAGTGACAAGCATCTAATTTCTCCTTACGATTTCACTACATGATGAAACATACAGGTCAAGAAAATAAAAAGAATGATCACCAATGAGAAATTTCTTGATGTATGACCAAATTCTCTCAACTAGTACCATAAAAAATATACGGAGAACAGTGAGGAGAACATTCATGTTGATACTGAGGCTTAAAAGGGTTAAGCAATAATTTAACACTTAACATGCCTTGCAAAAGAGACTTGTTGACTAAATTTGTATTCATTTGGATTTATCACATTTTTGTGAATCGGTTTTTAGCGTCTTATTGTAACCTACTTTCGCGATTTGCGGGATTAAAAACCAAACTAGAAGCCCTTTCTTTGCAAAATTTAAAGCCTTTGAACCTTACTTTTCTTCGAAATTGCGAAAATTAATTAACGTCGTAAAACTTGTTTCCCGTCTGTTTTGTGAAATTAAGTACCTTCCAACTGAATTGGCAAGAATGAGGTACTCGAAATGCTTCAGCCGGTTTATTCTTCCGCTCTGGGCTTTTATCTGTTTTTATTTAACCGAAGTGGATTTGAAACATTTTAACGAATAACGTCAACAACGCTTCTACCAAATTTTCTATTCATTTTAGTCGGCTTGTTTCAATTGCCCGATCAATGTGCTGTTGTCTTATTGACAACCAAACTAAACTAAATTTGACATTTTGAACAATTATGTAACCCGTATAGACCTTTTAATTTGTGCTTTAACCTTCTATCGTAGGCTTCTTTTTTAAAATAAAAATGTAATCTTTTGTTATTAGGTTAGCATTGTAAAGCCGTGAAGTGGTATAGTCATGCAAAAACCTTTAACTGACGTTCAAGTTCAGGCTTTTGAAGTGTGACATTTCCTATTATACTAAAATCACTTAAGCTTTTATGGCACTCTTTATAAAAGAAAAGGTAGAGGTCCTACAGCCGAAACCAAGTATGAAATTTGGATTGAGCCACAAGTTACCAATTCAGAGAGTATTTATAAACTACCTTCGCTGCGACTAATTCATCTCAAAAAGAATTACGACTGGTAAGTTGAATAAACTCGGAATCTTTTAAAAGGGAAATCTTACTTCCCAAAATTTTAAGACAATTTTTGGAAATAAATATCACAAACTCCCACAAAATCAACTTTCAGTATTGAAGATAAATGCAATCATACAATACTCTAACCATTTAAAAAAGAAAAACATATAATAATATATTTATATTCTTTGGATTTGTCATATGATATAAGACGTTTGAGAGTTTTCATTTTTTGCAACTGGATTTTTTTGAAAGTTCGTATCGATTTTTCTGCTTGTGGTACTCTTGTCTTTCAACCAATTTTTTTTTACTAAGGATTGCGCTGTGAGGAACGAGAATTAAGCTAAATTTTATTTACTCTAGATGATGGCGTAACCACCCAACTCAACAGCCAATCACAGCGGCCCACTTCCTTATAAGTGAAATTTTCATGGGATAACAAATCACCAGTTTAAAGAGATCTTTTTTTGACGTTTGTTGCAATCCATTTCCACTCTGGCCATACGAAGCCAAAGACACTTATAATTTTAGCAAACTAATTTAGCAGTTTTTAATCTTGGAAAATGTTAGTTAGGATTGTAAGCGGTATTGAAAAACATCGCTTCGGGATGAGTTGATAACAAACAAGTTAATGCCAATTTCACGTACAACATTATTGAAATACGTTTACCACTCATTGGTGCAATAAATCGATAATTTCAGTCAAGATATTTTGAACAAAAACTTTAATTTCCCATCACAAGGTTGTAAGAATTTGCTCTGATCACTTTTTGTTCCGCACTCTGCCTGCACTACAATTTTGGATAGCTTCTACAGTGGAAGTTGCGCCTGGAGCGGGTACTTATGGGAAGTTTGGGCGGTGGTGTGCCGCCGAGACCTTCAAACCCTGACCCTGTTTAGACAAAATCCATTCATTTCGCTACCCTGTTTAAGACAAGAGACCTTTATAAGTTGCTTGTGTTCTGCGTTTTTTGTCTGCCTTGTTTTTATAAATGACATCATAGAATGAGATTTTTTAAAAAATTGCTGGTACCCAATTGTATGGTTCAAGGCTTCCAGTCCAGAAAGACACCCTGTTCTAAATAGTGAAATTGCATACCCTGTTTAAGACGCAAGACCCTGAAAATCATACCCTGTTGAGCGGCACTTACCCGTTTAGACCAAATAATGGAGTTCCCCTCCCCCCCAGGAAGTTGTGATGCTCTATGAGGTCGTTTATAGTTAGGAAATAATGGGAGGATGGCGGGGGGTGGGGAGATAGGGGAGAAGGTGGATTATATCCAGCGGAGGATAACCGGAATAAATTTTTTTTAAGTCAGCAGGCAGATGAGCCCATAAACGGGGATGAGCAGTCTAATACCTAGGCGTTCTGTTCCCGCTCACTCGACTTGGCGTGAAATGTCATGACGTCACCGAACAAGTCGGCCACGAGAATGAGTTCTCGTGGTATGCCAGTTGGTGACGTTATGAAATTTTGCGCCAAGTCGAGTGAGCTGGAAGAGAACGCCTGGGTACTAGGCTGCCTCGTTACGAGGTCTTTAAAGACATTTTGAAGTGATAACGCGGCTCTTTGTAAAATTTCAGTCATGACGATGGATAAAATCAAGGCTAGCAAACTTGGAATATTTGCATGTACACATTTTTACCTGACTGCCTCACCCACTTTTACAACAGAGAGCATTCTAGACTACGAGCAGTCTCTCTTTCTGCTCAGGGATATTCGAGTGAAACGAAAAAGCGAGCGAGCGCGAATTTGCCTGCCGCATTCAGTTACGTGACGAGCGCAAAAATCACCTGCTGCGTTGATACGTGAGTGTAGCGAGTCGGCTTGCTATACTCATGTATCAACGTGGCAGCTCGCTACACTGGGCTTGACACGCGCGTCACGTAACAATGCGGCAGGCGATTTTCGCGCGCGCTTGCTCTCTTGTTTGTTTCGCTCGAATATCCCTGAGCGGAAAGAGAGACTGCTCGTAGTCTAAGATCATTCTATTGCGATGGCCTAAAGGAAGTGCAGTGTTGGAGATTCGCATCATTCAATCCGTCGGGAAGTGGGCCGCTTGAATTTTACTAAACAATGGCGAGAATGAAAATGGATTAATGGGCCCACAATCTTGTGGATTCTGGAAACACGTTTTTACGTTTTTCTCAGAATCCTCTAAAAGAAAGAGTTTTTTGTTTGTAAACATAGAATTCCTTTAATTGATTGCTACATCACGGGGAGTCCACAGAGTTATAAATAAATTACACATGGTTATCAACTTGCGTACGTTGTTAGTTTCCAGTGCCGGTTTTCTTTTGTGTGGAACATATCATCAAGCTGATCGGATGCTAACGACAGTACTGTAGTCGCGCACAAAACAGCTCAGCTCAGGACTACAATACTGTCGCTAACATCCGATCAGCTTGATGCTCCGCACAAAAGAAAACCACTGGAAACTAAGAACGTACGCAAGTTGATTATTGTAATTTTATTTTATTTATTGTGGACTCCCTCTGGTTAAATATATATTATCATAGTGCTTAGAGAGGATTTCATCCCTGCACCAAACCGGGAGAAAAAGGCGCTTAATTCATTACGGGACACTGTGAACCGGACACAATTAACAAATATACAGAGGATATTACACGGCGGCACGGAGATATGAATTTTATTTTCGAGTGGTAAAATATTGTTTTTTACCACTGGAAAATAAAATTCATATCTTCAAGCACCGTGTAATTTTCTTTTTATTATATGGACAAGAGTATTTTTGCATAAACAACAGTGTAAGAGCGGGAAATGGCGTAATCAATATCCTCACTAGTGAGGATATGGAAAATACGCCACTCGAGTCCCGGATGTAGTTTTGTCTGAGTGGTCTATTTTCCACTAAAACACTCTCGTCTACATAATAAATAGAGGATATTACACGGCGGCCCGAAGATATGAATTTTATTTTGGAGTAGTAAAAACAATATTTCACGAACGAGCGCACCGAGCGTAGACAAGAGTATTTTTACACAAACAACAGCGTAAAAGCGGGAAATGACGTCATCGATATCCTCACTAGTCAAGGAGGATATGGAAAATACGCCACTGGAGTCCCGGATGAAGTTTCGTATGAACTTTACGAGTGGTCTATTTTCCACTAAAGCACTCTTGTCTATATAATAAATAAATAACATGGCCGCATTCGATCAACTGTTTCGCGGATAGGAGGAAATGTGACTCTGTGATGTAGCTAAATATAGTTTTTGTTGCCTTAGACATTTAGCAATAAAATCAATTAACACGTTGTCGTAAAAAAAGACCTCTTGAAAAAGTTTGTATTCATTTGGATTTTTTATTTATTTATATCTTAGTTTCAGACAAGAGGTAATTCGACAATGTTATGTAGATAAATGGCTGCCCTGAGCATCGAGAGTAAGAGCACTTAACATATTGCCGAACCAAACAGAAGTATTGACAAAACTTGCATGGATAAGTATCAAATGAATTTTTAGTATTTTAATCAGCTATTTAGTTTATTCACACATTTTCGCGATTTTGGCGTTAAAATAAAAGAAGAAGAAGAAAAAACCGAACGTGAGCACCCACTCTCTCTTTTTTTGGGGAAAAATTTAAAACCTTTAAGCCCTTAGCGTGAACATTAAGCCTCGCAAATACGTTTCCTTTACCTTTCTCCCAAAGCGAAACACTTTCGGTTCTAACTAGAGTTTGAACATTCCAATAACAGCTGTTACATAGAACTTTTGTGCCAACCGTGGGGTATGTGCAAGCATGGTCGAGACTGTCGAGAACAACTCCGCTAATGACCAGAGAGGGAATTGAACCCGGGGTCACCGAGTTGAAATCCAGCGCCCTTAACCACACGGCCATGATGCCTCCCCTGTTGTCGCACTTCTGTCAACGTCGTCGTTGCAGTTGTTGTTGTTACTGTTATCGTTGATGCTGTAGTTGTTTCTGTCGTTATTGTTCTTGCTGTCTATGGCTTTGCCGTCACTTCTGCTGCTGTCTGTCGTTGTTATTTTTGATGCCGTGGCCGTCGTCATTGCTGTTTTTTCTGATGTTGTCATCAGTGTTGTTGTTGATGTTTATTGCTGACGTTGTTCGAGTTATTGTTCTTGCTGTTTCTGTCGTTATTGTTGCTGTTGTCGGTGTTGTTGTCTCTGATGTCGTGGTCGTCGTCGTTATTGTTGTTTCTGATTTTGTCATTGGCATTGTTGTTGTTGTTGCTGTTGTCAGTGTTGTTGTCAGTGATGTTGTTGTACTCGTTGTCATTGTTGTTTCTGACGTTGTGTTTATTCTGTTGTGTTTATTGTTGTTGTTGCTAATGTTATTGTTGACATTGTTGTTGTTTTTGTTGTTGCCACAGTAGTTGTTGTCCCTGTTATTGTCGTTGTCATTAATATTGTTACTCCCGTTTGTGTTGTTGACACTGTTGCTGCAGTTGTCATTGTCATTGCTGTTGCGTAGTGATAATTTTACACGTACTCGCCTGAAGCATTTAAACAAATTTCTTACTGCTATTCGCATTTGTTTGAGCCGACCAAAGTTTAACAAAGGATTTAAAGCCCCGTTGAGCTGGAAAAAGAAAACATAGAAAGGTCTAAAAGGCATGAGATTCTTAACTCCCTTTGCGTATAAAACCATAGGAAAAAGAAGCGCTGGAAGGAATGTAAACATCAGTACCACGAGAATCCAACCAACAGTGCTTGCTAATCGCTTTTCCCAATCCAATATGGCGCGTGCTTGGCGTCCTAATACAGGAGTAGTTTTCCTAAAATATATACTTAGATAATGAATTGCGATGGAAAGTGCACAAATAGCATAAAAAGAAAGACATAAAAATTGCGCAAGAGGCAAGTAGCGGCCTCCAAACTTTTTTGACAAATACACCATAAATGCAATGATCACACTAATGAACCATGCTACACAGATTGTCCTCAAAGCACGTGCTTTGGTCACGTGTTTGCGATACCACCAAGGTTTTCTCACTGCCAAGTAGCGATCTCTGCTGATAATTGCCAGGTTGCCAAGCGTTGCTAGGCTACACAGAACATTCAAGGCAGAATCGTGAGGCCCTGATTTTGGACAAACGTGTTCGTGGGTCAATATTTCAATGTATCTGTAAAGAGAATACTGCGAAAAAATTACATCTGTTATGGCCAAGCTACTCAGCATTAGTAGTGAAGGATGCTGAAGAGACCTTGTTCTTACTGCTAGTATGAAGACACTCGCGTTACAAGCAAATGAAATTACAGCCAAAACCATCCCGAGAGGACGAACGACGTGGTTGCCAAAGTTTCGCACTTGGTGCTGGACGTCTTCAGGAAAGTTGGGAATCAGACATGCTTGATAGGGAAAGTGGCTAGAGTTCTTTGGAATCATGCTTTCGTCCTGCATTTAAAGTCACTAAGAAAAATAAAGGAAAAAGTAAAATTAATGATAACATGTACTCGATGATCGATTTCATAAACGCCGTTAAAATCGAGCCTACATGGACACGTTACAAGCATTGAAAGAATAGGCACCAGGGAATTTGTGCTTGTCAATTTTCTTAAACTGAGTCTAGCGCTTAATCATCTCACTCGCAGAGTCAAAGCTTAAATTGAGTTGCTTTTCTGTGGATGAAATCTTTAAATGTGATCATATTGCTGAGGAATTTAAGTTCAATAAAGCAACGTTAACAAAGTTAAAACCAAAACGGTTTTCTCAAGTTCGCTCGTTCGTTTCGACCGAGCTTTTTTTTCTAAAAATTACACAAAGGTGAGAAAAAACCCTAAGCTGCCTAGCCTGATAGCTTAAAGCCAGGCCTCCAGCTCAGTCCCAGGCTTCCGAGTCCACCGGAAGTAAAAAGTGGAATGTCTAAATTTGCGGAAACTCCGCGACAATCATCATCAAATAAGACCTATTCATTAATATTATTCCAAAAACCAGTCAGGCCATAAAGGAACCATTTTGATTTTAAATGTACATCATGTTTGTAATTTCAAATTTTATCAAATGACGTGTTAAAGAAAATTTGCTCGTTTTCTTTCAGATCTTAGCAGTATCTAGAAGAGATATTGCTAAAAGAAAGCCCGTAAATATTTCGAGCAACACGCCAGAAACACATTTTTGTTTTCATGTAAAAGCGCCCACATAGATCATGGTTAACACTGGAAAATTTTTTGCAATGTTGGACGTTCATTTTGTCGTCGGAGTGAACAAAATTACCAGATTTAGCCAACTTGAAGGGAATGATATCTCACAGCTTGCTTTTTTCTGTATTTGTCTCTCTTTAATCGTCAATGCCAAGTTTTTGGGCTACTGGTCTTTTTGCCATAACCTACTTTCTTAAAAACAGCAGCTTATAAAGCTTCAGCTTTCAATTAAGCGTGTGATTTTCCCTAAACGCGATAATGGGCAACTTTACATATCAATATTAAGAGCAATTTTTGCATTTCCGCTCTTTTAATTACAATAGACCATTTTCATTATGACGTCACACACGCTAAGGTTTCTGGTAGTTGTAGTAAAGATCGCGCCCAGTGTCGCGCGACCGCGGGAAAGTGTCAAAAAATCAGCAGAAGCGCCATGTCGGCCAAGGCAAGCTACGAGCATGGAGTTTTTTATGTTTTTTTTTTCGATAAACGAGGAATTGCAAAGTGTTGTTAACGAACATTTCAATGGAAAACTTTTTCCCCAAATTCTGGATACCGAGTGTGTAGCAGGAAAATGTGTCAATGTGCCAATATAATTTCCCTCATGAGAAAAAGAATCGAAGGGGAGGAGGGAGTATCTGAGATAGGAGATATAGAACAATTAGAACAGTTTTTAAATAACAGAACCAAATGGAGATCGAAGCAATAAAAGCGTTATATCCAGCATAGTTTGACATAGTGCAAAACAAAACAACTAACCCAGTGAAATGCTTTGAGCGACTCGCTCTGAGATTTAATAAAAACAAAACAAAGCAAATACATTTTAACAATATTTCGCTTTGAGTGCATCGGCAGTTCTAAGTTAAGTCATTGAAATGGAAGAGAAATACAATTCACTACTACAAGTTAACGCAAATCATGTAAAGATGATTAAAATATATCGTCAACTGAAAAAGCTAGCAATGTTATTCGCACTAAGACGGCCGAACGATTTTTTGCGTTCAAACAACCCAATGTGCAGTACCAAAGAAAATCAGATTTGGCTTGAGAAACAACGCTAACTCAGTCTAGAATAGTTTCTATTACTATTTTTTGAATTATGTTACCATTTTGCGAAATAAGACATAAGCTTAATAAACAAAACCTACAAAGACAAAACCTTGAAAGTTTATACGCACAACTGACATTTTCTCGCCAAGATTAACTGTAATAAATGCAATTGCAATATCAGATCGCTTATTTTAATTTTAATACGAAATTCCATGAAAGACAAACAGAGGAAAAGGGAAAACAAGCCTTCAGGTATGAAAAAAATATTAAGAATAGCACTTGCTGTCCTGGGAAAACAAAATGCCTCGAGCCGCCTCGAGTACAATTCCGCTTAACTTGACACTGTTTTGTACCAAATTTCTGCAAGTTTTTTAAACATTTCAAGAAAGCTATTGTAAATGTGGATTCGCTCTGAGTTAAAAAATTCTTACGAAGTCAATCCACAGTCAAATATGTAATTTTCCAACGGTTGAAGTCGGAGAAATACTTAAAAATCGATCGTTGTCCTTGGAAATAAAAACGACAATGGCAATATTTACAGTCTGTTCTCGAAAAACCAAACATTATGTCAAAGCATAATGTTATTTATGTTGATACAGTGCGCCTTTGTACTCTTCTTGCTCTTCCAATTCTGGATTCCCATGTCAGATAACAGCCAATCATAGTATCGGTCACGGTCACGCCCGGGTATAAATTCCTCATCAATCTGACGTTAATTCCCTCTTTCTTTTCGCAATCACAGCGTTTACATCTCTGGGAAAAGCTTTTCAGGCAAGTCAGTGTAATCTAACTAGAGTAATCTTCGGGTAATCTCTATTCCTTTTTCATTGCCGTGTTTCTTAGCTATTTTAAGCGCTCAGGGGTGATCCGGGGCTATTTGGTTCTTTCTTATATTATTTCTGTGCACGTGGCCGCGCCTCGTGTTCTTATCCTCGGGCATCCTCTCATTCGCTGTTTAGGTCAATTTGTTGACCATCGCTCTCACCTTGATCGTTCATTTATGCTAAGTGGGGCCCTTATATTTCGGTGGCAAGGCTAGGGCAGCCTCGCGGTGGCCACGATACGGGATGACCTGCACGTGGTTGAGTCCTTTTTACCCCAAATCGTAATTTTGCGATTAGGGACTTATGACCTTTCCCGATTGGATCCTTTACTGGTGGGCTCAGCTATTGAAGATTTAGTTCGCACTTTACACGACTCGTACAATGTCCGCCTTGTATGCGTGTGCCAAACCCTTTATCGCGGCGTGGATTCTGTATTCAATGTGCGAGTCCGAGCGCTGACGAAATACCTTAAAGTATTCTTGGAACCACTCCCCTATTTCTTTTTTCTGGGGCCACCGGGGTTTTGCGGAGGTCTACCCAGAGATTCCACGCTCGCTATGGTGTACATCTAAGTAATCGAGGGCTTAAGCTTTATTGCAGTATTAGAAGGGCCGTTTTAAAATCCTTACGTTTATCAGTCACCTCGGGTTAAGGAGAAGTTCCGCATGTTATGTGGTGGAGAGAGCCATTTCCTTTTGATATGCTTTTTCAAGCCAAGCCGTGTTTTTATCTTTAACGCCTAGTGAATCAGCTGTTTTCATTTATTTTGCCGGCCTTTAGTTGCCGCATTCCTTTATTGCTGTTCACAGTTGGCTTATTCAGCTGGTTCTTTGTAACCGCATTGGTGCACAGTGTGCCCTTTATTTACCGGCTTTGGTAGCTTATTTTTCAAGTTTGCTTGCAGTTACCGTATGAGTGTACAAACCATTTTGACCGCCTGTGTATCAAGGCGTGTCCAATGCACTCAGTATTACTGTTGACGCATCTTGTTTTCTTGTACGGAAATGGGCTCTTGTTAGTAATTTTGGCATTTCATTTTTTTTTTTTCTGTCGGAACTTTGCCCTTTTTTCTTTTACCACAGGTGTTTCCTGTGGTTGCATACCGTTGCAAATCATACATTTTTATGGTTTATTTTAGAACGGCCCCTCCTAATACTTTCCCGGTGTTAACTGTTCAGATTGATTGTTTTAGATAGTGTTTTTCTACTCTCTTCTGTTAAATGTGCCGCCAAGTCACACTACGTATTATTTCATTGCTTAGATTTGTTGTGTTATTTGTTTGTCTATACGTTAATAAGCTTTTGGATTTGTCGGCACTCTTTGCTATACATATACACGGACTCCGCTTCGTATCAAAGGTCATTAAATGGCGCCAATTTCTACTTATCAAAGCGGTTCAAGTTATCTTGTTTTTATATGCCAAATATTGATCTTTTTTTTTTCCTGTGTGACTTATATTTGGAAAGTATTAATGGAAGTCTCAATAATCCAAGGTCAACTCTATCACCATACGGCTTGAGAGGGGCATTTTTCAAAATCTTACTGGGATGTATCAGTCTCATGACGTAAACTGTGTTTGAGGAGCAGTATGTTTGTATTATTTTGCCAGTTCACATTTTGTTTGACCAAGCCGACTTATTGTTATTATTTTATGCCTTGCCTTGTTGTTTATGGGAATTTCCCATTTGGCAGGCTTATTCGTCGGTCCAATGGACCGTATTTTAGTCACGATAGTCATATCGTGTGCTTTGTGCGGCTTTGGTAAATTGTTTGTTTTGTGCGTTCACTTTGCCATATGAGTGTACAACCCTTTTTGACCATCCCTTTATTTGGAAAGTGTCCAATGCACTCGGTACAGTGACAGCACTTTCTATTGTGCGATCAAGCACTTTGTACTGAGTTGTTGAACTTGGCATTTTTATTTCTGCTCTCTCGTGTTTTTAGGGGTTTTTTAAGTTGTTTAAAAAACTGCGTCTTATCGGGATATCTGACTTGTAGGCTGCATTGGCCTTACAAGTCTGGTTTTAAATTTAGTATTGCTTCCTCTTAAGCTGTCGGTTTTTTATCAGACGACATTTGACATTTGTTTTAGTCTTTCAGTCTATTCCAAATGTTGACTACGCATTTTTGTGGCTGTTAACTCATCTTGGTTTATTTTAAGCTTCACATTTTTGGTATATTACTTTGTCTTGTGTTTTTATGGTTTTCAAGTTATTTAAAAATTTTACTGTGTCTTATCACGATATTTGGATTTTTTTTTGGCCGCATAGGCATTGCAAGTATTACAGCCTCCTCTCAAACTGTCGGTCTTATCAGACGCCATTTGACGAAGGAATTTCCTTTGCGGCATCTTATCGTTTTAGTCTGTCAACACGTTCTCTGAGTCGAATTCAAATGTTGATTGCACAATTTTGTCGCACAGTTTTGTCTCATTATGCTTTAATTTCATTTTTTGTGTGAGTTATTTCTCGCAGACAGTGTTCTTCACAGGCGGAGAGGATCAGCCCATCCGAAAACATTAGTGTCGTTCCTGCAGATATCAAGGTCCACCCATTTATATCATCACTTGACGGGGATTTTCCTTTGTGCTGACACCCTATCTGTTTTATGATCTTTGTCACGCAGCATACCAGTATTCGGCTTCGTTTCCGTTTGTCTTCTGTTTTGGCATTCAGTCGCCGTTTTCACAGGAAGCAACTGCAAGTTAACAGCGCACATTCTTCGCCACCCATGCCGTAACTTCACTTCTGTTAGCAAGACCCAAAGGTTTACAAACGTCACATCGGATGTGAACACTTGGCACACTGCTGATAGGTACACTAAGCTTACTACGTTGCGCACTGTGCTCTTGGAAGTTGGGTATTCGCGACGCCTGTACCGTTTATGTGTGGACCAACTACATACTTCACAATCCCACCTTTGGATTTCCTCTACACTTAGTAATTTTCAAGGTGTTGATTTGTCTTAAGACGTTCTGAGTGAAATCGTTCAGAGCAGGGGCTGCGGTTTTCACTGTCATCGTCTATGTTTTCCTTTTTAATAACAATTTTAAACCTTTATATACATATACATGGGCACCAACAAATCATTTCAGGGAAACGTCCTTTCGAGATAGGGTTATACTTTTAATTTGTCCCAGAAACCTGGATTTTACTGCGGTGATATGCTAGAGTTTTCTTTTTTCTGCCATAGCGAAATCGTACCATTTTTACTAAGTCAACAGCAGCTCGGCATGTTATGGTGCACGCCTCTGTTACCAGAATATATTTTATAAGAATATCGAGGCTGAAATTTGCGACATTTTACCCAGGCCGAGATTTTGAAAAGGATATAATTTTTTGTGTTGAAAATCTGTAACTAAAATGCAATTATATGTTTTTAATTTAAGCGTATAAAATTATTCCTTTCTCTAAAAGGTAAAACTAACCAACAAAACGAAAAAAACCTGCATTACATGTAACCAAATGTTTAATGCTAATGACAGTTCGATGAATGGTACATGGCATACATACGTACTATATACAGCACAAAAATAATTTAAGAATAATACAAGAATATTTTCAGCCTAAAATCGGCAGAAAAATAAGAATATTCAGCCTGGGCCGCGCCTAGAAGGTTCAGCGAAAGAATCCAATTCCAACATTCTCTCCTTCTAGCACTAATATACATTTAACAGAAACTGAGTATTCTGTGACAGACACTGGGTGCCCCTGTGTATACCATTTCATAATGTCAATCAGACCGGCTACGTCTACATTTATTACTTTGTTTACTTTCTAGTCAATATTTATAGCTTTTTTCATCCTTGTACCCGTAAACCTTTTCATTGCTGAAGAGTTGGTATTGCTACACAGGCATCATACGTTAACAGATACACCAACTCTTCGGCTTTTCAGCACTCTCTGTACTCAGCCATGTGTTTGGTAGCCTTTTACGGCTTTGTTGGCGGCTAAGAGCGTGGATTGCGCAGCGTCCGTGGTCCAGTTTAGGGAGGTACAATTTTTGATAGGAGACGGTAAAGCTAACATGGCTCGCTGTTTTAAAATTTTGCGGTTTAGATACCAGTCGGTATAAAGGCCACAGTTTCCGAACTGGTGCAGCATCTCATGCGGCTGATAATGCATTTTTCTGCAGCAGGAGATGTAGGACAGATACGGACTGCTACACCTCCTGCCGTCAATTGTGCGTTTGATTTTCCGTCATTTTATGCAACGACACTGCCCTGTCAATATATGTTTCAAGTTTATGGGGATGTAACGCATTCCCCTTTTAGCATTTGGCAGTGATTTGGGTCAGACACGCGGCTGCCAATGACCTGCCAATTTAGACAATTTACATTCGGGGTCTTCAAAGGGCACAACATTTATATCTTAGTTTTTCTTTTTCACAGTGATATGGGTCAGACACGTGGCTGCCATTGATCTGCGACTTGATATTTTAGACTTAATGAACATTATATTTCACAAGCAATTTCAGTTGGTGTTGCCTTAATAACCGTATGTATATCAACAGTCCTTGGCAGTGATTTGGGTCAGACATGCGGCTGCCACTGACCTGTCAATAATTCTAGACTTAGTGGTTTACATGACGGTGGTTTGGGTCAGACATGCGGCTGCCGATCATCCGTCAATAGATCTTAAGATTATTTGTGGGAGTAATGTGTTAATTTGTTATGCATGATGATGATCCTCTTTTGTTGCTTCGCTTGTTATTCCGTTCGCCAACCGAAAATACTGATTATTCTCTCGTATTTGCTTTTGCTTTCCGTTATTTGCGAGCTCTGCATTGGGTCTTGGTGGGGCGGCCACATTTTGTGGCTTGTGGCGCTTTTTTCGCCCCACCTTTGCTGAACATGATATGCTATTTAGTATTTTATTGTCATCAAATGCTCTTTATGTATTTTCAATAAATCAGCCACAGCATACTTGTGGCCAAAAAACTCCAACACTTGAGCAGATCTCTGTTGTATATCATATCATCTTCAGCAAAACGAGTGCGTCCCTGCGCGGAGCTCTTTCTTTGCACCCATTACAGTGTATCAACATAAAACCAAACATTATGTCAAAGCATAATGTTATTTATGTTGATACAGTGCGCCTTTGTACTCTTCTTGCTCTTCCAATTCTGGATTCCCATGTCAGATAACAGCCAATCATAGTATCGGTCACGGTCACGCCCGGGTATAAATTCCTCATCAATCTGACGTTAATTCCCTCTTTCTTTTCGCAATCACAGCGTTTACATCTCTGGGAAAAGCTTTTTCCCTCCCTCCGCTCCCGCTGCAACTTCTGACGGATTATCATCATGTAGTATAATATTGTAACCCAGCCAGGTGTGGCGCTTTTTTCGCCCCACCTTTGCTGAACATGATATGCTATTTAGTATGTTATTGTCATCAAATGCTCTTTATGTATTTTCAATAAATCAGCCACAGCATACTTGTGGCCAAAAAACTCCAACACTTGAGCAGATCTCTGTTGTATATCATATCATCTTCAGCAAAACGAGTGCGTCCCTGCGCGGAGCTCTTTCTTTGCACCCATTACAGTGTATCAACATAAAGGATTTCTTTGCTCTATTAAACCTCTCCAATTTCTTCTATAACCGCCGTCGAGTATTCTTCAGGTCTTTTCCTTGTAGCAACAAGCTTTTAAAAGAAATGCCTTCAAAAGACTTCATCCTATTGCTAAGGATGCATGTAAAATCACTGGCCTGAAAATCGAGTGTACAAGAAGCCCACCGCTAAAAAAAGTTTTGTATAAACGCACCGAGTGCGAAACGATTAAAAAAACCCTGCAAAAAAAAAAAGCTTCCTCACTCTTACATTGTTGTCTGTTGATGTGTCCTGGTGGGGTAAAAGCAGTTTTCTCGCTTATGTCACTCGAGGTCCTCTCAGTTATGCACATTATAGATGAGTATGATCGACCAACTTGACCGCCTTTGCATTGCATGTGTTTTTGTGGATTATTTTGAATTTGCCCGCGATTGAGCGACCCTGGGCGCAATCTTTACTACAACTACCAGAAACCTTTGCGTGTGTGACGTCATAATGAAAATGGTCTATTGTGTTCTGCGCAATTAGATGAAGCTCAGTTACCTTGCACTAAAAAATTGTCAATCAAACTTCAAACGTATGGTCTATAGGTCAATATGTATACAGCCATGCAATATTTTTCTACCACTCTAGAAGTATTGTGGTTCTGATGTACTTTTTCAGTCCGCAGAGGATCCGGATGAAATCTTTAATCAGGATCATTCAATTGAAAGATACTGAACAGTACTTTATTGTAGTGCTTCAATTGTTATGCCGCACAAGATGCTTTTAACTTTTGAGTCCATGGGCTACATCCTAAATTGTGACTACTTAAATGAAAGCTACCAAGTGGTAATTTCGCTGGTATTGTTTGTTGTACATTATACAATGGGAAGTCGTTGATCTGATCATTTTCTTTATTTTCGTAACCTTAGTGTCGGCTATGTAGTGATATTATAAAGAGGAGTTACATACTGATCATTAAAGGGTTCAGTACGACCATTAAACAAAAGCTGTTGAGTAGTTTATTCATTGTGTTAATTTAATTTCTTATTTAATTTTTCTCAAATAAAGTTTACTAAAAAAGAAATCTCGGTCAAATGTGTACTCTGGCAGTCGTAAGAGAGTTTAGAGTATTTCGGGTTTCGCTCTTGGCCTTCAGTTTCTTTCTTTCTTTCTTTCTTTCTTTCTTTCTTTCTTTCTTCCTTTTAAAGTTTTAAAGGTCTATCGAAAAGTAAAAGTGTCATTCTCAAGTTGCCCAACTCTTTTTCATTCTTCATATTACCATCCGAACTCGCTAATGTCTTTCTGTCCAGAAGTTACTGCGTTTTTAGTTCAGTTCTCAATGGTATCAAGGTCAAAGGATGTAACTTTAGCTATTGGCCAATAGATTTATTTTCTTTTCGAAGACCAACTGTCAAAGCCATATCGCCATTAGAAGCTTTGCTTGAAGAAAGGAAGCAGAACGAGTAGCCATGGTTCTGGCATTAAAAACAGAACAACTTGTGAAAAAATCACCCAAAAAGGAAACATTTTTGTACATTCTATTAACCCCCGAAGTTCCGCTGGCATAAATTTAACACTCTTGGAATTGAGGAGGGGATGGGGGGGGGGGGGGGAGCGCTTTGTGCCATCCCCCTTCCCAGACTCAGGAACGAAAAACAGCCTAGGGTGAAAAGGACTAAGTCCGAATCTCTTAGGCTATCTTAGGCAATTTAGGCCTCCCGAACAGATATTCCGCAGAAAGTAACGTTGGGTGTCCGTATGCAGTATGAAAGACAATAACAATAAATAAAATCGAATGAGCACAATCTTGCGCGAGTTGGCCCTATAACCACAGGAGCAAGAATTCATGACCGATTCAGGGGCACCCGACGAAAAACGTAAAGCGAAGTACTTACACCGTTGCTTTCTGTTTTCTCACATTGTTTTAGGGCTTTTTGAAGGGATATTTCTGTAGGATATCGAAAATTGATCTGCTCCCGATCTTTGAGCTAAACTTTCTCTTTGCAGAGAATTTTAGAAAAGAGAGGCTAATTTTCCGAATTTCCTAACTGCTGTCGGCTTCCCGAAAATGCTGGCTGACCGTAGTAGCCGAGATTTTGCGTTACAAGCCAAGATCTTGCGTAAGAAGTAGAGATCCCGAATTATAAGTCGAGTTCGCGCATTATAAGTCAAGATCTCGTGTCATCAATCGAGACGCATTGTAAGTCGATGGAGAGTTCTAAAACATGTGCAAAATCTGAAAATCACTATATATGATCCTTACCAACGTACGGAAACCACCTTAGTTTTTAAGCCCAAACTGATTCTTATATCCCGAATGCATTCAATTTATCTATATTTTAGCTTCCTCAATTTAAAATCATAAACTGACTGACTTTTCTCCCCGGCTTTTTTTGTTTTCTTTTTGCCAGTTGAATTTTTTTGCGATAGTTTGCATTACACATCGAGATTTGGCGTTACGAGTCGAGATATCGCGACGTCGTTTTCAGTGGAGATAGTGAAAATAGCACGCACCCGCATTGTCCTTTTACTCAGAGCCATGGTATACACGCGTACGTAAGGCAGCCTGGTCTATCAAATATGCTGCCAAATGAATCTGCTCTTTAGTTAAAAACTTGTTTATTTAAAGAAGCATATTGCTGTCACCTCTAAGTTCTCAAATACAGAAGCCTAGCTAATAAAACAGCGCTAAAAGCATGGTTGAATATTTTAAAAATTGTTTATCAAGTAACGGTGGATCATATGGATAAATACCTTTTTCCAAGCTGTCATTTACGTCACACGGGTCACCGAGAGATAGAACGATCCGAATTGAATATCGAGCAATGCCGAATATTTACCAAAATAATAAAATTGAGGACAATTGTCTTCTTGTGGTCTTCTGCAGCTGGTACATAAAACAAAATAGATCACACAGAGGAAATATCACGGTGCAGCTACGAAATTTATTGGGGATAAGAGTGTCCGGGAGTGGTTAATTAATCTCCTTGATTTCACCACATTGTTCCTCCTTCTGCCATATTGTTATTTAAGTTTTGCTAAATATGCATAGACAATGAAATGGAGACGGAAAGAAACAAGACAACAATTTTCCTCTTTACGAATTTACGTGAACAACTACGAGCATGAAAGCAGTCTTGACAACGGAAATTTTTGCCTACTGGCAAAAGGCTAAAGGCTATTTCTATATGTTTTGCGTTTAAAAAAAGATTAACAAATAAAGAGCAACGTTTGTCTGTTTAGCGAAAAAGTGGCCTAAAAATTGGCTATATATGGGCTTAAAAAATTAACTATTTGTGCAGCGTTCGATTAGCAAAACACTACGTGGCTGTCGTCTTGAAGTGGGCTTTAAAAAAAAAGAAAAGAAGTTAGAGAAAACATGAGATAAGTAACGAGTGATAGCCTTCCAAATTTAAGAAAGTGTTGTCGTAAAAACAGAAAATTACCTTCAACTGCCGGTTTATTTATTTTTATCTCTTCCTTAAATTTTTCATTGCGACGTCGTTGATGTCTTCTTGATGTATCACTTCCGTGGATTAAAAAACTGTTCCTTTTATAGCTTAAGGCATGGTAAAGTCGCTATCACAGTAGAGACAACAGTACAAGTTATGCAACGCGCCAGGTCACAACCACTCAAGTTTGTACCGACTTCAGATTAGTTTTCGTGACCAAATGCTGGCATTAACCTCGTGAGTACCTAAATAGCCTCCACCACTGGATTCTTAGTTGCTGTTTGTCTTTTTTTTTTTACTTTTAATATCAGATAGGAAACATGGTTATTTGATAGGCCTGTCCCTTAAGAGCTCTTACTTGTTACGTTGGAAAAAAAACAAATGGAAACTGATTTTCCAAAACGCGTCCCTGAACATTTCTAGACGCACAGGCTAGGCAGCAACACAAAATGTGCAGCCAGCGTTTGGAACAGTTGAAAATTCGCATCCTTCAATCGATAATGGACAGGAATAAAATGGACAGGATAAAAATTAGCTAAACCGTCGATTCTCACGGGGAATATGTTTTTACATTTTGCTCAGAAACCTCTGAAAGAAAGAATTTTTCGAATATAGAATTAATTAAAAATTGTTGATTATACCTTGTTAGAGTTTTTAAACTCTAACATGGTATACAGTAATCAAGGATGAAATCCTCTGTTAAAAGAGAGGATTTCGTCTTTGCACTAAGAAAACGTGCGCTTAATTATTTGCAGCACTTAGTGAGTTGGACACAATTGACAAACAATATGGGCACGTTCACAATGTGATGTCGCCAAAAATTAAAGTTTTTGTTTCTTTCGGCATTTAACAATAAAATCACTTAACATGTTGCTATGAAAAAGAGGCTTCTCGACAAAATTTGTGTTCACTTGGAATTGTTATTTATTTATTTATTTATTTATTCATTTATTTTATTTTGGGACAATAGGCAACTCGACAATGTTGTGTGGCTAAATGGGCGCTCTGAGCATTATAGCAGAACTGTTGACCAAAGTTGAATTTACAATTATCAAGTTCAATTTCAGTTTCCATTAATTTAATCGGCTATTTAATTAATTCAGTCTCAATCTCTAAGCTCTTATGCTTATGGATTTTTAAAAAGTTTTTAGGAAAAATTCACCTTTCTCAATTTTAGATACATGTTACTTAATTTTTGTAGAATAAACTTAGTTTTCCCCATTGAATGACGATGTGTTACTCCGTTCTCGGTTTTATAGCCGAAGATAATTGCGTAGCATTTGAAAGAATATTGCAACGGCCCTTTGAAAACTTTTGTATCGCCCAGGGACTGAATTATCTGCTTTTGTTTTGTCTTCAACCTTTCGAGTTTTAATAACAATGCACGCTTTAGGCTTTCATCGATTTCATAATACAAATGTTCTAATAAGCATTTGGAATGAAGATGTTAGCGTTTGTTATTAAGAGAACATTATGTAGTTGACAATTGACGCAGTAAAATCAATAATTGCAATTGAGTTTAAATGTGAAAATTGTGTGAAACTGTCCATTAACTCTCCATTGATTTTCATTTTTAACGGAAACCAAATGTAACACTTCAATTGGTTATTCTCAATCTACTTACGGGCGCACAAATTGACTTGGCAGCCGAAGAATTGAAATTTAAGAGCTCGAAATACTGAGTGTAACATGCTTTTGATGTGTAAAATTTACCATTATCATTATCACACATTAGGAAATTGACATACTTAAAACTGTTTACTTAAGTTTCTTAATATATGTCACAGTTTGTAAAAGAACAGCTCAGAGTGGGATAGCTGTCAACTTTGCCGTTTGGATTGCCGGAGCACAAACCAGTTAAGTCGGGACATCCATAAACGCTACCAAGGTGCATTTTTGTGGCGGTTGATTAATCCTGAGAAAAAAAGAAAAAACTGAATAACTGGTAAGTTCTGTAAGCCCGAGGTCGTTACTAAGAAAAATCAAATTTTAAATTTTGGTATCAGTTTATGATTCAGACATAAATACAAAGCAGCATATTCGTGCAACCGTTACAGAATTAACGAAACCATTCGAAGATCAGCGCGCCGATTGTTTGATTGTAAACGACATTTAAGGCATTTTCCGAGCGCATACGTGGCTCCTGCTGTTCGTGATGTTGGTGAAAGAACATTGCAAAGAGAGGACAATATTTGCATGGAAGCTGGGACCTGATAATGCCGTCTATATTCTTCGACAAGAGAACAATTTTTGTTAGCCTTGCAGTATTCAAATGTAATTGTCCTTAATTTCGAAAAATGTCCAACCTGTAAACTAGATCTGATATTAAACTAAGGCATAAAGTATCATTAAAGATCAGATCGTTTTGATTTTTTTTTAAGTGAAATAAAAAGTGATTTTTACGCTTTCGAGATGTATGATTTATGGTCAGGTGGAGGGTGACCTGTTAGAAGGGAGAGGACTGCTAAGTTGTAAAAAAACATAATAATAATAATTACTTCTGTATAAAAGACCACCCTTGTGGCCCATGATTTAAATGATTTAATGTTATTCGGGGGTAAGCTGCTCAAACGAGGTGCCAGTCGGCGGCAAAAGTTTATGTAAAATTTACGATTGAATGATTAATTGACTGAACGATTAATTTACTTATTTAACCCTATTATACCTGAGCTTTTTTTGAGTTTCTAAGCTTGGGTGCCCCCCCCCCCCCCCCCATAGATTCGAAAAGTGTTCACGCTCTTGTGATGAAACTTGGCATGTTTTTAACACGTCATTAGCTTAACAGATTGAGTTTATGACATGTCGATTATGACGTTCCATGACGTCCCAATGACGTCATGAAGCAGCCATTTTGAATTTTGAGCCGCCATCTTGAATCCCGAGCATGCAGTCATACAGTTGACAATGACGACATCGAAAAATATATGAATTTGTTCTAAGAACACACTTAATCAAAACAAGCACAAAAAAGTAAAGGATTATCTTCTTCTTACAAACGAAGGGGAAAAAACTGAAAAAAAAAGAGACTAAAACAAGACAGAAAATAGTCAAAACACCTCCTGAGTAGACGGTTGCTCTGGAAACTTCAATCATCGTAGACACGTCATTGACACAGGAAAAAATTTCCTGATAAATTTCAGGAAAAGTCACGAGATTTGGTGATTATTCTTCTAGCCGTTTAAAAGTTATAATTCGTTAAAGTCAGCGCGGGCACAATGTCTCCCCCCCCCAAGGCTAATTAGGGTTAATCATTTTTTTTACTAACATACTCATTAACCTTTTTATTAGTTTCCAGAGAACCCATTATTTATATGGGTATATACAATATGAGGTCATAGATAACACAACCCACCTCTCAGCTAGTGTGCCGAGAATTTATGAAAAGAAAAGAAAACTAAACAAAAGTATAAATTGAATTTCAATTTTACGGACAGCGCTTTTAGCCAAGTTGTTGTTTAAAGGGCAGATAACTTAATCCACTGAGTAAATTGCTATCCATCGGGTAAAATGTTCTCCAACCAGTACATTACATGTAATTGACAGTCTTGACATCCCCGTCCGGGCATACCGCTGCAATTGATTGTACAACGTGCCCGGGGAGGGGGGAATTTGGACGTTGCCTTGGAAAGGTGGGGAATTTCAAACCGGGTTTATCTCTCAATGTTCTCGGTGTAAGTGACGCTCGTGACTTTTTTCGGTTTTTGCTGGGATTGACGGATTTACAAGATAGAATTTCGCCTTAGTTAGCGAATAACTCTTTTAAAAGATGTCATCCCGGCATATCTCTCTCCGAGAAGAGTGAACAGTGTTTGATTGAAGACGAAATTTGTCTTTGAGGAGAGGTATTTCAGTACTGATTGGTGGGGCATTTGAACTGCTTTTTTGTCCCGAGGGGAGGGAATTTGAACAAGCCAATCTTCAAAAGTTCAAATGCCGCAGGGGACGTTGAAGCTTCGATTTGACTGGTACATAACGTTGTCGAGCCCTTGGGGCAACTGGAGTCTGTTCTGTGGAACAATACCTTTCAATGGGCTTCAATACGTTTGATCAGGGTTACGATAGGGTATTGTATCTTTCAGTCGCTGGTACTAAAGAAGTCTAAAAAAATTAGGGCTAACAACAAAGTGTAAATCGTTTGTCTCACTTGAGTTGTTGATAGCGACGTTTGGACTACTTACTGCTAGTCTTCATCAGGCGATGAGGTCGACTAGTTACGCGTCACCATATGAATCACGATGGTCGACTGTGATTGGTGCATTTCGATCCTCATTGTTCTGGTGTGAAGTTTTTTCCGAGAGGTCCTATTTGAACCGATTTTTCCCGTTGTAATTGTTCCCTCAGCGGTTCGCTGATGTACCGGTCTCTTGTTGTGTTTCTTGATCGTTGGTATTCACGCTTCGGGAATTTCAATTCTGTTGTCTCTGTTAATGTTACCAGGGTGAAGTCTTATGTGGATAGCTGAAGAGTCGAAACGTCGCACTCTACAGCTCAAGTGACCACATCGCGAGACAAATGATTTACACTTTATTATTATTATTGTATTTCCACGATGAACAATAACCACCTTTTTATGGCAAAATTAGGTCTGTCTTACTTCCAGTTCCGAGCTTAACTTTGATTGTGATTCACTGTCTAATTTTTCTTAAAACTAAAAACCAAACGAACAGCAGTGTACTGGTCAAAATAATAGCTGCATAAGTGCAGCCGTACAAACCATGCTGTCAATGGTCTCATCATTAAGGATTAATCGACATCGGCCGATGCCATCGATCCCGCGATTAATCGATCGGACTGTAAATTGAACGCGAAGTCAGATCTTAGAGTAGTTTTCTCCAGTGACATCTAGCGAAGAAGACGTCAACATTCTTACTACTTGTTTTTGTCTTGTTTTTATATCGAGTAGAAGTGGCAGCTCTGGTTTTACGTCCATCGAGATCGATCGATCGATCGATCAATGTCATTTACACCGAATCGCAATTTTTCTCTTACAATGTATAATACAAACAATTGCCCAGCCACTTAATAAAACTCCGCCAAAAAATCATGTTATACGGCAGTATTATATTAAACTTACTTTGAAAAACTTCTGGCGACACGGCAGCGTTCTGGTAGAGCGGTTCCTTGCCGTGGACTGGTGATTTAGCTGACACTTCAGGTAAGCAGTCCTGTAACGTCACTTCCTGTTTCAGCTGAGCTGCAATTATAGTAAAATTAGGTCTCTCCGAAGAATCTTTGTGCCAACAGCTCTTCATTACTTTGTAGATGTGATCAGGGCAATCCTCTGGCTGTCCGAGGTGCACTCCCTGTGGTGAAAGAAGGCTTGGTTCACTGCGAGCAGTCAATCAATGACTGACTGACTGACTGACTGACTGACCGACCGACCGACCGACCGACTGAATGACTGACTGACTGACTGACTGACTGCCTAACTGCCTGACTGACTGACTGACTGACTGGCTGGCTGGCTGGCTGGCTGGTTGGCTGACTGACTGACTGACTGTTTTCAAACATAGGCACGCATTGCGTGCTTGACCTATGTTGAAATGACAAGTCTTATCCTCGCTTATTTGCGATTTTTAAGACATACTTTGAGAGCAAAACAACGCACCCGAATATTCTTGGAAATACTTCCCCCTCCACTATAGCACCTGAGTGCATAAAGCCCAGTTCAGACGCCGCACCTCCCATGTGCCGTACCAGGTAGTACGTAGTTTTTTGGCAGTTGTACGGTGTCCAAATGAGTTTTTTCGACAGATTTCAATTAGGAAAGCCAAAATCTCAGGGTACGGCAAAGTTTGCCACTTAAATACGACCTAGGAGCGAAAATCTATTTGGTGCGACTCATGAGAGGTCGGCGTCTGAACTGGGCCTAAAACAGCTTTTTCGTTTACTCAGCAATACCCTTGGAATGCAAAACAACATCCCGCTAAAAACCCAGTTGGACCAAAATTGGAGATAGAGCAACCATCGGGCTAGTAGGCTACAGGCTAAAAAGTCAAACTGACACTAGAACAAAACGACTGCATAAAAATTTCAAATGAAATCTAAAACTGAAACCTCAGTTAAGGTCAACTAATGATTGTCTGCATATTACTGAAGAATATAAATCGAGGTCACAACAAGATGTGAAAGAAACAAGTGTAGTAGAAAATAATTTGAGGAGAGGACAGTCATTGCGGTCATGTTAAAACGTAGACTGCAGACTGTGCAGACTGCAGATCATGCAGACTGCGCAGACTATGCAGACTGGTATTTTGTTTTCTTTAAGTAAACTGTGATTTGTTGTACTTTTTAGGACTTTTCATTTTTGACCCATGTTGAAAACATAGGGTCTTAGCCAGACTGCAGTTTGTCGCTTTCTATGTTTGTTTTTTTGTTTGTTTGTTTGTTTGTTTGTTTGTTTGTATGTATGTATTTTTGATCCGCGGGGGAGTCCCATGTGAGACGGGCGAGAATGCTCGTCGGAAAATTTGAATTAAAGGTATACTGAAACAGACGGTGAACGCGAGACGACGAGCATCCATGCACCTTTCACGTGGGAGTGCGCCCCCGGGGAATTTATGTGGCACTATGTGGCACCAATCAGATTGAGGCTACTAAGCTAAGAGTACAGTCTACCAATGAAAGAGCTGGTTAGAATCCGCTTACTGAAACTGAAGGTCAGACAAGGTTAAGCTTACCGCCCATGTTGAATGTACATATGGGGACGAAAACGATCAGCGCAATCAAAGGGCACGATCAGCGCGATCAAAGGGCACAACATTTATATCTTAGTTTTTCTTTTTCACAGTGATATGGGTCAGACACGTGGCTGCCATTGATCTGCGACTTGATATTTTAGACTTAATGAACATTATATTTCACAAGCAATTTCAGTTGGTGTTGCCTTAATAACCGTATGTATATCAACAGTCCTTGGCAGTGATTTGGGTCAGACATGCGGCTGCCACTGACCTGTCAATAATTCTAGACTTAGTGGTTTACATGACGGTGGTTTGGGTCAGACATGCGGCTGCCGATCATCCGTCAATAGATCTTAAGATTATTTGTGGGAGTAATGTGTTAATTTGTTATGCATGATGATGATCCTCTTTTGTTGCTTCGCTTGTTATTCCGTTCGCCAACCGAAAATACTGATTATTCTCTCGTATTTGCTTTTGCTTTCCGTTATTTGCGAGCTCTGCATTGGGTCTTGGTGGGGCGGCCACATTTTGTGGCTTGTGGCGCTTTTTTCGCCCCACCTTTGCTGAACATGATATGCTATTTAGTATTTTATTGTCATCAAATGCTCTTTATGTATTTTCAATAAATCAGCCACAGCATACTTGTGGCCAAAAAACTCCAACACTTGAGCAGATCTCTGTTGTATATCATATCATCTTCAGCAAAACGAGTGCGTCCCTGCGCGGAGCTCTTTCTTTGCACCCATTACAGTGTATCAACATAAAACCAAACATTATGTCAAAGCATAATGTTATTTATGTTGATACAGTGCGCCTTTGTACTCTTCTTGCTCTTCCAATTCTGGATTCCCATGTCAGATAACAGCCAATCATAGTATCGGTCACGGTCACGCCCGGGTATAAATTCCTCATCAATCTGACGTTAATTCCCTCTTTCTTTTCGCAATCACAGCGTTTACATCTCTGGGAAAAGCTTTTTCCCTCCCTCCGCTCCCGCTGCAACTTCTGACGGATTATCATCATGTAGTATAATATTGTAACCCAGCCAGGTGTGGCGCTTTTTTCGCCCCACCTTTGCTGAACATGATATGCTATTTAGTATGTTATTGTCATCAAATGCTCTTTATGTATTTTCAATAAATCAGCCACAGCATACTTGTGGCCAAAAAACTCCAACACTTGAGCAGATCTCTGTTGTATATCATATCATCTTCAGCAAAACGAGTGCGTCCCTGCGCGGAGCTCTTTCTTTGCACCCATTACAGTGTATCAACATAAAGGATTTCTTTGCTCTATTAAACCTCTCCAATTTCTTCTATAACCGCCGTCGAGTATTCTTCAGGTCTTTTCCTTGTAGCAACAAGCTTTTAAAAGAAATGCCTTCAAAAGACTTCATCCTATTGCTAAGGATGCATGTAAAATCACTGGCCTGAAAATCGAGTGTACAAGAAGCCCACCGCTAAAAAAAGTTTTGTATAAACGCACCGAGTGCGAAACGATTAAAAAAACCCTGCAAAAAAAAAAAGCTTCCTCACTCTTACATTGTTGTCTGTTGATGTGTCCTGGTGGGGTAAAAGCAGTTTTCTCGCTTATGTCACTCGAGGTCCTCTCAGTTATGCACATTATAGATGAGTATGATCGACCAACTTGACCGCCTTTGCATTGCATGTGTTTTTGTGGATTATTTTGAATTTGCCCGCGATTGAGCGACCCTGGGCGCAATCTTTACTACAACTACCAGAAACCTTTGCGTGTGTGACGTCATAATGAAAATGGTCTATTGTGTTCTGCGCAATTAGATGAAGCTCAGTTACCTTGCACTAAAAAATTGTCAATCAAACTTCAAACGTATGGTCTATAGGTCAATATGTATACAGCCATGCAATATTTTTCTACCACTCTAGAAGTATTGTGGTTCTGATGTACTTTTTCAGTCCGCAGAGGATCCGGATGAAATCTTTAATCAGGATCATTCAATTGAAAGATACTGAACAGTACTTTATTGTAGTGCTTCAATTGTTATGCCGCACAAGATGCTTTTAACTTTTGAGTCCATGGGCTACATCCTAAATTGTGACTACTTAAATGAAAGCTACCAAGTGGTAATTTCGCTGGTATTGTTTGTTGTACATTATACAATGGGAAGTCGTTGATCTGATCATTTTCTTTATTTTCGTAACCTTAGTGTCGGCTATGTAGTGATATTATAAAGAGAAGTTACATACTGATCATTAAAGGGTTCAGTACGACCATTAAACAAAAGCTGTTGAGTAGTTTATTCATTGTGTTAATTTAATTTCTTATTTAATTTTTCTCAAATAAAGTTTACTAAAAAAGAAATCTCGGTCAAATGTGTACTCTGGCAGTCGTAAGAGAGTTTAGAGTATTTCGGGTTTCGCTCTTGGCCTTCAGTTTCTTTCTTTCTTTCTTTCTTTCTTTCTTTCTTTCTTTCTTCCTTTTAAAGTTTTAAAGGTCTATCGAAAAGTAAAAGTGTCATTCTCAAGTTGCCCAACTCTTTTTCATTCTTCATATTACCATCCGAACTCGCTAATGTCTTTCTGTCCAGAAGTTACTGCGTTTTTAGTTCAGTTCTCAATGGTATCAAGGTCAAAGGATGTAACTTTAGCTATTGGCCAATAGATTTATTTTCTTTTCGAAGACCAACTGTCAAAGCCATATCGCCATTAGAAGCTTTGCTTGAAGAAAGGAAGCAGAACGAGTAGCCATGGTTCTGGCATTAAAAACAGAACAACTTGTGAAAAAATCACCCAAAAAGGAAACATTTTTGTACATTCTATTAACCCCCGAAGTTCCGCTGGCATAAATTTAACACTCTTGGAATTGAGGAGGGGATGGGGGGGGGGGGGGGAGCGCTTTGTGCCATCCCCCTTCCCAGACTCAGGAACGAAAAACAGCCTAGGGTGAAAAGGACTAAGTCCGAATCTCTTAGGCTATCTTAGGCAATTTAGGCCTCCCGAACAGATATTCCGCAGAAAGTAACGTTGGGTGTCCGTATGCAGTATGAAAGACAATAACAATAAATAAAATCGAATGAGCACAATCTTGCGCGAGTTGGCCCTATAACCACAGGAGCAAGAATTCATGACCGATTCAGGGGCACCCGACGAAAAACGTAAAGCGAAGTACTTACACCGTTGCTTTCTGTTTTCTCACATTGTTTAAGGGCTTTTTGAAGGGATATTTCTGTAGGATATCGAAAATTGATCTGCTCCCGATCTTTGAGCTAAACTTTCTCTTTGCAGAGAATTTTAGAAAAGAGAGGCTAATTTTCCGAATTTCCTAACTGCTGTCGGCTTCCCGAAAATGCTGGCTGACCGTAGTAGCCGAGATTTTGCGTTACAAGCCAAGATCTTGCGTAAGAAGTAGAGATCCCGAATTATAAGTCGAGTTCGCGCATTATAAGTCAAGATCTCGTGTCATCAATCGAGACGCATTGTTAGGCGATGGAGAGTTCTAAAACATGTGCAAAATCTGAAAATCACTATATATGATCCTTACCAACGTACGGAAACCACCTTAGTTTTTAAGCCCAAACTGATTCTTATATCCCGAATGCATTCAATTTATCTATATTTTAGCTTCCTCAATTTAAAATCATAAACTGACTGACTTTTCTCCCCGGCTTTTTTTGTTTTCTTTTTGCCAGTTGAATTTTTTTGCGATAGTTTGCATTACACATCGAGATCTGGCGTTACGAGTCGAGATATCGCGACGTCGTTTTCAGTGGAGATAGTGAAAATAGCACGCACCCGCATTGTTCTTTTACTCAGAGCCATGGTATACACGCGTACGTAAGGCAGCCTGGTCTATCAAATATGCTGCCAAATGAATCTGCTCTTTAGTTAAAAACTTGTTTATTTAAAGAAGCATATTGCTGTCACCTCTAAGTTCTCAAATACAGAAGCCTAGCTAATAAAACAGCGCTAAAAGCATGGTTGAATATTTTAAAAATTGTTTATCAAGTAACGGTGGATCATATGGATAAATACCTTTTTCCAAGCTGTCATTTACGTCACACGGGTCACCGAGAGATAGAACGATCCGAATTGAATATCGAGCAATGCCGAATATTTACCAAAATAATAAAATTGAGGACAATTGTCTTCTTGTGGTCTTCTGCAGCTGGTACATAAAACAAAATAAATCACACAGAGGAAATATCACGGTGCAGCTACGAAATTTATTGGGGATAAGAGTGTCCGGGAGTGGTTAATTAATCTCCTTGATTTCACCACATTGTTCCTCCTTCTGCCATATTGTTATTTAAGTTTTGCTAAATATGCATAGACAATGAAATGGAGACGGAAAGAAACAAGACAACAATTTTCCTCTTTACGAATTTACGTGAACAACTACGAGCATGAAAGCAGTCTTGACAACGGAAATTTTTGCCTACTGGCAAAAGGCTAAAGGCTATTTCTATATGTTTTGCGTTTAAAAAAAGATTAACAAATAAAGAGCAACGTTTGTCTGTTTAGCGAAAAAGTGGCCTAAAAATTGGCTATATATGGGCTTAAAAAATTAACTATTTGTGCAGCGTTCGATTAGCAAAACACTACGTGGCTGTCGTCTTGAAGTGGGCTTTAAAAAAAAAGAAAAGAAGTTAGAGAAAACATGAGATAAGTAACGAGTGATAGCCTTCCAAATTTAAGAAAGTGTTGTCGTAAAAACAGAAAATTACCTTCAACTGCCGGTTTATTTATTTTTATCTCTTCCTTAAATTTTTCATTGCGACGTCGTTGATGTCTTCTTGATGTATCACTTCCGTGGATTAAAAAACTGTTCCTTTTATAGCTTAAGGCATGGTAAAGTCGCTATCACAGTAGAGACAACAGTACAAGTTATGCAACGCGCCAGGTCACAACCACTCAAGTTTGTACCGACTTCAGATTAGTTTTCGTGACCAAATGCTGGCATTAACCTCGTGAGTACCTAAATAGCCTCCACCACTGGATTCTTAGTTGCTGTTTGTCTTTTTTTTTTTACTTTTAATATCAGATAGGAAACATGGTTATTTGATAGGCCTGTCCCTTAAGAGCTCTTACTTGTTACGTTGGAAAAAAAACAAATGGAAACTGATTTTCCAAAACGCGTCCCTGAACATTTCTAGACGCACAGGCTAGGCAGCAACACAAAATGTGCAGCCAGCGTTTGGAACAGTTGAAAATTCGCATCCTTCAATCGATAATGGACAGGAATAAAATGGACAGGATAAAAATTAGCTAAACCGTCGATTCTCACGGGGAATATGTTTTTACATTTTGCTCAGAAACCTCTGAAAGAAAGAATTTTTCGAATATAGAATTAATTAAAAATTGTTGATTATACCTTGTTAGAGTTTTTAAACTCTAACATGGTATACAGTAATCAAGGATGAAATCCTCTGTTAAAAGAGAGGATTTCGTCTTTGCACTAAGAAAACGTGCGCTTAATTATTTGCAGCACTTAGTGAGTTGGACACAATTGACAAACAATATGGGCACGTTCACAATGTGATGTCGCCAAAAATTAAAGTTTTTGTTTCTTTCGGCATTTAACAATAAAATCACTTAACATGTTGCTATGAAAAAGAGGCTTCTCGACAAAATTTGTGTTCACTTGGAATTGTTATTTATTTATTTATTTATTTATTCATTTATTTTATTTTGGGACAATAGGCAACTCGACAATGTTGTGTGGCTAAATGGGCGCTCTGAGCATTATAGCAGAACTGTTGACCAAAGTTGAATTTACAATTATCAAGTTCAATTTCAGTTTCCATTAATTTAATCGGCTATATAATTAATTCAGTCTCAATCTCTAAGCTCTTATGCTTATGGATTTTTAAAAAGTTTTTAGGAAAAATTCACCTTTCTCAATTTTAGATACATGTTACTTAATTTTTGTAGAATAAACTTAGTTTTCCCCATTGAATGACGATGTGTTACTCCGTTCTCGGTTTTATAGCCGAAGATAATTGCGTAGCATTTGAAAGAATATTGCAACGGCCCTTTGAAAACTTTTGTATCGCCCAGGGACTGAATTATCTGCTTTTGTTTTGTCTTCAACCTTTCGAGTTTTAATAACAATGCACGCTTTAGGCTTTCATCGATTTCATAATACAAATGTTCTAATAAGCATTTGGAATGAAGATGTTAGCGTTTGTTATTAAGAGAACATTATGTAGTTGACAATTGACGCAGTAAAATCAATAATTGCAATTGAGTTTAAATGTGAAAATTGTGTGAAACTGTCCATTAACTCTCCATTGATTTTCATTTTTAACGGAAACCAAATGTAACACTTCAATTGGTTATTCTCAATCTACTTACGGGCGCACAAATTGACTTGGCAGCCGAAGAATTGAAATTTAAGAGCTCGAAATACTGAGTGTAACATGCTTTTGATGTGTAAAATTTACCATTATCATTATCACACATTAGGAAATTGACATACTTAAAACTGTTTACTTAAGTTTCTTAATATATGTCACAGTTTGTAAAAGAACAGCTCAGAGTGGGATAGCTGTCAACTTTGCCGTTTGGATTGCCGGAGCACAAACCAGTTAAGTCGGGACATCCATAAACGCTACCAAGGTGCATTTTTGTGGCGGTTGATTAATCCTGAGAAAAAAAGAAAAAACTGAATAACTGGTAAGTTCTGTAAGCCCGAGGTCGTTACTAAGAAAAATCAAATTTTAAATTTTGGTATCAGTTTATGATTCAGACATAAATACAAAGCAGCATATTCGTGCAACCGTTACAGAATTAACGAAACCATTCGAAGATCAGCGCGCCGATTGTTTGATTGTAAACGACATTTAAGGCATTTTCCGAGCGCATACGTGGCTCCTGCTGTTCGTGATGTTGGTGAAAGAACATTGCAAAGAGAGGACAATATTTGCATGGAAGCTGGGACCTGATAATGCCGTCTATATTCTTCGACAAGAGAACAATTTTTGTTAGCCTTGCAGTATTCAAATGTAATTGTCCTTAATTTCGAAAAATGTCCAACCTGTAAACTAGATCTGATATTAAACTAAGGCATAAAGTATCATTAAAGATCAGATCGTTTTGATTTTTTTTTAAGTGAAATAAAAAGTGATTTTTACGCTTTCGAGATGTATGATTTATGGTCAGGTGGAGGGTGACCTGTTAGAAGGGAGAGGACTGCTAAGTTGTAAAAAAACATAATAATAATAATTACTTCTGTATAAAAGACCACCCTTGTGGCCCATGATTTAAATGATTTAATGTTATTCGGGGGTAAGCTGCTCAAACGAGGTGCCAGTCGGCGGCAAAAGTTTATGTAAAATTTACGATTGAATGATTAATTGACTGAACGATTAATTTACTTATTTAACCCTATTATACCTGAGCTTTTTTTGAGTTTCTAAGCTTGGGTGCCCCCCCCCCCCCCCCCATAGATTCGAAAAGTGTTCACGCTCTTGTGATGAAACTTGGCATGTTTTTAACACGTCATTAGCTTAACAGATTGAGTTTATGACATGTCGATTATGACGTTCCATGACGTCCCAATGACGTCATGAAGCAGCCATTTTGAATTTTGAGCCGCCATCTTGAATCCCGAGCATGCAGTCATACAGTTGACAATGACGACATCGAAAAATATATGAATTTGTTCTAAGAACACACTTAATCAAAACAAGCACAAAAAAGTAAAGGATTATCTTCTTCTTACAAACGAAGGGGAAAAAACTGAAAAAAAAAGAGACTAAAACAAGACAGAAAATAGTCAAAACACCTCCTGAGTAGACGGTTGCTCTGGAAACTTCAATCATCGTAGACACGTCATTGACACAGGAAAAAATTTCCTGATAAATTTCAGGAAAAGTCACGAGATTTGGTGATTATTCTTCTAGCCGTTTAAAAGTTATAATTCGTTAAAGTCAGCGCGGGCACAATGTCTCCCCCCCCCAAGGCTAATTAGGGTTAATCATTTTTTTTACTAACATACTCATTAACCTTTTTATTAGTTTCCAGAGAACCCATTATTTATATGGGTATATACAATATGAGGTCATAGATAACACAACCCACCTCTCAGCTAGTGTGCCGAGAATTTATGAAAAGAAAAGAAAACTAAACAAAAGTATAAATTGAATTTCAATTTTACGGACAGCGCTTTTAGCCAAGTTGTTGTTTAAAGGGCAGATAACTTAATCCACTGAGTAAATTGCTATCCATCGGGTAAAATGTTCTCCAACCAGTACATTACATGTAATTGACAGTCTTGACATCCCCGTCCGGGCATACCGCTGCAATTGATTGTACAACGTGCCCGGGGAGGGGGGAATTTGGACGTTGCCTTGGAAAGGTGGGGAATTTCAAACCGGGTTTATCTCTCAATGTTCTCGGTGTAAGTGACGCTCGTGACTTTTTTCGGTTTTTGCTGGGATTGACGGATTTACAAGATAGAATTTCGCCTTAGTTAGCGAATAACTCTTTTAAAAGATGTCATCCCGGCATATCTCTCTCCGAGAAGAGTGAACAGTGTTTGATTGAAGACGAAATTTGTCTTTGAGGAGAGGTATTTCAGTACTGATTGGTGGGGCATTTGAACTGCTTTTTTGTCCCGAGGGGAGGGAATTTGAACAAGCCAATCTTCAAAAGTTCAAATGCCGCGGGGGACGTTGAAGCTTCGATTTGACTGGTACATAACGTTGTCGAGCCCTTGGGGCAACTGGAGTCTGTTCTGTGGAACAATACCTTTCAATGGGCTTCAATACGTTTGATCAGGGTTACGATAGGGTATTGTATCTTTCAGTCGCTGGTACTAAAGAAGTCTAAAAAAATTAGGGCTAACAACAAAGTGTAAATCGTTTGTCTCACTTGAGTTGTTGATAGCGACGTTTGGACTACTTACTGCTAGTCTTCATCAGGCGATGAGGTCGACTAGTTACGCGTCACCATATGAATCACGATGGTCGACTGTGATTGGTGCATTTCGATCCTCATTGTTCTGGTGTGAAGTTTTTTCCGAGAGGTCCTATTTGAACCGATTTTTCCCGTTGTAATTGTTCCCTCAGCGGTTCGCTGATGTACCGGTCTCTTGTTGTGTTTCTTGATCGTTGGTATTCACGCTTCGGGAATTTCAATTCTGTTGTCTCTGTTAATGTTACCAGGGTGAAGTCTTATGTGGATAGCTGAAGAGTCGAAACGTCGCACTCTACAGCTCAAGTGACCACATCGCGAGACAAATGATTTACACTTTATTATTATTATTGTATTTCCACGATGAACAATAACCACCTTTTTATGGCAAAATTAGGTCTGTCTTACTTCCAGTTCCGAGCTTAACTTTGATTGTGATTCACTGTCTAATTTTTCTTAAAACTAAAAACCAAACGAACAGCAGTGTACTGGTCAAAATAATAGCTGCATAAGTGCAGCCGTACAAACCATGCTGTCAATGGTCTCATCATTAAGGATTAATCGACATCGGCCGATGCCATCGATCCCGCGATTAATCGATCGGACTGTAAATTGAACGCGAGGTCAGATCTTAGAATAGTTTTCTCCAGTGACATCTAGCGAAGAAGACGTCAACATTCTTACTACTTGTTTTTGTCTTGTTTTTATATCGAGTAGAAGTGGCAGCTCTGGTTTTACGTCCATCGAGATCGATCGATCGATCGATCAATGTCATTTACACCGAATCGCAATTTTTCTCTTACAATGTATAATACAAACAATTGCCCAGCCACTTAATAAAACTCCGCCAAAAAATCATGTTATACGGCAGTATTATATTAAACTTACTTTGAAAAACTTCTGGCGACACGGCAGCGTTCTGGTAGAGCGGTTCCTTGCCGTGGACTGGTGATTTAGCTGACACTTCAGGTAAGCAGTCCTGTAACGTCACTTCCTGTTTCAGCTGAGCTGCAATTATAGTAAAATTAGGTCTCTCCGAAGAATCTTTGTGCCAACAGCTCTTCATTACTTTGTAGATGTGATCAGGGCAATCCTCTGGCTGTCCGAGGTGCACTCCCTGTGGTGAAAGAAGGCTTGGTTCACTGCGAGCAGTCAATCAATGACTGACTGACTGACTGACTGACTGACCGACCGACCGACCGACCGACTGAATGACTGACTGACTGACTGACTGACTGCCTAACTGCCTGACTGACTGACTGACTGACTGGCTGGCTGGCTGGCTGGCTGGTTGGCTGACTGACTGACTGACTGTTTTCAAACATAGGCACGCATTGCGTGCTTGACCTATGTTGAAATGACAAGTCTTATCCTCGCTTATTTGCGATTTTTAAGACATACTTTGAGAGCAAAACAACGCACCCGAATATTCTTGGAAATACTTCCCCCTCCACTATAGCACCTGAGTGCATAAAGCCCAGTTCAGACGCCGCACCTCCCATGTGCCGTACCAGGTAGTACGTAGTTTTTTGGCAGTTGTACGGTGTCCAAATGAGTTTTTTCGACAGATTTCAATTAGGAAAGCCAAAATCTCAGGGTACGGCAAAGTTTGCCACTTAAATACGACCTAGGAGCGAAAATCTATTTGGTGCGACTCATGAGAGGTCGGCGTCTGAACTGGGCCTAAAACAGCTTTTTCGTTTACTCAGCAATACCCTTGGAATGCAAAACAACATCCCGCTAAAAACCCAGTTGGACCAAAATTGGAGATAGAGCAACCATCGGGCTAGTAGGCTACAGGCTAAAAAGTCAAACTGACACTAGAACAAAACGACTGCATAAAAATTTCAAATGAAATCTAAAACTGAAACCTCAGTTAAGGTCAACTAATGATTGTCTGCATATTACTGAAGAATATAAATCGAGGTCACAACAAGATGTGAAAGAAACAAGTGTAGTAGAAAATAATTTGAGGAGAGGACAGTCATTGCGGTCATGTTAAAACGTAGACTGCAGACTGTGCAGACTGCAGATCATGCAGACTGCGCAGACTATGCAGACTGGTATTTTGTTTTCTTTAAGTAAACTGTGATTTGTTGTACTTTTTAGGACTTTTCATTTTTGACCCATGTTGAAAACATAGGGTCTTAGCCAGACTGCAGTTTGTCGCTTTCTATGTTTGTTTTTTTGTTTGTTTGTTTGTTTGTTTGTTTGTTTGTATGTATGTATTTTTGATCCGCGGGGGTGTCCCATGTGAGACGGGCGAGAATGCTCGTCGGAAAATTTGAATTAAAGGTATACTGAAACAGACGGTGAACGCGAGACGACGAGCATCCATGCACCTTTCACGTGGGAGTGCGCCCCCGGGGAATTTATGTGGCACTATGTGGCACCAATCAGATTGAGGCTACTAAGCTAAGAGTACAGTCTACCAATGAAAGAGCTGGTTAGAATCCGCTTACTGAAACTGAAGGTCAGACAAGGTTAAGCTTACCGCCCATGTTGAATGTACATATGGGGACGAAAACGATCAGCGCAAATGTGCTTTTCTACGTTTTCCTCTCGAATATTATATTTTCAGTAAAGGCTTGGTGTGGTGGAATTGATGGTAATTTCCTAAAACTATTGTAAGGGCAGGTAAAATTGAACTTTGTCTTGGCCAACCGTAGAACGTGAGTACTGGACAAAAACAATTAACCTCGTTCCAAAAATAGACTTGTTGACGAGAAACTGTAACTTAATTTGTTCTTTTATGATTTGTGTTATGAAACAGCTGTTTTAGTTATGTATCTTTAAGCAAGATGTTGGTTGAAAAGATTGTATCTGTGCTTGATATGGATAATTTTGACTGTACTTTGCAAGGTTTCTGAAACAGCTTTGTTTGGTAATTTGAAATTTATAGCGACGTATTTAAGATTGCAATTTCCATAAATTAGTTTGTTCATTCAAGCGTGTCTGTAGGTTTTTAAAACTGTTTTCTCTTCCCATAATTCGGTTAAGTTTTAGTTTACGATGTTTTGTCCATGATTTATATCAGTCATATCCACAGATTTTCCAGTCGACACAGAAATGACTTCTTTCTTGGTTTTATCGTATACAGGAACATGTGGAAAGAAAATTTGTTTGAAAAACGACCCTTGTCCTCTTTCGGTCTTCAATTTTCATAAACAAGTTTGTGCAACTGTGAGTGCGAATGGCTGACGTCTTCTCAAATTATTATCTAATACATCTGTTTCTTTCCCCTCTTGTCTTGACCTAGATTTATATCATTTAGTACTATGCAGACAATTATTAGTTGACCTTAACTGAGGTTTCAGTTTTAGATTTAATTTGAAATTTTCATGGAGTTGTTTTGCTCAAGTGTCAGTTTGACTTTTTAGCCTGTAGCCTACTAGCCCTAAGGTTGCTCTATCTCCAATTTTCGTCGACTGGGGTTTTAGCAGGACTTTGTCTTGCATTCTAAGGGTATTACTGAGTAAGCGAAAAAGCTGTTTTCGAAACAGTTACTTTCCATCAGCGCTCAGTGTGCTATAGTGGAGGGGGAAGTATTGACAAGAATGATCGCGTGTGTTGTTTTGTCCTCAGAGTATGTCTGAAAAATCGCAAATAAGCTAGGAGACTTGTCATTTTTTCAACATAGGTCAAGCACGCAATGCGTGCCTATGTTTTGTCGTGTTAAGATGACATGGCCAGCAGCTTGGCACCGAGTTCTCCAAAAAATGCCCCGCAGTAAGGAATTCTCGAACGATTTCGACGGAAAGATTCGCACCATCTGGGAGTATTTCATATTCCTTTGCCAGACGATTCAAAAGCACATTTTGGTTTTGCGGTTAACGAAGTTTCCGAGCTTGAGCGTACCGTGAACTCGCTATGTTACCGTATACATTACAGGTTTAAAAACCTACAGACACGCTTGAACAAGCTAATCTATGCAAATTGCTATCTTAAACACGTCGCTAAAAAATTTCAAGAACCATATGTTCCCGAATATGATAAAACCAAGAAAGAAATCATTTCTATGTCGGCTGGAAAATCTGTGGAAATGACTGATACAAATCATGGACACAACATCGTAAACTAAAACTAAACCGCATTTTGGGGAGACAAAACAGGTTAAAAACCTACAGACACGCTTGAATAAACAAGCTAATTTATGCAAATTGCAATCTTATAAAAATGTCGCTATAAATTTCAAATTACCAAACAAAGCTGTTTCAGAAACCTTGCAAAGTACAGTCAAAATTATCCATATCAAGCACAGATACAATCTTTTCAACCAACATCTTGCTCAAAGATACATAGCCAAAACAGCTGTTTCATAACAAAAATCATAAAAGAACAAATTAAATTACAGTTTCTGGTCAACAAGTCTATTTTTGGAACGAGGTTAATTGTTTTTGTCCAGTACTCACGTTCCACCGTTGGCCACGACAAAGTTCAATTTTACCTGCCCTTACAATAGCTTTAGGAAATTACCATCAATTCCACCACACCAAGCCTTTACTGAAAATATAATATTCGAGAGGAAAAAGTAGAAAAGCACATTTGCGCTAATTTTTTCCGTCCCCATATGTACATTCAACATGGGCGGTAAGCTTAACCTTGTCCGACCTTCAGTTTCAGTAAGCGGATTCTAACCAGCTCTTTCATCGGTAGAATGTACTCTCAGCTTAGTAGCCTCAATCTGATTGGTGCCACATAGTGCCACATAAATTCCACGGGGGGTGTACTCCCATGTGAAAGGTGCATGGATGCTCGTCGTCTCGCGTTCTCCGTCTGTTTTATCATGGCTTTAATGAAAATTTTCCAACGAGCATTCCCACCCGTCTCACATGAGATTTCCCCCCCCCCCCGATCAAAAATACATACATACATACAAACAAACAAACAAACATAGAAAGCGAAAAACTTCACGCTGGCTAAGACCCTATGTTTTCAACATAGGTCAAAAGTTACAAAACAGGGCTGCCTGTGTAATTACCTTTCAGGGCTATAATACGAGATCAGAAGATCTCCTTCAATTCCTTAATTGGGATAATCTAGCATTGAGAAGGAACAAACGGCTCTACCTTCTAATGTATGACACTATTCACAGAAAAGTGCCACAATATTTGAGCGATCTTTTTCCATTAAGCTGTGAAAGCAACCCCTACAAATCTCGTCTTAGAGAAAATACATTAAAGATAGAAATGACGCATATTCCAAGAACGGAATCCTTCAAAGGTTCTTTTTCTTATAGGGGAGCAAAACTGTGGAATTCTCGCCCTTTAAATGTAAAATCAGCAAAATCTAAAGCAATCTTTAAAAAGAACCTTACCGACTGTCAAGCCGTCGCTTAATCCGTATTTTTTTGTCAATCGCTCCATTTTTTTTTCATTGTAATGTAAATTAAATATGTTTTTTAAATCTACAAATGTATAATATTTATTATATAAATTATAAGAGATTTGTTTGGCTAATGTAAAATTGACTACTTATATTTACATACGGCTTTCGCGTAAAGAAGTTGTAAAACTTACGAAATTACCGTGTTTAAATAAAAGTGATTCATTCATTCATTCATTCATTCATTGGCCGGCTGGCTGACTGGCTGACTGACTGACTGACTGACTGACCGACTGACTGACTGACTGACTGACTGACTGACTGACTGACTGACTGAAGGACGGACGGACGGACTGACTGACTGACTGACTGACTGACCGACTGACTGACTACTCAAGAAAATTAAAATGGCGATGTTCATGAGCGAACAGTGCGATGCTTGAAGAGGGGCCAACACCTCCTTCCCTTTCCTAGTCTTCATTTATTTCTGCCTTATTTTTCACTAAGCAGCCCGTCCAGAGGCTAAGGATTGTCAGGGGCAATTCAAACGCCCGTACATCTCACGCACCACGCCTATTAGCACGGTAATGATTCGACAGATGTGTGGCGTCTGAATCCGGAAGAGTTTAACTTAGATCGGCACGGTAGTTTTTTGGCTGGACGGTTTTGGCTAACCTGGCTGAAATTGAAACTCGGGCTGAAATTCGCCATTTAATCGGCCTCGAGTTATGTCGTACTTGTGCTGGTGTCGAATCAAGTGAAATTGTTTGGAAAATCTTAAAACATCTACGAATTTTCTGAAGCAACCTGCCGTAAACTTTCGACAAAACGATAAACGAAAAACAAAACATATTTTCCCTTGCTTACACTAACGTAATAACTAGGTCAATTGACTGATCTGAATGTATTTTGTAGCGGTTAAATTAACTGCTTTTGACAGTGTTAAAAAACACACAAGAAGAATTCACGTTTTGACTCCGTGGCGCAATGGTAGCGCGTCTGACTCCAGATCAGAAGGCTGCGTGTTCAAGTCACGTCGGGGTCAGCTTTATATTTTTTTTCAGCGTCTTGAAGCTTATCATAGAATATGTTTCCTCGGTTTTCTCTAGCCAAAGAGATCGAAATGAACTACGTTCTATTTTCCCAAATTCTAATGCATGCAAATTTCCTTGATCAATATTCCCTCTACGGAATCCGTTCACAGACTAAACAAACCCTTATGATGAATTCAAGAACATCTTCATTGTTGTATCCGTAATACGGCTGCAAAGCAAGGGTGTAGATTTCCCAGAGAAGAACACCAAACGAGTAAACATCTGACTCCACCGTAAATTTTCCAAGCAGCAAAGTTTCGGGTGGCATCCATCGGATGGGTAGTAAAGCTCGACCTTCAACCTGGAAAATCGAAAAAAATATATTTAAAAAATTGGAAAAGCAAGCCTGTTGCAAAAGCGAAAATGTAAATATATTATAGTCCTGGTCGAGTAACATTTGTCACAGTCAGGGAAGCTTGTTGATCATTTAAATCTCAAAAACCATTAAGATCGAAACAAGAAAAGATAATAATCTTCATTTTTTGGTTAATAATGAAATACAAAGCCTGCAGTTCCCCCTCCCACCCCCCCCCCCCCAAATACTTCTTAGTAGCTTTCAATTGAATGGTCACGTTTCAGGATTTTATCCACAGACTCAAAAGCTACAATTACCTTGTAGGGGGGGGGGGGGGGAAGGACAGGGGGCGGGACCGGGTGCCGGAACATGAGCGGGAAGTGTACGGAAAGCGGCAAAAGTTGGGGCAGGAAACGGGATTCCGAAGGTGGCAGGAAGGTGGAGAAACAGGAAAACTTTGCAACAGTGCGTAGTATTTCGCAATTGAAATACAGCAAGGGGCGGGAGCCGGGATTAGAGGGTTCGGACTGCGCGGCAATTTTGGGACGAGATAAAAACTAAATTTAAACTCTCTTAAGCGTTTGCGTTGTTTAAAGCAAAATTAAATGCGCATACGTGTATTAAATTGCTTGCCAAAAGATTGTATCGCTCAAAATAACCTCTTTATATTTTCCCTTTCAAAGTTTTTCTCCAACAACTGGCCGGTTTCCGAAGTCTTAAAAAATTGGATTCTAAAATGAACAATACACGTAAACATTCAAAATTCGCAGGTAGATTACCATGTTGTCTATCCAAAAACCATTGAGACACGTGGAACAAGAAAATTGTTTTGCTTTGCCAAAATGAAACTAAATTGTGATTGAGTTAAAAATATTAACCATTTTAGACCGGTAGATGACGTGTGCCGCCCCCGTGGCGCAATGGACTAGCGTGTTGGACTTCTAATTCAAAGGTTGTGGGTTCGAGTCCCACCGGGGGTGGACATTTTTTTAAAGACATTTTACACAAGTTAAGTTGAAGAAGCTCATTTGTCAAGAGAAAAATACCCCTGATTGAAAAAAGAAACAAACATTGTAGAGAAAAAAAGTATGAAGCACTTGACTTTCGAGCATTTTTTCCTTGTTCCCACCCAAATGAAATTGGTCCCGAACGAAACTGGAAGCAAATCAAGCCGTCTAACAACCATGTAATGTCGAACTTGCTCACACATCCATCATTCCAACTGGAAAATCCGTTGGAAACAGCCGTCATTTTAACAAGGCCGCTTTTACGACCGATAACTAGTCCAGCTATGTGAGACTAACAGATTTTGGTATTTGGCAAGTACCTTGTTTTTATGCCTTCTTATCTGATGGGCAAACCATCGTAATAGTTTAATCCAAAACAGCAGAAAATTTAGTCGCCTGATCAAATAAGGTTTTCCGAGGAAAGTAACGGGCTCGCAAAAGACAACCTTAAATTGAACTTATCTTAAAACTGATTTGGTTCTGTAAAAAGGTTTTTCCTTTACTTACCTTGTAGTAGTCAGATGCATAGACGTCTCTGGACATTCCAAAGTCGGCGATCTTAACAACCATGCCGGTACCCACGAGGCAGTTTCGTGTAGCCACCTCCCTGTGAACGAATTTGAGCTTCTGAAGATGTTCCATACCAGAGGCGCATTGCAATGAGATTGACAGCAGGTCATCTTGAGTCAGAATCACTGTGAACAAAATAATAAATGAGATACAGTTGACCTCTCATCTACAGCCACTCAGTTTGCCAAGCCAAGGAGATTGCTATGGCACTTGACCAAGATTTGGAAGGGGCGCCCTGTTCAAAATTGGCTATGATACGACAGGGAAAGGGGTATCACGAGTGACAACAAAGAGAACAACAAACCAGAACAGAACTCGATGAAAGGGGATAGTCCCAGAGTTATAGTGCATTAGTACCTGAGAAGATAGGCGAAAACAGAAAAAAAAGTCGCCTTTCTTTGTATAGATTTGCAGAAGTTGCAAATCAAAAACAGCGTTTCGCAGGCGGAAGGGAGGGGGAGAGTGCCGAAGGCGTGGATGTTTTCGCGCAGTCTTTTCTCATGAGACCGCACGGCTCAGTTTGCCTGACCAACTCAGGCGATAATACAGTCTGTGTTGCAATCTGCAGCTGGAACAAAAAAAACCAGTTCTTTTCAAAAGAACAGGCATTATTGTGGACGGTACCTTTGTCATTTGGTAATTGCGATAGTTATGTAAGAAGTGATGTAGTTATGTAACACTGCACAGAACATCATTGTGCTACAGTTGTGTGGACACTTTCGCCCAAAGCCCACGCTTAGTAACATAGCTACTAAATGTTACCCTGACAAATATTACAACCGCACATTTCCCTTATAACACCCTCTTCGGCCCCAGTTAAGGTTGTCACCCAATGTTTCAACACGGTGCAGGTGCAAAGGAACGTTGACAGGGGGAGGGGTAGGCCCAAGGGGGTACTCCCATATATAACCTATTTAGGTATGTGCCGCTGTGAAGGGTATGGTTTTCAAGCAGTTTGGTGTGGGATAGGGTATAGAAATCAGGGTGTTTTGGTCAAGAAAAGGGTAACTGATTACCGGGAAAGAAAAATTTAGTGAAAAATGGGTTTGAAAACTCAGAAATATAAAATCTAAATGAAATCGTGAAATTTTTGTTGATCGAGAGATGATTTTCCATTAAAAGCACTGTGTGGTTATATTTCTGATAGATAGCTGGAAAATAGGCAGTCTGGGAAAAGGTAGGGATTTTTGGCATCTAGTCTAGAAGAGGGTTGCAAAAACGACCTGAAAGTGGTCTGGTATAGGTTAAGGGTTTGAGAGTCCCAGCGGCACACTCCCACCAAAATTTTTCCGAGTCCCCCCTCCAGGGGGGAGGGGGGTAGGTCAATAGCCGATATGCAAAAGGTGAGGAATATTGCGCATGTGCAACACAGTTTCTCGACTACTTTTGCAGCTAACTGTAACTGCATGCGTTAAAAGATTTTCACCCCCAAAGAACTAAGGAGTTAGGCTAATTTCTAAGGAATATCATACCTTTTTCTTTCTCTTCTCCTTCAAAAAAGGGCCCAGCCTTCCTAAGGTATTGATTAAGGTCCCCAAATTCCATGAACTCGAAAATCATTCCATAAGGTTCCTCTTGTGAGCACACGGCTAGCAGCTCGACAATATTCTCATGATGAAGAAGAGACATCAACGCAACCTCCTTGAAGAAATCTTCTTTGGTTTCAGTGGAGCTGCCTTCTTTAAGCGTTTTGACGGCAACAAGTAGCTCAGAATCCTTTTTATCATCAATCAAACCGTATGCCTTTCCTAGAGGACAAATGTGCAAGAAAAAAAGATTAAAGGCCCGGATAAGCGGTATAACATTCCTCCGACAAAAATGGCTGCATTTCTTTATTCTTGACACTTTTTTGCCATTTTGATTTTAAATTGTTTCACGCAACAATTTCTGTGATAAACACACGTAGAAATTGGTGGAAATGTTTTCGGACCTTAGTCCTGTTCTCTTTTGGTCTCCGTTCCAGTAACACTGTTTCTTTGGCAAGATGTCAGCATAAACAACCCATGGCTAACAAAGACCCCTACAATACAGTAAAATATCTGGTGGTGTCCCCTGTAGCTGGTACCCTTAAAAACTACCTAATGATCAGTTGAGGCTACGCTGAAAAAGCACACAATCACTTCCTAATGTGGCTTTGGAAAACATAGGCTTGGACTGTCCGAATTGGAGAAGCTTGTAAAGTGCGAAGGAAGACCTGTTTGAATTGACTTAAAGAGACGCCAATGGAGCAGGTGCCGAAAAGTAAGGAAAGGGGGAATCCGAGAGCGCGAGATGCGAGCACGAGTGACATTTTTGTCTTTTCTTTTGGTGTCCACCGCGCAGGCTACTTAAGGAGCGGGGACGCAACCGAAAGGAGCAGCCATAAGCCACCTCCACGATCAACAACCTCAAGATGTCAATTTCGGCCTTTGGACTGCTGTGCAAGTTTTGGATCGGTTTCAGTCTGTGCATGTTCCATGTCAATCCAGAATAAACGAAGCCAATAGCTACCGGTATAAAACGCGTGTTGGAAGTAAAATTGAAAGACGTACCCAAGAAAACCAAACCGAAGTTCCCGGATCCAAGGTCCCGGATGTACTCTATGTTGCTGAGCGGAAGTTGCTTGACGTCATCAGGTTTATAGAGGCTCAGGATACTCTCGTCCATGGCTCGCATGGACTCAGCCATAATCCTGTCTCTCATGGACATGCAGGCAAAAGTGATGGCTGTTTTTCTTAGCGGTTTCCTAGTCTTTCGCCTCTTACAGACGCAAACCATGGTAACTATAACGAGCAGAAACGCTAATGCTCCGGCAGCAGGCCCAGCAATGAGAAAAATATTTTTTGGCGGCGCTGTTGATCTTGAGGACTGCGGAGAAGGAGTGAAGTCGAAGTCTGCGTGGAAGGAAAAACGAGGTTTATAGGTAAGAGAAGTCTACGGAGAGAGCGTGGCTGAGTGGTTAGGGCGCTGGACCTTAAATGCGGAGGTACCGGGCTCAAGTTGCTCTGTACACTACCTGAAGCTGTTTCCCAAGTTCAACTCCTCGGCCAGGCTTGTAGATAAACGGCTGGTTTGCCTACTACCAGTCGGAAAAAAATAAAATAACCAACCGTTATCAAAGCAGCTACAAGCTTTCTTTCTTTCAAACGTCTTATGAAAGCATTTCAAAGAGACAAGCAAAATAGTTCAACTATACCTAGTCTTTGTAACATCTATTTCTACTAACGATGCATTTTATGCATATATTACTTTAAAATAAGTCAAAATGTCTGAAAGAAGTGGGATTATTTATTTATTTATTTATTTGTCTCTTGGTAAGTATATCTTGTGTGTGGTAGCGTTTATCATACTGTAAAAGCTGGTTCTAAATTTTGTGCATGTGATAAAAGCTACAGGTAAGCCATTTAAGGACGTTCTCGCCCGGAATACTTCCACGTTCAGACTTTTTTAAAAACAAGACAAGCCCCAGGGGCATTAGACCCCGCCGTTGTTCTCCTTCCCCTAAGGTGCAAAATATACTACGGTCACTCAAGATACGGCGAGCCCAAGTGATGTAGCGGAAGTTCGCGACGAATATTTGTTTGGCCGAGCGAAAACCGGAAGTCTGGGGCAAGTGACCATGAAAAAGAAGGGTATTGCTAGACCCCGTCCTGACGGCGAGATAAAAATTTACTACAGTTTGATAATGACCAACTCAAGCAAGGTTTAACTAACTAGATTTTACTCACCGAGCACTCCAAAACGAAGACATGAAGTGTTCTCGTCTTTGTACTCATGAGAAAAACGGTAATCGGTGCATTTCGGAACTCCAGCATGAGTCAGCCTTAGTCCATGCTCTTTGAAAATGTATTTTGAGGTTCCTAGCATCTCCTTCATGGCTGAATGACACTCCTTGAAAAGAGCTTCGCAGTCTTCCCTGCAGATATCGTATCTTTCATTTTTCTCATTGCAAGGTGGCAAGACGTACTGACAAAGATGCATCCGTATCAATACTTTGCATCTCTCTTGTTTGTCTTCCACGCTATTGACCGCTTTCATAAGCAATGTTATTAATTTTCCGTCAATTTCATTCCGTACCTGTTGTTCTCGAATCTCGGCGTGAAACGATACTCCTGCCATGTCATGTTCAGCCATTGATCGCATGCTCCACTTTTGTATACTTGACAAGTGCCTTGGGGTCTGAAAATGAGTTCGATAGATCCCTTAGTTCGAAGAAATGAGGTTGAGAGTCTATGGATTGCAATTCTTTTCGGGACAGTGGGTTTTATCTTCCCGCATCCCACACCCTTCGATTCTGCGCCATCCCCAGTTCCCAACTCCCACCTCTTTGCCATTTTTTAATCGCAAAATATTATGCAATGTTGTGCAATATTTCCCTATCTCTTCCGCTTCCCTCAACTTGAGTAATCCCGCTTCCCAGTAAACTGCCCGTGATGTTTCCTCCTCCTGGGGTCCCCCCTGATCCCCGCGGAGAAAACAGACAACTTTCCGCACCAGTGGTAAGCGTGAAGCATTCTCTGTTACTCGGGCTATATTATTTATTGAGTATTCAACAGCTAATAATAAACTGCATAACAAATTGCACTATGTGAAAAAAATTGCCTCTTTTATATAGTGCAGTTTATTATGCCGTTCAAGGTCTTTCTAACTTTCAAACTGTGCTGGAATTAGTTGTATCCAGTTCAAAAAGTGGATTTCATTTTGCCTGTGCCGTCACTTCCGTCGACTGGGTTACAGTCAGATGAAGTTAAAATGTGTCAAATGAGGTATGAAAAAAGAGGTGGCTCGCGAACGCGAATGGACCACCAGTTATTGTTCCTATAATAATAATAATAATAATAATAATAATAATAATAATAATAATAATAATAATAATAATTTAGAACTTATACAACTAATAACTTATTCCTAATAGGATCTATCTGTTTTTAGAAATATTTCTTTAACCTAAACCTTAAATGATTTTCAAGTTTATGCCTTAGCAATGCCAGTTCAGTGCCATTGCTATTCTGGGGTTCGAATCTCATTCAAGTATTTAGTTCTTTTTTTCATCTTTTTTTATATTGTTGTTTGTTTGATTGTTTGTCTGTTTTTCTTTCTGGTTGGTTTATAGTATTCAATCCAATTCAACTCAATTTATTTAGTGAAATAAATATTACAAGCATTTACACTACCAGCATTTATCCAGGGTTTGGTCAGATGTAGCCCGTGCCAGGCTCCCACTGCGACAATAACACGCGCGGGACCTGGAGAAAAAGGGGGTGGCTCTCCCCAGTCCCAACGCGTTTTTCACGCTTGATTTTTCTCATTCACTTTTCCTACTACCTCGGAGCCTGAAACAGGCTAGGTAAGACCTAAGTGAAGTCACATGGGGTAGACTATTGCATAGTGAATTGTTCAAGGCGTGGAACTTACCCAGATGGTATGGTAGGGCTCACATTAGTGGTATTCAGAGTCGTAGGTACAATTGTAGTGTTAGCCGAGCCACTGGCGGTTTGATTCTTAGAAACTCCATAGCACCGCCTGGTGTTAGCATTCACGGATGAGTTCCAACAGCACCCCCAACCAAGACACTGATCTCTTGTTGAGTTGTAAGGGCCACAGGACACCAGGCTCACATTGGTGTCAGAGCAGTTGTTGGCAAGTGCTTTGAAAAAGATCGAATAAGCGTTAACGTTAAGATCGAATTAATGAACTAACATTAGTTAAGATTAAGGTACTTAAAGTGGTATTTGGTTGTTTTTGTTTGTTTTTTCATTGTAGCTGGGAACCCCATGTCTTGCGTCCTCCATCGGAGCCCCATGTCTTGCGTCCTCCATAAGATTAAGGTACTTAAAGTGGTATTTGGTTGTTTTTGTTTGTTTTTTCATTGTAGCTGGGAACCCCATGTCTTGCGTCCTCCATCGGAGCACATACAACACCATTGCTTGGGCTCAGCACGATCAGTATGGCGTCTGGCATTCAAAGGGTATGATCATCACAGCTGGATGTAATTCTTTAATTATACAAAACATATCTATTTCCTCTGAGCGCAGTGACTTATGTTTATTTGCGATGTGATTTAAATCGCTTACGCGTGGCAAAACGGAAATCCAAACAGTATGAAAAATCTCCGTTGTCGGGTAACAAGGAATGAAAAACCTTAACTCGTGAAGATGCCGGCCCTTATGACTTCAAGACTTCAAGCCGATCAAGCCTGTAAAAAAATTTCTTCCCCATTTATTTAAGTGTGTTTAGTTTTTCTACAGCATTGAATTCTTATGTCTTATGACCAAATATGTGTTAACAACGTCATTCATTATTACATGTACCAGAAGCGTATTCCGTTATTGAAGAGATTAAGTAAACGAGTTCATTTTCCTGTTCTTTTTGTATTCTTTATTGTGTTGCACTGGCTGTGAGTCACAGCAACTTCTCAGATCAAAGTTCTAATTTCTTTAATTACTAATTTTCGTGTCAAACGTTTCTTTTTGTTTGTTTGTTTGTTTCTTTCTTCTTCCTTTATTACCAATTCTTTTTTCATCATAACTAGAAGCTCTTTCTGGGCCCTCACTTAAACTTAGCTACAAGACTCCTTGCCCACGATGGTGAAGTGATGACCGTGTATTATGATCTTAAACTGAAGGGGCAGGGGGAGTAAATCGGGTAGACGAATCGTGTAAAGCACAGCTGTGTCGTTTTACTGGTGAAATCGCCTTGAGCAAAACTGTTTCAACTGAAGGTCGATAATTAGTCAGGACAGTCAATTAACTCACGTAGAATTGTTCAATTAAAGGTCGACAAATCAGGTACACGATTCGTGCAAAGCAGACTTGTCAAATTATCAGGTCCACAAATCAGGGTAGACAAGTCGTACAAAGAACAATTTTGTACTGGAATGGAGATAGGCAAATAACTGAGGAAAACGAATCGTGCCAAGGAAGCTGCTCATGAGAACTTAACCTCATGATTGTGGTTTCTGCTATTCCGGTCAGGATTATTACAGCTGACCACAATTTTCAATTTTAAATGGTCTCTTCAAGGTCTTCACTTTCCGTAATTATTAGTTCTTTCACAAACCACATAAAGAGGTTTAAAAGGGATAGATTTTCACGTGTGGGTATTCACTTCAAATTCTACAGCTATTGAGTTCCCTTTAAAACGCAATCGAGCCTGACCTGTAAAAAGCACTCAGATTTACTGTACATCTGAGCACCCTTCCGCAGCTCAGATGCTACAAATCAAAGGGCGTTGCTTCGAATCCTGTTCAGGTTTGTACTGGACGAGAACCAATCGCCTTGAATGACAAAAAACAAACTGCAAAAGTGAAAGTCTGTACATGCCACATACATGAAGCGATCAGTTATGTATACGTCAAAGTGCGGATATTAGTTTCACAAGTAATCGATTAGAAACTTCAGCGGCTGGAAATAATTTTTTAAAAGTGTGAAAAAATGTATAGTGTTGCCTGAGCTTTAAATGTAACCGGAATCAATGACCCGTAATACACGCACGTGTCATAAGATGAGATAAGGCTGAATCCACGCGAATAGCGAACTTTTTTCGTTCCATTTTCATATGGTTTGGATTTCTGTTTTGCCACGATTAAAATCGCAGTGAAGACGTAGATTTTAAATTTTCCTCCTTCTAAAACGCTTGCTATAGAGTGTATGTAATCTTGGAATAAAAACTGATATGTTTAGTGTAGGTCTCTAAAGTGAGCAAGAGTTCTAGATAAAGGAAAGTTGCCTTGCTCTTTCTCCAGGAAGGTGGGCAAGGGTGCCTTTAGGCTACGAAAGGATATACGGAGTTGAGTCTACGGCTTTGAATTAAGTCATGTATCAAAATGTCGCAAATTTTTATTGAGGTGAGTTAGTGTTATTTATTACATCTTATTAGCATCACATAAAAGAGGATGGTCAGATATAGACGCACCATACTTACGTGTCACTGAAAAAAAGATAAGGCAACTCCAAGAATATGCTATTTTCATTCATTTTTATCTGAAACCGGAGATTTTCAAACGGTTTGGATTTCGTTTTGCCACGCGTAAGCGATCAAAATCACACGGAGAAGAAAATACTGCCTGTAGTAAAAGTCTTTCACAGTAAGAATTGTCTTCTGATGTGAATGGAAACAACAGACGAAAGACGTACATACAGAAAACATGCCATGGATTTACACCTCCAGTAAACGGAAAAATAGTTTTGTTAGTGTAGCGGTTATGATATATAATCTTCGGTGTTTTCAAGGCATTTAACCCCTTGTTTCCTAGGGTGACCAAACCGAAAACACAGCCAAAATAATTCAAAATATGAATCATTTTGTTAAGTGTTGGTAATCTACAAATACCACCATTAGTAAGTACTATTCGATAGCTTACATATCATTTCATTCACATTTGAGAATTTTACTGACAGACTCAAAACGTTCTGGAACTGACTCTAGTAGTAAGGGCTTTACGCACTCTTGTCATTGAAGTTTCAATTTCATTCCAAATTTCTCGCCAGTGCTTTTTAAAAGGTGCAAATCAACTTCCATTAGTGTTTGTATAAACTAGATGGCCCATAACAAGGAATAAAAGAAATGGTTGCTAATTCCACAGGAGGGGCAGTCTACAATTAAAAAAGCTAAGTGATGTGTCATTCGAAATGACAAGGTTTTCAATTTCCGTCGTTTCGGTCTGAAACTATATAGATCTTGGACATTTTCGCTTGAGACAACGTAAGTCTTTTATGAAGGGCGTAGATTTTTCGCCGTTTAAACAATAAAAGAGAAAATTGAAACATCTTGGTCCGAAATTAGTGTCAGGATTTTAAGTTCTGAAAGGCACACCGCCTCCCCCAGCAAAATCTGAGGAATCCCCCCCCTGCTTGGGTTGGGATGATTGAAAAGGCAGTTGTATACCTTATTATAGGAAATTTTAATGCTTGTGTTAATTTAGGTATTTGAAATTAACGCGCCGAGTTGAATTAACGCGAATTGAAGGGAAAATTACTCCCCAATAAAGGAAATTAACGCGAAATAGGGGGTAAAATTTCAAAATGAGGGAAAATTAACGCGACTAGCACAAAGAAACACCTTGTGATCGCAACTGGAACTAATTTATATCTAACTGAATGTCAAGATCACGAGCAAAACAGGTCTACATGCGTGTGAGGCAATTTCTTTGCAGACAATGTGCGCTAAATTCTGCTTAAATGTAGGAAAGCTATTGTTTTGTGGGTGTCAAGAACGTCTGGATTGTATCCAGAATATGGGATTAAACTGATGGAAATTAAGGTCGCGGACATTAACGTTCCATTTAATCAACAACGCGGAAATTAACGTGACTTAAATTAACGCGAATTCTTACAATTCGCGTTAATTTCATGGAGCGTTAATTTCCTATAATAAGGTAATGAAGCTTCTGTTTTTGTAACATTTGTGTAATTTGAGCGACATACGTTTACCTCACTTGTTAAAAATCGTTGGATCTCCAAGGTTGAACAGGGAAAACGATTCCAAAATTGCGTATTTGGTCATTTAAAAAGGAGCCTTATGGTCAGCGTTAGATTCGAGGTCTCGTCACTCAGTGTTGCATAAGTTATCCCTACTTTACAAACGCACTCATTCATCAATTCATTCATTCTCGCGACCAGCAAATTAAAATATTACTTACCGCCCACAAAATTAAACAACAAAAACAGCATCCATATGTTTTCTCCTGGCTTTTTGGTAAGCGGGAAGCTTTTAAGCAGAGTACGGATCATTCTGAGTAAGGTTTGGCCGAAGAAACAAATTTCCTGGATCCTGCCGAAGTTTCCGCGAAGCAACTTTAAATGCATTTGCCTTTGACACTCTTACAATGTTACTTAATTACCATGGACACAATGAGATGCCACGACCCTATATATGTCGATGGGGCGGGCTATTTTGTCAACGACTGGGAAGTACACAGAAACCAATAAACGGCCTAAAGCAGAAGAAACGAGGTCATGGACTCTCTAAAATTTTCCCGTGGAGCCCGAAGCCCAAAGCCTTTGTCTTATGGAGCGGACAAAAATTCCTATCGAGCTAAATGGAGCCTTGGAGCCCCGTTTTCTGCCGTCTTGGAGCCCTGGAGCTCGGCGAGCCCTCGGAACCCCAAACCACCTTAGGATCCTGAAGGGATCTCAATCGAGGGTTGGCAACTGGGAATTTTAAAACGCAACATGTTTTAAATTCATTGTAAGTGTCTTTAATTTTGCATTGACAAGGTTGGAAAACAGCGTTGGAAAAGGGAACTTGCTGCAACTCTAAGTTTTTAGCTGCACAGGGTTACTTTGGACGATCAAGTAGAAGGGAAAGAGGACGGGGCGCCCTTTTTATCCCGTATCCCCCTGGTCCCCGATATGGTGTTGCTCCCTAATTCTAAACATTCCAAAACCACAGGCAAAAAAGCATCCGCCTTGATTCTAAAAACTTGTAACCGCAAAGTAGAAGTTCGTAAGCATAATGAGATTTGAAACCAGCATAAAAACGTCTATTAATTAATAATCCAATACAAGGGTCTATAAAATTGACTACTGAGCATGCTGCATAGCATGGGATAACGCACGTAATGCAATGATACTTCAAATTTGTCAATTCTGGGATGTTATCGTGATCTTAGACAATATGTCGATTAAGCGCTTTTTCAGAGTAAACGTGATACAGTATTGCTTTTTTCAGCTCAATTTAATTTTCCTGTTAAGACCTTCTCAAGTCTCAAGAACACGCAATGAGGGTTGCTGACTGCACAGCCTCAATCGAATCTGAACTGGACTCCTGGACCACGAATTCCGGACGTAGAATATAAAAAAGTAAACAATGCAGTGGAGATTTCAAACTTATCTACAGCGATCTAGTTCAATTTGACCGTGAAGATATTCTCATTTGCATTATTTGTTCGTGTTGTGCCGTGATGGAATGGAATGGAAATCTACCTACTGGAGAATAGCCAAACATCTGTTTAATCCAGTAAAAGGTTCTTTGAACCTGTGGATTTTATCCTATTATTTTTCGTTCTCTGCGAGTCTCTCACCAGTTCTGTTTACATTTGAAAGCAACATTACGTCATTTTTGAACCCTCCTTTAAAACTTAGATCGCTGGCAAACTGATTTAATAAGCTTAACTGAGTTCATTACAAAATATATTTGAAATCTTCTTAAACTAGTTAAACTCATACTCCTATGTTTGCTGTTTATTCCGGCATGCTACAATTTTACCGGAAATGATCCTATAATTAGAATTTTTTTGCACATTTGCAATAACCATAACATCAGCCACTCGGCACTTGGATGGATTCCGTATCTAATATTGCACACCTCTCTCCTCCACAGAGGCTCCTGTTAGTAAACACCAATGAAAGAAAAAAGAGGGAAGCAGGAGCACTGGAGAGAGAGATTGCACACTATAAAAAGGACCCATGGTCGGCCCAATCCAAGAAAATAAAACAGTGAAAAGAAAAGTGCAGGAAACAAGTCACGAAAAAGTAAAAATGAAGAATGCCTATTGAGGCAAATCTATACTCACGGTCAGTAAAAACCACAAGGAACAGTGAATTTTAAAGCCACACTTACATCGAAGGAGACAATTTTTTTCGGCCCAGTTGCAATTCAGAATAAGAGGCGGACAGTCACAAAACCTGAACTGAAAAGATTAGCCGTGACGTTGTAAAATTCTTACTGGTCTATTACCGTAAAATCTCTTTTTATCTACAGTGAATGACTTTATGCTAAAAATGAAGCTGCGGATAGAAAAGCAATCAAGAACCTGTGGCAAGAATGAGACGTTCCCGGCCCTTAACGATTTTTCGTGTCTGGGCAACCTCAGGTTCAGATTTCCTTGCTTTACATTGTGAACAAATTACAGTAGAATTTGTACCCGTAAGAATTCGATTAAATTCAACAACAACAAAACTTAAATCTACAAAAAGAAGGAATACGATAGGAAGTCCCAAGTCGCGAGAGACGCCAAAGACCATAGAATGTTCTAGACTTTCTTGTTACAATAATTACAGCAAAGGAATATTGTTTATTATAAAACCCTGGCTAAATTTAGACGGATAGGAAAAACAATTTAAGGATTATAGGATTAGAGGATTATAGGCCATTGTTTTATTTAATGAAACGAAAACAGAAAAACGACTTTTATAAAGTTCAAGGCAACATCCAACTATTATTAGAATAGCATATGCTACAAAAGATAACAATTTATTAGAGTTCACTCAATTCGTAGAGTTCACTCGCGATAAGGGTACACTATGGGCGGACACTATATCTTGAATTCAGTGACTCTGTTCGCTGTATGTAAAGTTTAGTCAAAATACGTATGAACAAATTCAATACAAAACAAAGAGATTGTTTGATTAAAAAGTCGCAAAGTTCTAATTTTTGAAAGCTCGGAAATTTCATCGTTTGATTCGTTCATTCATTCGTTCATTTATTTACTACTTATTTGAACATGTGAAACAGCGAACCATGATTTACCACGTCAAGAGCGGTACGTGCTCAATGCATTAACACAAACACGAAAACCATGTTGAAAATCTTGATAAGCTACCTATAACAGCAATCCACATCAAAAGACTTTGGGCTCAGAGTTTGCAAAAAACGTTCATTGAAAGCCCAACAAAATTTCATCCATAATAATTACACGACTCAGCTACCATAAGATTAATATAAAACGACCTCTGCGACTGACCAGAAATTTTAGTAATTAAATACTGAATAACAACTCAACACTGGCTCATAATTATACTTTTGCAAAGGAAAAATAAGCAAATTTCTAAGGAAATGTTAAGAAGAGCATGTTTAAATAAATGGAGAGTTATTTATTATGATAGTAAGCAATCACTGTTTTAACAGGCCATTTTCCGAGTTGTCTTGTACCTCTTTTTTCAAGCGAGTCTTGGTGCACAACCTTTCATGTGAAAATGAGTTTTCATTCACATCCAAATAAAACTCGTTTTCATGTGAAAGGTTGTGCACCTGGCCTCACCTTCAAAAAGAGGTACAAGTCAACTTGAAAAATGGCCATGGTCTATGAATCCAGAGTAAAGGGTCCAGTCTACACATCGAATAATTTAATAATCTCGTACAAAGAAACAACGTGTGACCCAGGTGGTGTACGCACTGCGATCGCGTTGCATTGTGGAAACAAAATTTCCAACATGGCGGCGGAAGGTTCCTAATTCGGTAAGATTTCCTCTGTGTCTTAATCGTTAGTTAAGAAGTATTTCTTTCTCATTTTTCTAAAAGTTACTAGATAGGAGGCTTTTGAAGGTTATCGAGTGTTTTTTAGATAGACTTTCTCAGCATAGGCATCGTTATAAACGATAAACATTATAACGCTTATTCGTAGTGTAATACGATACCATTTTTGGGGGGCATCATACTTTTTATCTGTGTTCGTTGGAGTCCCGAAAAGTGTCTAAATTGTTTCTTTAACTTTCCATCTACAGCTGGATATAATCGCTCCCCAACGCGCCTCATCGCATCTTTGTGTTTTCGGCCGATGCGTTAAAGCAATATGGCCGCCAAAAGGCCTATTGTTGTGGAGGGTACACGCCGGGCAAGCCCGACAACAAACGACCGCCGCCGGAGGGAAAATCGAGGAAGAGCCTCTTCCAGGATGAAAACATCCGTTCTAAAAAATTCTCAAGTGCCCGAGAGTGGTCTGCGGAGGAAACCTCCTCGTTAGTGCAATACATTTGCCTTTTTTCTGAAGACGCGTGGAGAGATAAATGGCCCGTGACCACGAAAGATGCCGGCTTGTGGAATGCCTGTGCGGATTCTGTGAACAAGACTTGCAAATCCTCGCGAACAGGTTTGTCAGCCTTGATTAAAGCAATGTTGTATGCACAGAAAAAGGAAGAAAGAAAACGGTGTGATCTTATTTATGACTCGCTGCATTCACTGGGTCCTGCAATCTGAAATGTAGCTATTAATTGTATAGTATGGAATAGTGTGGTTTACACAGTTTAATGGTCAGTTTTCATAATTATCATTAATTCCTATCAAAATATGTTCATAATTTTACTTGACATAACATCAGTGTATGTTAGAGGATAAAGTTGCACCAAAGCAGGCCCTACAACTTTCGGTGCACATTGTTAATTAAAAATTTGAAGTGACAAGTAATTGGTCTTGCAAGAATTATGAAATTGTAAGTATCCATTATGCTTTGTTCTTTAAACGTTTTAGCTTATATAATTATTTTAAAAAATAAATGTAAAGAAGATCCTCGCAGTTATGAACGCAACTTATGCAGTTGCGAAAAGAAAGCCTGAAAAAAATCAGGCTTCACGGGATTCGAACCCTGACCTCTGCGATGCCGGTGCAGCGCTCTAACCAATTGAGCTAACAAGCCAACTGGGAGCTGGCCATTAAATTGGTTCGTAATATACCCGGGAAAGATGAAGATGAAATTATGAATATATGAAATTCATATATTTGAACTGCGGAATGAAGAAATAAATGTAAAGAAGATCCTCGCAGTTATTAACGCAACTTATGCAGTTGCGAAAAGAAAGCCTGAAAAAATCAGGCTTGCGCGGGATTCGAACCCTGACCTCTGTGATGCCGGTGCAGCGCTCTAACCAATTGAGGTCAGGGTTCGAATCCCGGCAAGCCTGATTTTTTCAGGCTTTCTTCTCGCAACTGCATAAGTTGCGTTAATAACTGCGAGGATCTTCTTTACATTTATTTCTTCATTCCGCAGTTCAAATATATGAATTTCATATATTCATAATTTCATAATTATTTTTAATTTAAGGGTCCTCTTGCCGCACACGAGTTACAAAGCACCTATCAAGGCAGTTTAAGTCTTTGTCAGAAGCAGAGGAGGCGCTTAACATTGATTATATCAGAAACTCCTTTGTTGATGAAGAAAGTGGGAGCACACCTCGGAGGACAATAATGCCTGATGATACCTCTTTGTCTCCCATCTTCAGCTGCTCACCGGCCAAAGATACAAAGCAGTCAAATACCAGTGTTGGTGATGTGGTGAGGGAGTTTTTGACCACTTTTGAAAGTTCAATGACATCAAGATTGAGGTCACAACTCCTTCACCATTTATTTAAGCTTTCTGTTGTGGAAGATGATGGCATGGAATTTTTCAAATTTGTGAACAGTGATTTCCTTACGTCAAGTTTGAATGCAATGAGAACATTGCTTAAAGCAAGGAAACACAATTTAATTTATTACTTAAGTAAATGTTTTGAAAACTCCAAGCCAAGAATGCCACTTGATCGAATGCCCTATGGCTTGCTCGATTACTGACAACATTTGCCTCTTTGCCAGTCACAGGACACAAAAACTTGGCATGGAGGAACACTACTCCTCATGGCTTGAAACCATGTTTTCTCAATTTGGCCATCAGTGGTTGTGCCTCCACAGGGGACCAGCTTGGCAGTACGATCTGAATGTTGAAACAGAGGGGTCTGTGCAGGGTAACCCTGATGATACCTCAAAAGATGTGGACGGCGGTCAAATTGATATCATCCAGAGTGCCTTGCAGCAATCATCACTGAGTTTAGAATTGGAAGAAGGCAATGATACTCTGGACTTAAGTTCCAGTACCCTGTGCACGTCTCCCGCCAGTATACCTATCTGCTCTTCCCCTATAACAGATCAGACAGAAGAAAATGCTGTCTCAACTCCAGACTTGTGTGAAGTTGGAGACCTGATGCACGTCTCGGACTTGTGGAATTCGGTGCCTGAGGATGAGAGGCGGGAAATGGAGTTGGGGTTAGTGTCCTCACAGGAAATGGAGAGGCTTCACTCTATACAGCCCACTGGGTCCTTGAATGCAAAACGCAACCCATGGATGTTTGACCCAATGAAGGTTGGTTATGTTCATTAATTAATAAATAACTGTTGTTTTTAACAAAGGAGAATATGCATACATGTGTATATCAGGTTACCATCCTATTTCATATCAAAGTCATTATGTGCAGAATTAAGGCTACTCACCTTTTCCATATTTTTTTTCAACAAAGGTAAATTTTTGTGTGTTATGATGGTAACATAACATCCGCAGCCTAACCGATACTTAATTAAGTTTGTTGTAGGCTAATATTTTTCGCGTTTAAGGGGTCTGGTTTAGTGTGGGGCATCTACAACATGAAAGCAAATGGTTGGTTGGCAACACTACAACGTAGTGTGATGGCTGTAATGAGTTGTAATATTTTACATCATTATTATTATTGTCTATTTATTTTGCTAGAGTAAGATAAATATTGCAAGCCTGGGTGTGCGCGAGATTCAAAAGCGCATTGCATCAGCTGGATTTTCAAGGACTGTTAATGTGCAAGTGAGTTAGTATTTAAGTTCTGTTTATTTATCAATGCTTCGGGGGTTTAATAAAGGGCCAGGTGCTGGGCAAATTGACTGTCTGTGAGCATGACTTTGCCCTTCTGTTTTTAACTTCCCAACCAACATTTGCAGTGTGACCAGGCGGTGTGCGTCACGAGATTTGACCAATCAGAACGCGTCATTTCTGAGGCATTTTCGTGCTCGGAAAGAGCCGCTACGAGAAGTGTATGAGGTGAAATTTTCTTTATTTTCGACGCTTGTGATTTTGTTCGCGGGATTGTGCCCCATCCTAAAGTTTTTGGAATACCAGATCTTAGTTCTGGTCAGGTTATCGTTGAAGGTAAACGTTTTAGTCGTGTTTATGAGGAAGTTCAAATTGGGCGGCTAGTTGAAAGCCGCCATGTTGATTTCACTGTTAATGTCACAGTTCTTCTTGGACTCGAAGCTGCTTACTCTTAACGGTATTTGCCCATTAACTTGGCCAGTTAGTTAGTATAACTTTTCTTCTTTTGAAATTTCGGGGTCTACCTGGGTCTACCCCTTATGGTTTTTTCCGTTACAAGCCATTGAAAGTATCGTAGAATGAAGCGATCGTGTAAATCAAGTAGCAGATCTCCCGGGAAACCGGCTAAGAAAAGTAGACCGAGATGAAAGCCGACACGAAGGGAATAACACCGAAATTCAAAAGACTCTGCTCAAATTTGAACCAGAAAAGGGGAAAAAGGTCAATTTCTAAAATGCCTCGGTCATTTCAGCATTTTATCTCCCTTGGTTGTGTTTATGAGTTCTCGGGTGCTGTACAAAGTGAGCTTATTTTAGAATATGAGTCGCCAGTGAAGCTGTTTCTTTCGGTTTTTTATCACAAGACGTAAACAGTGATTTTATTTGTACATTCTGGTAATAAAATGGTGAACAAAACAACTTGTATGAGCAAAAGTTGTTACTGTTTTGTCACTGTTTTGTGTGTAATCTTATCATTATTTTCTGACAGTCAGCTCTACAACAACTGTGCATGTCTCTGCCACCAGTGGAATAGATTATGTATGAACTATATTTGAGTGCTTAAGAATTGTGAAGCTAATTTTGATTTCTAATAGCTTATCGGCTTAAGATAGTATCGCTTATGGATATGTCCACACTGGTGCTGTGTTACTGGGTATCCAAAATGTAATATTGTGTACACATTTTAAAAACTGAGCTCTATTTTGCACTATCAGATGCAATTTAAAAATGTGAGCATAGGCAGGAGTTATTCGTATATAAGCCAACTGACAGAAGGTGTTTGCTAAGTTGTAACCTTGGAATTGAAGAAAGACAAACACATGGAATTGGTGATCACTTTAGAGTCCAAGCACAGATCTTCACTTTGAAGTTAGGCACCCAAATTCATGCATGAGTACTTGAAAAAAAAAAGGCGTGTGTTCATATAAGTGCCCAGTGAAAATAGTAATCAGTGCAAAAAGAAATTGTTATCCTGTGTGCATGTAGCCTCTGTACAGCCGCCCGCCCTCCTCAAGAAAAAAATCAGAAATGTGCATGTCTCATTTGGTTGTCTTCTACTACTCTTTTTTGCCATAGTGCTGCTACTGAGATACACTGTGTACACCAGTCTTTTCTCACAAAGAAGATGAAATAAATATTTACTTGATATGCTAGGAAGCCTTATAACCCAGACTACAAAGTGAAATAGTTGGAACAAAGTTGGCTGTATTGCAAGTAAATTTTAGCACTGTGCTTTTGCACACTTAATGAACTACACCCTCTTATTGACAAGACAATAGTGAAGTATTAAACTTACTGACTCCTGTTGGCAACATAACAAACACCAAAGTTTAGAAGAAAAGCTGCATTCAGGGGCCAATTCAACAAAACTTTTACAACTATTATTTACAAGTGTAGTAAATTATTTATAAGTGCCCAGTGAAAATAGTAATCAGTGCAAAAAGAAATTGTTATCCTGTGTGCATGTAGCCTCTGTACAGCCGCCCGCCCTCCTCAAGAAAAAAATCAGAAATGTGCATGTCTCATTTGGTTGTCTTCTACTACTCTTTTTTGCCATAGTGCTGCTACTGAGATACACTGTGTACACCAGTCTTTTCTCACAAAGAAGATGAAATAAATATTTACTTGATATGCTAGGAAGCCTTATAACCCAGACTACAAAGTGAAATAGTTGGAACAAAGTTGGCTGTATTGCAAGTAAATTTTAGCACTGTGCTTTTGCACACTTAATGAACTACACCCTCTTACTGACAAGACAATAGTGAAGTATTAAACTTACTGACTCCTGTTGGCAACATAACAAACACCAAAGTTTAGAAGAAAAGCTGCATTCAGGGGCCAATTCAACAAAACTTTTACAACTATTATTTACAAGTGTAGCTATTGTTTTTCAAACTGTAAAACAATAGCTGCACTTGTAAAAGTTTTAATAAATTGACTCCTGGTCATTATCAGGTTCTCAGGTTGGAGCTTTGCCCATACTGCTTTGTCTTTAAAATGTTCATATACAGGTCTGGGGTGGCTAACTACCTTTTAGATACAGCTATTTCAATTAAAGTTGTAGGATTTTAAAGCCTCAAGTTTACGCGACAAGACCGAAAGTAAGTATGGGTAGCTGTACACTGTACATCTTTTGTAGTTCGGCTGTAATTTCACGGCTGCTGCTGCTGCCATAAGATGGGTAAAAGTATCATAAACACTTGTCCATGTGATCTATTTTCTGAAGAATTGAACAATAGCCTAAGTTTGGTAAATTTATCAATAAATTACCCATATCAGCTTGCAGTCTTGTTGCGAAGGTTTTCCAACAACGTTAATTGAAATAGCTGTAGGTCCAGAAACACAGGCCAGTGAGATATTTTAGAAGCAATTATCATGATAGCCATCACAAAGTGTCCTCAGGGATTAAAAGGAATCTGAAGTGACATGAAAGTGATAATTGAAGCTGTCACGTATGAAGGGCTTTCTCAACAATCCTTGCCTGTATTTCTGGAACCATCAGTATGCCTTACCTCATGTTTGTCTTTTGTGGTATTACTGGAGTGTGGTAAAGAAAAATTCATGGCAAAGCTGTAAGCTCCTGGCTTTGCTATAAATTTCATCTCATCAAACTTCAGCAAGAGCACTTGCTTTGCAGGGAAGGTATTCCTGGAGGCAAACAATATCCCTCAGCTCTGATATTACACACTGTCATATATGTGACGTTTCAATTACCAGAACAGATAACATTGTTAAAATTATTTACTATCGAGCCCACTATCCAGCCTACACATGTCCATGTGAAGGAGCAATCCACTCAAATGTTCCTGCATACTTTCAACTGACTTGGTACAGACAAGACAGAGAAATACATTTTATTTAATAAAATAACTTGTGCACTCTGAGTGGCTGAGATGTATGGTTGCATGCGAGTGTGTTAATACAGTCGAATAAAGCAAGGAAAAACTTTTCCTGTGTTTGGATAGCCTGATATACAGTAAACACTCAAGTGGGGAATTCTCATGAGTTTATACGCAACCTGGGCTGGGCACTACCTGCAAACCCTCAAAGGTTTTCATAACTGTCTTGAATTCTCCCAACCATTCTCGTGTTTATATTGGGCTATGCAAACACAGCAAAAATTTTTCTATTGGGGACTGGGACTGGTCTTTGGAGCGAACGGACGTGTCTTTTGATATCTGAGACTTTTCCACCAAAAAATGTTCTTATAAAACGCCTCCAAACGCCAAAGCACCATGGAAGAGCAAAAGGGGAAGAAGAATACGAGCGAAGATACGAGCCGAAAGAGGAGGAGAGAGTCAGGCTCACAGACTGAAGACAAAGAGTGTTGCAGCAGTTGCCGTAGTATGGCCGACATCATCGCCGACATGAACCGTAAACTTGACCTAGTTCTAGCGCAGATAAAAGAAATTGACGAGCTGAAAGAGAAACAAAAACAGCTGGAGAAAGAAAATGGGAGTCTGAAAGAAAGCCTTGAGTTTGCTCACGGGTCCATTAAAACCTTGACCGAACGAGTCGACGCTCAAGAAAAGATGATTTCAGAATTAATGAAAGATGTAAATGATTTGACCAGAAGTGTGAACTCTGAGAAGGAACGCGCAGTCAAATTAGAAAGTCACAGCCGGAGAAACAATTTAATTTTCTATGGCATCCCTGAAGAAACAAATGAATCCAGTGCTAAGAGCGAATCATTGCTTTACTCCTTTCTAGAGGAGAATCTAAAGATGGAAGAAGAAGATATCGTTGGATTTTCGGTTGAACGTGCACACCGCCTTGGCAAGCGAAATGCAAGTGGTGACAAGCCGCGCCCGATTATAGCAAAGTTTACCTTTCACAAGGATAAAGAGCTCATATTATCAAACGCCCGTTTTCTTGCCGGATCAGACTTTGGAATCTCGCAAGACTTTCCTCGAGAGATATGCAAATACGTAAAGAACTAGTGAAAGTTTTGAAACAAGCAAAGAAAGATGGACACGATGCTAAGCTGGTCTACGTAACAGCAAAAGGTACCAAAATCCAGTTCATAAATAAACACAGGCACACTTTTCTTATGGGTAACCCTCTAACAAGAAGCTTAACATCTCTTCACGACAAGGCGTGCTTTGGCTGGAGACTTTTCCCATAATAAGTATTATTTTTACGGTTAGTGTAATTAGTGTAACTGTACATGTTTGTTTTCTTTATCTTTTTATCCCAATGTTGTGTTCTTTTTTCGGTGAGCAGGATATCCAGTGGGAGAACCTTTTATCTATGGAACCTATTAATCTTGTTACGGTAATTTTTATTAACTTTCTATGGGTAATATAACTATTTCATCACTTAACGTTCGAGGCTTGGGCAATAACAAAAAACGAAGAGGAACTTTCCAGTGGCTTAGAAAGAAAAACTATTCTATTTACATGCTGCAAGAGGTCCATTGTACAGAGAAATCCTTTGAGACTTGGGCCGCTGAATGGGGCTATACAGCCCTTTTCAGCGGCTTAACAACTAATAAAGCAGGTGTCGCTATTCTTTTCAAAAACAACTTCACTTTCAAAGTTTTGAAACAACTATGTGATAAGGAAGGAAGGTACATCATTATCGATTTGGTAGTCGGTGAGCTGACCTTAACGATTTGTAATATCTATGCCCCTAACAAAGACGATCCCGCTTTCTTCCAAAATGTGAGTGAACAAATGACATCTTTTAAATGTGAGGAAATATTATTTTTGGGGGGGATTTTAACCTTGTTTTGGATGTCTTGAAAGACAAAAACAGCGGGAAACCAAGCAACTCCTTTTATAATGAACTTTACACATCCAAAATAACAAAGAGAACAGAAAATTTGGAAGAACTTTTCTTTGATCAGGAACATCCTAAACTCAATCAAATTGATAAGGAAAAATGCGAGGGCCTATTAACTGAAAAAGAATGCCTAGAAGCAGTGAAGTCGATGGAACTCGGTAAATCACGTGGTACAGGTCTTCCCGCTGAATTTTATAAAGTGTTCTGGAAGGATATATCTCCTTATCTGATATGTTCCCTTAATAGAAGCTATCAGAAGGGTAAGTTAGCGATAACCCAGAGGAGAGGTATCATATCATTGATCCCCAAGAAAGACAAAGCGTTAAACGAATTGAAGAACTGGAGGCTTATAACCGTACTAAATTGCGACTACAAAATTGCGTCTAAGGCAATCGCTTCTCGTCTCAAGACTGTGTTGGCGGATCTAATAGAGTACGATCAGACTGGCTTCTTGAAAGGCCGTTCTATTGCAGAAAACATTTGCTTAATCAACAATGTTATTTCATACACACACTCAAATGGTATCCCTGGATTACTCCTCTTCGTTGATTTTGAAAAAGCTTTCGATACTGTCGAATAATCTTTTGTTCAAAAAACCCTAGAGCATTTTGGTTTTGGTTCATCTTTTATTAATTGGATCAGTCTTTTTTATACCGATATCCAAAGCTGTATAATAAACAATGGCTGGTCAGGGGGTTTCTTCGAGTTGGGTAGGGGTGTAAGGCAGGGCTGTCCGCTCTCACCTTACATTTTCATTCTTTGTGTCGAGGTGCTAGCTACTGCTATACGCAGGGATAACGAAATTAAAGGAATCTCTGTAGGAAATGTCGAATGTAAGATTAGTCAGTTTGCAGATGACACTACAATGATTCTAGATGGCTCACAAGTGTCACTTAAGAGATCCTTTGCATTGCTATACAGCTTCGGTCAATTGTCTGGCCTGCGAGTTAACTGCGAAAAACTGAAGTTCTTTGGATAAGATCCAAGACAGGTTCAAATCAAATTATGTGCCCAGAAAAAAACTTGACATGGGCAAATGGCAAAGTTAAGGCTTTAGGTGTTTGGTTTTGTACGGACCAAAATTTAGGAATGAAAATGAATTATGAAGAGAAGGTTCGGAAAGTTGAGGATATCCTCAACAATTGCAAAATAGGAGATTAACGCTTTCGGGAAAAATTACAGTTATAAAGGCTTTAGCTGCATCTCATCTTGTATACGTTATGTCGTCACTATGTACATGTTCTAAATCGTTAAAAGCAACAAATGACCTGCTTTTCAAATTCTTATGGGATGGGAAAGGGGACAAAATTAAACGGACTGAAATGATAGCTGATTATTGCGATGGTGGTCAAAAAATGATAGACATAATGGAATTTAATAAATCTTTGAAGATTGCGTGGATATTAAAATATATTTCTGATGAGTGCAAATCTAAATGGAAGTGTGTTTTTGATTTCCATCTTTCTAAATTGGGAGGCAAATTAGTTTTTCTTGGGAACTTGAGTAAAAAAGATGCTACGAAACTCAATGTCAAAGATAATTTCCTCCAAGAACTTATAGAGATTTGGACCCACTTTATCTACAGAGATTCTTTTGACTGCCAACGTGACTTTAGTGGTAGTCTGATATGGAACAACTCATTAGTAAGAATTGCTGGTGAGGCTGTCTTCTACAAGAACTGGGCAAAAGCCGGAGTAAAAAATATCAAAGACCTCATGAATGATGAGTGTGAGGTCATAACTTATAGAAACTTTAAAGAGAAGTATTGTTTTCATGTTTCCTTCCTTGAATTTTATGGCGTAGCCTCGGCCATAAGGTCCGCCAAGAAGATTTTGAAAATGAAATCACAAAGTGAAAACGATCAAGGGATTTCAGTACAAAAACTGTTTGCAGCAACTAAGCCAACCAAATTAGCTTATGAAATCCTAATAAATAAAAAATCTACTCGCCCTAAAAAGAGTCAGGAAAAATGGGTAAGAGACTGTAAACTTCAAGCTGTGGAGGATTTGAACTGGACTTTTATTTATTCACTTCCAAGGATATGCGCAGTAAGTACTAAACTAAGGAATTTCCAGTTCAAATTCCTCCACAGACGTATAGCAACGAGTTCCTTTCTTTTCAAAATTCGAATATCGTATACAGCTCTTTGTTACTTGTGCAAAACAGGCGACGAAACACTTATTCATCTTTACTGGGACTGCTCAGTTACAAAATCTTTTTGGCAAAGTGTGAAATAATTTTTCGTTTCAATCCATCTTATACCAACCTCGCACGTTTTAGACATGTATGAATGTTTAGGCTTCGGAGGAGAGGAAGATGATGTATTACTAAACCACTGTTTGCTCCTTGCAAGATATTATATCCATTGTTGTAAATTTAAGAATGTCTCTCCATGTATCGGAGAATACGTGCAACGGCTGAAATTCAATTTTGAAATTGAAAAACAAGTTTCTATGGTGACAGGTTAAGAGAACAAATTTCAGCAGAGATGGTGCAAAATTCTCCAGGCACTATAAGAAGTGGCTTCTCACACAACTTTAATCTCCTCCTTTTCTTTAATCCAAAACCAAGTTTTGCTTAAGTATTTTTTTATCCGGGTTCCTCCTCTTTTTTTTGTCCTGCTCTCCGTCTACTTTGCCTTAAATTTGTTCTTCCCCCCTTTTTTCTTTTATTTATTTATTTATTTGTCTAATTATTTACTTATTTATGTTTTAGTCATGTGAACCTGTGTAAATGTGAACTGTTACAATAAAGTGTTAACTAAAAAAAAAAAGTTTTTCGATTTTTTGCTTGAATTCAATCTTTTACAGTGAGACCTGTGGACAAAATTATTTTCACATATTTTCTGTAAAAGGAAACAACTCTCTTAAGCAGACAAGAAGGTCAATGAACAACATCGGTATCAATTTTTTTTATAATCAATGTGACTGTAGGAATGTAGGTTAGTAACTTGTTAAAATACGAAACATATACATGGAAATATGGCTCTGCCTTGGGATGAGCATCACTAGTCATATAGCAAGGTTGAGAAAACTAATGTGCAGTGTTTGATATAAGAGAACATAAAACATGGTTGATGAAGTACAAGCCATTAGTAAAATCAAGGACAAGAGCATAAATGATGTTATTAAGACAACAAAGTTTTTATTTTTGTTCAGCCGTGAACTTACATCAACAAACTTGGGGAATCCCTTTGAATGGCTGTTATCAGGAAATAATTGAATTTCCAGGACGACTACCAGAAATTATTTTTTGTCTAATACATTTTCAGTAAGTTGTTAGGCTATATCCTTGTGTTGCTTCCTTTGCCTGAAGGAAGATCTGATTTCCATGTTTGTAAAAATCCGTAATCACACGTCAGCCGGCTTTCTCACCTCGCTCGTTGTCCGCGCTTCCTAATCTTTCCTGGTAGCGTAAGTCCGTGAACGATACCAGCAAACTAAGTGATGTGGATCTCTTTTACCGCTGATCTAGTCAAAGTACCAAACAAATACGAAAAACTTTCCGAGAAACGATCAATCGATCGGTTGCTATAATAGCTCAATACACGTTGACTACAAAGTCAGATCTAGAGTTGTTTTCTCCAGTAACATCTAGCGATGGAGATATTTTTCAGAGGCTACTACTGTAGATATCAGCTCGCTGAAAGGCCAGTGCGGCCGGTATAATTTGCGAAAAGTCCGGCAAACGCGCCAGCCAAACGCTAAAAGCTGTTTCAAAACAAAACCACAAGCACGCAAAGCACTTTGGGTGACACTGGCTCTTTAAGAGAAGGCTTAAGATCCAAACGAGAGCGATGGCCTTCTTGATGTTGCTTTTGTTTAACCGTAATCCTGTTCTGAAAGGTTTCAGCAGAGCATGGTATCTTTCCACAGCTAGCACTGTTAGAGTAAACGATGAGCTAATATGGGGATGACAATGAGGGCTGAAAACTTGCAAGCCAATTTACCAAATCCATCATCATTATTATTATTATTATTATTATTATTATTATTATTATTATTATTATTATTTAGATCTTCAACTTGGTAGACAGCAGAAATGAATAACGGCAACTGTAAAATGGAAATGACATCGCTTACAGCCAGGTTTGCTAACAAGAAATTAGTCGTTGTATGCATCTCTCGTATTTTGTGCACAATTCTGATAACTGACGCATTTCCGATTAATCCAGTGATAAAAAATGGGATGGAAACGAAATATAGGACAAATTGCAGGCTATTGGTATCAACCATGGTGCTTAGATATCACGGTTTCTTTCTTTATCACGCGCTTGTTGATCGAAAGTGTATAGACTGACGAAGGATCATCTGTTTACCTGAGTCATCGTTAATTGTGATGATGTATCCAACAACATTCCTCCTATATGGTAACAATGCCCAATTTACTTTGGTAGTTTGTTGGCTCTGCTTACATGTTGACCCGCGTTGTAGCAAAACAAGCAAAGACAACAAAAGTCAAAAACAAATTTGTTAATGGAAAAAAAAAGTTCAAAAGAATACTCAGTTGTCTTTTTGGTAGAAGGCGAAAAGTTCAATTTAGGCGAAAAAAACTAGGCGATAAAGTTCAGGCGAAAAGTTCAAATTTGCCTCGTCGGTTCTGTTCGAACTCGGTCGGCACACCGCTTGAGTTCGCAGCTTTTCGCAGCGGTTTCGACGCCAAATATAGCAGAGCTAGTGCTGTTTTGTTTTTTCTGTCTACAACCACGGTTTTTACGGCGTTCCGAACACATTTTGCTAAGAAAAACACCAGCATTTTCATGCTGATAGGCAGCTTGTCACGAGGAAAGAAATAAGTATTAAAATTAACATCAAAGGATGACATTAAACGCTCATGGTCTAGTGGACTAATCACTGGCTTCTGACGAGGGTAGGAATTTTTGTCTTTTTTTTTTAATTCTTTTATTAACGACTTGAATGAGAGTATTTTCACAAATTAACAAGTGCCAGCAAATAAACAAAAACAAAAACAAAAACAAAACAAAACAAAACAAAGCAAAAAAGGGGGGTGCTCCGCTTTTAGGCTTAGCTAAATCTATATATTAGACTTATTTAAGACAGCTGGGTTAAATTGAGGTATGGTTGACAAAGGAAGAGACAATTTGAAGTCGTGTGGAATATCGCGTCTCCACTAACTTGTGAAAACGGATGGTTGTGAGATGGAGAAGTGGAACCTGAAATTTGAATTTTATTTAGTTATTTCGTTTCCTTTGAACAAAGACTTTGAACAAAGACGTAGAGTATGTCAAGTATTTATTCGATTAATGTCCCAGGCCGGTTTCATTCTGTTAATCTTAAAGTTTAAGGGACCTTGAATGCTTTCAAAGAATGTTTCAAGGTTAATTCTCTGAAATCTTTGTCCAGATATGCGCTCTTACATATACACACAATGGCTTACTTTCAGCGCGATGTTAAATACAACCAAGAAAGTTGTTGTAAATACAGTAACCTGAGATGATTGTAATGGCAAAACAGAAGTTCTTACTCGTAAAATAAAAGATAAACTGGACTGTTAATGACATAACAATTACACCTAAACTAAATCTCATTCTGTGGCGGCGGTCTGCGACAAAATATTATGCGTTTAAAACCTTCTTGGAAGTTTGTACTTCGAAAAGCGTATATTACGGGTTAAGACATAAACTACAATAGTACAGAAAAGGAAAAATAGGTGAACGATTAAAGGTTATGTGTTCATCTCGTATAATATCGGGTTAAAACATAAACTACAATAGCACAGAAAAGGAAAAAGAGCTGCAAGATTAGAGTACAATTTAAAGGCTATGTGTTCAACTCCTCCTAACGCTATTACTGTATAAAACAGCACTAAAGGTGCATATCCGAAAACGAAGCTTGCTGTTGCCAGGATGAATGTGACAACAAGTTTCTTTTTCTCAGAACTTCTTTCTCCATTTGTTTCTGGGCAAACTGTGTTTGTAAGGTACAGTCCTTCTATCAAGGATCCATAGCAGTAAAAAAAATACTGCAATTGGAATATAAGTATTAAGAACGACGCATATTATCACATAGATTTTGCTTGCTTGATTCATGCGTAAACTCCAAGAACCAAGACACGTGGAATGTGCCACACTCCATTCCTTTAAGAAGAAAAACGGCAAACAAAAGAGAACACTTGAGATCCAAATAAGAGCAATTGCCCGTTTGATGTTATCTTGTTTTAACCGTAATCCTGTACTGAAAGGTTTTAGTAACGCATGGTATCTTTCAACAGCAAGAACTGTTAAAGTAAAAGATGTAACCGTCATGGCAATGGTAACAAGAACTGTAAACTTGCAAGCAAATTTTCCAAATCCATCAGACAGATATCCAACGAGATGGGAGACATAGAATAGTGATGGTGATGACATCGCTAACAGCCAGGTTTGCTAAAAGGTAATTAGTAGTGGTGTGCATCTCTCGAGTTTTGTGCACAATTCTGATTACCAACGCATTTCCGATTCTGATCCAGCGAAACCAACTGCTATGCCAGCCAATAAAATTACAAACTCTAAACTACTAGTATCGACCATAATACCTTATGTTTGCCGTCAAAGTATTGAAAGTTTGAAGGCTTTCTTAAGATCACCTACTTTCACGGGTTACTGTTGCCCAGTTTTAACGCAATGACGTCACGTTAGTGACGCCATATGGCTACTGTCACAGCCTGAAAATCAACGATGGACGAGAACAGTGTCGTGTTTGTCTTACGATTTGTGAGGCTGGGGGATATTCTGTGAGACGATGGGTGGGGGTGTGCACCGGGACACTGAAACTCTTACCTTATCAGCGGCACAAACCCATACAGCTAATGTTATGGGAGTAAGACCCCCGGGCTTTGAAGTGTTTTGCATTCGCAAGTGTGGATCTACTTCGAATGCCTGTTTTGTAAACGTGAGGTCTGGCAGGATTTTATTCGCGTTGTAGTCCTGTATTTACTTAGCTGAAGTACAAATTTCCACAGCAGCAAATACAAGATGGACTTGCCAATTTGAGATGTTGTATGAACAGAACGTGGAAATTAACGTTACATCGATCCCTAATTTACAGTGAAAGAAACAATATTTAAAGCCCAAGTTTATAACGATAGTGAAAAGACTAGAGTAAAACAGCATAAAATTTTTCGGGATTATCTCTCGGTAACAGCAAATCTAAAATTTGCAGTGTCATTTTTGAGTGCGTGTTATAAAACATGAACCCATTTAAAACTAAATCGGAAATTGCGCGGCTTGTTGCTAGCTATTCTTAAAACTGAAAAACTTGAATGAAACTAGTATTGAAATCCAAGTCACAGTGGTGATCAAGGAATTAGAGGATGGATGTAGTAAAATCTTAACAAGATACTAAACGTTATTTCGGGGTTATTCATAGCTCAAAGTGTAAAGCGTATGTTGAGCAAATTTGCATAGTTGACAGCTGTAATTTCAGCCTTATAAGGAATGTAACGCAACACTTAAAACATCTCGAACCGACCGAAACAGTACCGAAAGATTAACAACAACAGATATGTGACAAAGCATTCTAATAGAGACCTGTTGGATCTACTGGAAAGCGAGCTGAATTTGAACATTTTCGTACTGTTCGAAGGCAAAGCAAACGAAATTTATTCGGCTGTAGGTTGAGACTCAAAATAAACACGTGAGCTAAAAATAACTTTGTACCGTGGGAAAGTTACAAATGTAAACATACTTTGGTCGATTTGTGAAGCAAAAAGACGAAAATTTATTATAGCCGACTTGATTACAAAGCAAGCAACTTCAATTAACAGGGGAAATAAATATAGTTGCAAAACTATTTCAGTCGTGTTTATAAACGCTAGTTCAAACCGATTTCGAACGAAAATATTGTGGATACAAGAAACGCCGTTTGATGGCAGACTCCTATTTTGACAATACAATGTACTAACAACGTAAGTGGTTGACTGAAACGTCTGAAACCTTACAAATTAAACAAAGTAAAGCGAGTCGAGTGTCACGCAAATCACGCAGAGCGTCAAAACGACACCCTTTAGAAAGTTGACCGTTTATGAGCACTGAAAAGTATTGGATATTCGCCGGTAGAAGTAAGAAATTAAAAGGTTCAACTGCAACTTGCATTTATTTCTGAAGTAAAATTGTTAACTTTCCACTGATCTTTGCCTAAATTATGTATGCAATATTTTTCGACGGTGAGTTTAAGTTTAAGTTTACTTGTTTTTGTCTGTGTTCTTTGAAGAACCGTGAAACAAAGAGCTTTCTTCAGTTTTTTTTACTCCGCGTTGTCACGCTGCTGAATCATTACCAGGTTTTATAGTGGATAACCACAAGATCTTTTTGGTGGTGGTGGAGGGGCGGGGGGGGGGGGGTGCTGAGGGGTTAGGGTGGGACTTACCGGAGGTGTAAAGTCCCATAGGTTGTCAGGATAAATTTCACCATATTGTGAAAAAAAAACGTCATTGGCTCTGCGCGCCTTGCGTGCCTATGTTTAAAAACTGCAATGTTCAGCAGTTATTCTCGTTATTATAATTGACAAATACTTAGCTGTCTTGATATCGTGTTCTTTTTGCCGTAACTTTGTTCTGAAAGGTTTCAGTAAATGGTGGTATCTTTCCACCGCAAGATGAAACTGGGACTGCTACTGACTTACAAGCGAATTTACCACCCAGCCGTTCGGGTGACGACGTCGCGTACAGCCAGGTTTCCTAAATGGCAGTTAGTTGTTGTGTGCATCGCTTGAGTTTCATGTGCACAATTCGGATGACCAACACATTTTCGATTACCTGTAAACCAGTGATAAAAAATGGACACTCCCTAGACTGGTGCTAATGCCTCTGTTTGCCCGTTCTTAGCAAGATTGGTCCTCAGCTTTATCGTTCAAAATATTAAATGTTTGAAGACTCAGACCTGAAACATCACCTGTTAACAAGAGTCATTTTTTTATTTAATTTACCGGCTCTGATATGTTTAGCAGCTATTTTCCTATTGACTTCCTATTCTCTCTAAAGGCGGTTAGGTAGATTGGGACTTCTTATCTGTCAGTCACCAAAACAATGATAACTGTCTTCGCTGGCATGTTTCAAATTATCCGTGGAGCTGGATGTAAATATAAAGCCGACCTTAAAAAGATTAAAAAAAAAAAAAAAAAAGGAGCCGCAACCAGGATCCTACGACCTATTTTGAGTATCTCTTCTGAAATTGTTTTTCAAAAACAACAAATAAATAAATAAATAAATAAATAAAAGAAGCTCCATCGTACAAGGAAATTTAAAATAGTCACCTTCAAAGCAGGTTGTCTCTGAACTGCTTTGCAACGCTAAGAACAGTTTTGAAAACCGATTTCAGTGCATTCAGGTTGATTTACAAAGACACGATAGAAAAAATACTCTTATTTTTGATATATTCTTACTCCAGATGGAAATTAAGCACCTTCAATATTTTTTTCTTCGTGTTGTTTTTACTAGCGTTTTCCTAAATTAAAACTCATGCAGCCGTTAATACGTTGTTACAGCTGTGTTCGTTTTTCATACATGACGCTTACTAGTAACAGGCATTAAAAAACGCAAGTCTGCAGGAACTAGCAGTAACAACGAAGGGATACTTGTTTGAGTCTGGTTAGGTGTGTTAAAACTCATGTTTGGGGACAAATTCCGAATACACTCGATTGGAAAAAACGTTGTCGTATGATAAGTATAAGTCATAAAATGTGAGACCCAAGGGCTTTCTGAGAAATGTTCGTACAGTAACTGCATTGGCATAATCAGCGTGTGATTGTTTTCATACAGTACTAGAACAGCACGGTATTTTCTTATTTCCGAATAGTTTTTCAGCAAAAATTGTTTCTGTCCGTGAACGGATACAAACTTTTTGCAAATTTCGCACCTTATGTTTCTGTATAGTGCTCAAATTGGCCCTTATTCAGTCAATTTGCATTATGGCCACTTGGAAAGGCTTGCACTCCCTTGCGAAATGAAGCTAAGAATTCCTAGGAATTCCTAGGAATTTCCTAAGAATTAAAACCTTAATTCTTGTGAATATATTTAGAGCATTAATTCATCACAGATTCAGCACTCTGGAAACTAGCCTGGAGACTACATCTTGTACTGACGCAGTGGAAACTAACCTGGAGACTACATCTTGTAATGACGCATAACCTGCGATCAGGCTCTATTTTCGTTTCGCTCGGTGAAAAATTCAGGCGGGACGGGCGAAACGAAAAATAGAGCCTGATACAATTCTTCTACGGAACGTCTACCGCCCACTTTTTTGATTGATTGACATTCAACAAAACAGCCAATCAAAATTTCTTCTGCTTGCACGTTCCTCGGTATGCAAATTTCCCATAACGGCAATTCGCAAAAAGTCACGAAAATCAGCGTCGTCAAAATAAGAAAATCATAGGCTACGATATATCTTCTAGGCACAAGCACTCAAATTTACACGATTGCTAACTTGAAGGTTCCGGTATTGTACATGGTTGCTCTGTCTGAGCTGAAACTGAATGAAAATTCAAAATACGACGAGGTTGTCATGTACCAAAATATGCTGCATGCTTTCAGGTCGTATCCAGAAATATTCTCTTCGCATTTGTCACCAATTTTCTGCGTAAAAAGCCTTGGGCAATTAACAGAAATACCTTCAGTTTCATTCTTTAGAATAAAGATGTAAATAAAACCGTTTATAAACAAAGGAGTATTTTGTAATTTAGTTCCAGAAGTGATAAATATCTGAGATTAGCAGCAAATTTTACCTCTAAACAGCAGCGAATTTTAAAACGAAGAGCATTTATTATAAAAGTAGTCAGATCCTTTGATGTCAATGTCAGAGATCAATAAAACGCCATAAGTGTTAAACAATGAATGAATAAACTGAAAATCGTTATTACGACTTGATTGCGGCTCAGTCGCCAAACATCAGTTTACCGTTAACTTTTACCGAATTATCGGTTGACTTGTTGTCGATCATTCTTGGCGAAAGATACTTGTTCGTCTGCTGTTCTTTTTGTTTCGTAAAACGCGGAAACAACCACTACTCTGTTCATATTATCAATACTAGCTGAAAGCCGTCAAATGAAAATTCCGAGACACGATGCGATAAAACGGTAAAACGGAATACATACTTCACTGTTGCTGTACTTCTCTGCTCCAGGTGAGAGAAAGCTTTCGTCAAACCGAACGCCATACTCAGGAGAGAAAGAAATGGTAACAATTCTCCTAGAACGACGAGAATTTATTAGAGCAACACATTTTACTTCGGCAGACTTGTTCCTTGATTGTTCCTTGGCGATGGCGGTCGCATCGAAATTGTGAGCGAGTCACGTCGAATATTTACTTCCGTTGACAGCTCTATTGTTAAAGGGCCAATCAGAACACATCGATTCATAGGTATTGTTTCTCGACCAATCAGACAAAAACCAGAATCTGGTTTTTTTACATGAGTTTCGACAAGCAAATGTATCATGCCCTCCTTCCCCTGCAGTAGTAATAGGGAGGGAGGGCATGATTTCAGGTTAAATGACGCAGTGCAGCTGTGATTAAAATAACATCTCCACAAAGTTCACAAGAGTCTTTATACGACATATTGAATACTATATTTCTTGGACATATGTACATGACTTACATGACTTACATGTATGTATTGTTCTCTGAAATTCACATCAGTGAATACATTTTCAAGAATTGTCAACACAGTCAGTGACTGGAAGAAAATTCAATTCAACATTGGAAAAATTACAATTATTTAATTCTGAATACTTCTTTTAAATAAAGCTTCATCAGTATACACAAAGTGAACCAGACAACAAAGTCATTGTCTTGGTTTTTCTTTTTTCACAAAATATTTCTGTGTTCAATCAGAGTGGATTAGAGACAACTTACAATACATTTACAATTGCATTGTGTCCTGGTTATGAGTTTGAGTAGTTATTAAAAGTGACTTAACTTTAATACTGAGCAGGCTACTCTTGACTTGACACTGCGGTGTTCTGGCCATGAGTGTCACATCTGTTCTCACAGCAGCTGATCATGAATTGAATATATACCTAGTAGAGCAAAACAGAACATTGTGTGATTAAAATCAGTTCTGAGTTATTGTTGTATTCAGTTAACAGTTCTGTTCTTTCAATTCTCTAGAAAATGATCTCTATTATTGCTTTCAGATCAAGACATTGCAAACTCAAAACATCAGAGTTATCTTGTGTCCTTTTATAAACTAAAGCGATGGAAACACTCTGCAGTGGAAAGGCACTGGAGAACATTATATGTGATGTTTCATTTTAACTTCTCTATAAACTGCACAACTATGCCATAACTGCTTCTTTAGTTAAATGAACCTGCCTCAAATGTAACTAGCTAGTTCGGCATGTAAATATAGCTTCGAATTCAAGAAGACAAGAGAGAACATGATCTTCTTAAAATCGTTAATTTTGAAGCCAATCTTTCATTACAAATCATTTTCTTTTAAACTCACCTCCTTCTTAAGAGTAGATATCCAAATTTTGTTGCTTTGAGACATCATTTAAGCTTGAAAGAATAGGAAATCCAAGGAAACATGTGTTGAACATTTGAAATTTGTTGCGCCGGAATATTCAACCGTTTTCTCTGAGTCCGCAATGATAGGGCTGCTGACCAAAGCGGCTCATTCATTACCAGTCTCTCTTCACATATTCAGGATACCAAAATGGCTGCTGCTCACGGCTCCACTTTTCTTGCTCACTTTAAGGATTGCATTCTGCTAAGAAGTCACAACTGAATCGCTTTTTGGGACCCATGGAGACTTAGAACAAATATACCCCTGCAAGAGTTCGAAACCTGCGGATTTTAATCGTTAAATTGCTAAGTGGCTGCGTGAATATTTAACAATTATCCTGCGAAATCGCGCGGAATATCACCTGATACTTAGCCGACGAGGCCGTAGGCCGAGTTGGCTAAATCAGGGGATATTCCGCAAGATTGAGCAGGATAATTGTTTTATTATTCAACAAGTTGCCATCGACTACCATTTTCAGAACGAGAAAAACTACGGCTCTATGATAAAAACGCTAAAAGCTAGCAACACATAAAGCTTAATAAAAATCAAAACAGAACTTCAAGAAATCGAAGTTTACTGCCGTTCACTTAAAAAGACTTATTTACAAAATCATGTTTGGAAATGACAAGACAAAGGAAAAAAAATACTGCTACCTTACCGAGAATAAGTCCTCTTCCTGTGAATTAAAATCTTTTCAACTTTAGTCTTTACAACTTTCCGTGAGCAAGTCTGCTGCTTCGTTCGCAAAAGCATTTTCTTGGTTGAGTTCTCACTATGAAAATTCCAAGTCAACCTCTGGATATCTTTGTGAGCTGAAGCAAACACTTGTTGACACTTTGAGAGCATTTAATCGTGGAAAGTTTCTTCCAGAGAGTTAAAATTTACGGAGAACACTGCTAAAACTGCCTCGCCTTTCAAAATGGCCGCCAAACAAGCAATGAAATTTACGTATATCGCAGGATATCTGTCATGTAGGATGACAGATATCGAGGGCTTCCTTACCATATATGGGCATAGTGACAATTTGTTGAATAATAATAATGCATATGCAATCAATGCCGAACTGAACAGATATGATCACGTAAATTAACAGGGTTAAGTTAAACTGATTATTCTTTGACACATGATTTTTTCTGTTTTATGGCTAATTCTTGCACAGACTATGCATAACATTCCAAGTAGAAATTGAAACTCAAAATGTGCTTATCTGAAAGTTTGAATATTTTGACGGATACGTGTACTTTGTAGTAAATATTAATAGCAGTTTTGTTTTTCGGTGGCTGTTTTGTTTTTGTCCAAACGTCAAGAGATACTTGGTGTGAGAAAACTCCAAAGCAGTTTAGCGATCTACACTTAGATAACCACTCTTAAATGCCCAAAAATAACACTAAGCTTTAAACTGAAAAGATCTTGAGAATTCTTAGGAATTCCTGGGAATTCCAAGCCTTATTAGATCTTATAAGATCTATTCCCAGAAATTCCCAAGAAATCCAAGCTTCTTAAATTGTAGGTAATTTGCATAGCTTGGAATTCCCAGGAATTCCTAGGAATTCCAAGCCTACACAGAGCTTATATCTTTCATTCCCAGAAATTCCCAAGAATTCCAAGCTTTCTTAGTCGCAGCTAATTTGCATAGTGGGGAATTTTTGGGAATTCTTAGGAATTCCTAGGAATTCCTAGGAATTCCCAGAAAGCTGGGAATCCATTTCGCAAGGGCAGTGCTTCCATTACCACGTGCAACTCGCTCCAATCAACATCAGTCGCAAGAACATTGTCTTTTATTTTGAATGAACGCTATTATACATCTACCTTTAAATCCATTAGGTCTCATCGTTGAGGTTTAAGACTTTTCATATGACAACGTTTTTTCAATCGATTGTATTCCAGAAACAGAATGTATTGAGAAGAACTTAAGAGCGGTTTGCTGTAAGAACCGACTAAGGGTATGCAAGATAGAAAATCCGATTTTCTCAAAATCGGCCAGAATAAAGGCTTTGGTGAAGTAGTTCTAAAAATATAAGTTTCGGGTCGTTTAGATTTTTATTTATTTTTTAGTGAATATTTTCGTATTTTGCCCTGCGCGGCAGTCAAAATCAACGCCAATATCGTGACTTTTCCGAAAGCTCCTGTTCAAATATTCAAAGCGTCCTAAATAAGATTAACCCGGGGAGTTAAAAGATCTTATTTCCTCTGTTTGTTAAGGCTGGTTTTCACTAGCGACGGAGTCGGAGTCGGAGTCGTAAGCGGAGTCGTAAGAGCGCTTATGACCTAGTGAAAATCAAACGTCGGAGTCGTAAGCGGAGTCATAAGCTCGACGGAATCGGAGTCGGAAGAATCAGAACGTTTCCATTTTCTTCCGACTCCGCTTACGATTCCGTCGCTTACGATCTAGTGAAAACCAGATTGTCGGAGTCGGAAGCGGAAGCGGAAGGATAAACCAATCACGGTGCTCGTTCCCACGCTTTATGATTGGTTTAGTTCTTCCGCTTCTGCTTACGACTCCGACAAACTGGTTTTCACTAGATCGTAAGCGACGGAAGCGTAAGCGCAAAAGGAAACTCTGCTTACGGCTCCGTTGTTTGATTTTCACTAGATCACGCTTCTGATTACGACTCCGACTCCGACTCCGTCGCTAGTGAAAACCAGCCTTTAGCAGTGTCAAAGTTTCATGAAAAGCGAACGTGAATTTTTAACGGAATTTTAAAATTAATACCCAACAACGGTCGTCAGCGACAACCCAATTTAGGCTAAATTCAAGACTCAAAAAAGCACTCTGGTACATGGCTTTACACAACGAGACTATACTCCGGGAAAGAACAATCACTTCAACTAAACATCGGCCGAAAAATATTTTGGGACAAATGAAACGTGGAATTTTGAGAGCGCTTTGAAAACAGGCTACTTGAGTGATATGAGCGACCCTTTGACCTTTCATGTCAACGGAAATCAACACACAGCAGCTCTTAAAATGTGACTTACAGAATACGAGTTTGCTTGTTTTTCTAGAATGTTTTCAAATAGAGGAAACTAGGATTTTGAATTTGGAGGCCTTTGTTCCCAATAATGAGCGATGTTGGGCAATTTAGAGAAGTATGTTATGAAATTGACCTACTCTATTTATCACCGAATTATACATTCAAAGTCTGTTTACAACGTGAATGCGGAATCAATAACGAAGTAAAAAACCGATTCTTGAAATGTTTAGGAAATAACTCTTACCTAAGTGAGCTTTTCCTGGCTGGAAACTGCAACTTTCATTGCAAAACACATAGCAAGATCGCCGAGCCGTGTTGCACGTGAGTTGTCAAATATTTCCACAGTGCGGCCGAGGTTCCCTATGTTAACGATTAACCAGATTTTAGGCCCGCATAGCGGGCAGTCGGAAACAACACTATGGTGACGAACGCTTGTGCTTCATAGGAAAAAAGAAGGGGAAAAAGGAAAAAGAGAGCTTTTATTACATATATACTTATTATTATATATATATTTTTACATCCAAACCGGTGACACGTACAATCGAGTTCTTCTGTTGCTGATAGGGTGCCCGAGGAAATTTGATGTTCACAACAAATATTAGTCCAAGAATGTAGTTTGAGGGCTTATATGAAGTTTGCACATCAAATTTCCCAGGGAACCTATCACACATAGGGCCTGAGACAGAATCCCTCTATTGTTTTTATCGTCCAACGCTACTTTTTGTGCGAAAATTGCCAATATGCGTTGATAGGTGCCACTGAGGAGAGACAGTATCGCGTCAAGTGATCGATTTCGACCAAATGGAGCACGCTAAAATTTAGCGTTGTAGTAGAAAAGGTTAGCGTCTTGTTGAACAAGCGACTGAAGCGTAGTAAACACACAAAATTCGTTCAATTATTCACTCCAGAAGGCTCTTCAAACTCCCATTCTTAGTGAAACATTTTACCTTTTGGTAAATAAAACACATAAAACCCACAAATCAGACTGAATGTCTTTCTCTAGTCTTCGATAAAACAGCAGCCACTTCCCTCAACTGGTTCCTCTACGGCAGAAGGTCCTGTGATTTGTGCCTTGCATGGGATACATATGTGCGCACGCCATAATACTCACAAACAGTCTTTAGCACGGCTGTTCTCAGCCTTTTCTTGCTGCCTTTCCTATGCATGTCGCACAGGTTCAACTTGTCATAAGCGATAAGATTGTTATAATAATAATAATAATAATAATAATAATAATAATAATAATAATAATAATAATAATAATAATAATAATTTTATACTACTGTTCTACTGTTCTTACCCCCTTCCCCCTACCCTTGGTTACATAACTCAACCATGGACTTGGCCGCATTTTATTTCTTTGCTAAGAGTCTTTAATTAGAAGGTCTAATGTCCGCTAAGGAAGAAAGATATTGCACCCTGCGCCATGCGAAAAATACTGGCATCTGCCCAAGCCAAAATACTAAAAAAACACTCCTAAGCATGGTTATGCTTAGCATTTTCACGCTGCCTTTCTTATGCAAGTCGCACAAGTTCAGGTCAGTGTTGTAAGCGATGGCGTGCTATAACTGTACAAGCCCGATCTAATACAATCTATCGGGTATAGAGCTTTTGCTTCTCTAGCGCAGCACTATGACTTAAACGCTAACCACGAAGTATAAAGCCAATTCGCCTATCAGAGTGACGCAGCTTATAAATTATTCTCGAAGAGAACAACTCATCCATCGTGCAGTGAGGAACTAGTACCTGGAGAACAACCTCGACCTATCTGCTTTCTTAGCAACTCGAATATATGTCAAGTTCTTGCGTGTACCCAGTTTGTTGCGCAACTTTGATTAGTAGTCTCTTTTTCATGGCAAATGTTTCAGTAAACAAATTAGGCCAGTATTGTCCTTTGCCAACGTCAAACGCTCGCTCTCCAAACTGTTGCCGTGTCACAAGAAAACTCAAAATTGATTAACATGTTTACACCGTCGAATATACTTGAGGAAGTTGCAAGTGACAGTCGCAAGCTATTTGTAAATCGTGACAATCATTCATGTGTCTAGGTTCGTGAGTTCCGATAGCCTGCGTAGCAAGCACTTCCGAAGACTTTTCCGCCTTTTTGAGGCATTTTGCGTTTTGGCCACGCCAAATCAAGGCGTGCGCAAAAAAGGAAGGAGCGGGAAGGGGGGGGGGGGGGGAGAGGCAAAAAAAGGAAACGTTTGCCTGCAAACGCCACAAGTTTGAAAAACGTCCCTTTAGCACTCAAGGTTTGGTGAATTCATAGCGTGACAGCTTGACAATAAAGCAAAAAATAACAGATCACCGGATGTTACAAATTTACTTTCGCCAAAATCAAAACATGCTCCACGTAAGTCAAACCCACGAACTGCAGAGACGAAGCACTCGGAGATGTGATGTCGAAACCTCGAAAGTTGGAAGCTCAAAGGGGGGCGCTTCAGGATTTGTCGTTCAGGAATTGTCGTGGGGTTTGCGAAATTTATCTCTGCTAGGAAAATCGGTTTTATTTCTTCGGGAACCTTTTCAAAGCGTCAGATAGAAAGGATTCTTAAGGAGCAATTCTTGCTGATATCTTCAGAGTGGTTACAGTGGAAGTTGTTGAAAACTTGTATAGCTATTTTCGGAACGTGTCTGCAATCTTTGTGCTCGTAAAATTAGGAACTTAAGGGCATTATTCGAAGTTATTCGGAATGCAATAAGTATATCGAGTCTCCTGTTTCCCAAGCTCCGCCAAATCAGCGTATCAACTTGTCTAAACGGCTGCTTAAACCTCCATCAGGCAACAGTCTTTGTAGAAAGAGAAAGCTTCTCTAAAGTCCCTGAGATTTGAAGCCACCGCAACAGCCGCCTTCTAGAGTCAAACCTGGCCATGGAAATTTTCCAGCTGGAGGGAAACAGTTAGTTGTGTTGATGCGGTCACGCTCAAATTAACTTAACTGATTTGAT